>SNQJ01S0006918.1:107340-170031 GCA_010110895.2 Picea sitchensis | reverse complement strand
TCTCCTTTTGGCTGACTGTGAATTTCCTCCAAGATCATAAGTTTCATAACTTCAATTCTTCCCCCTTTCCACCATCATAGAGCCTGTTTATATAGGTTAAGAGGAGCTTAACCTCTTGAGTTATCTTTAGAACAAGTTGGGAAACTTCTCCTTAGATCAGGGATCTCTTGATGGAACCAAGAATTCAAACACAACTGCCTTCTAATCTCGAAAGATCCTCCCCTTATTCTCCTCAATGGGCCAACTACTGCCTCAGCTTAGGCAGCGCTCTCTTAAAAGGGGCATCAGAGCACTGTAGCGCTCCTTGGTAAGCCTTGGGGGAGCGCCAACACTTTCAAGATGAGCAGTGCTCCTTCAGAGGGGGCTGGGGAGCGCTATAATGCTCCCTGAAGCCTTGCAGGGGAGCGCCAGTGCTTCTAGGGCTGAAGTGGGGGAGCGCTCCCCCTCAAAACCTTTGTTTCAGAGCTCTTTTAGGGTGTCAAGAGTTATTTGACTTCAGTAAACCAGTTCTCCTCCTTCAAATCAAGCATATGAGATATTATAAGTGTCTCCTTAGTGTCGTCGACATGACAGTATGTTTGAGCATCATTTGTGACACTTGTGACCAACTTGCGACACTTGCGAAAGTTGTAAGGAAGGTGCGACACTTACGAGGATTGAGAGGGATATGCGACACTTATCCATCTGAGTAATTTTGATGTGTAACACTCTTTATCACACCACATTTTTTCCTTAAATTTTGATTTGACATTTTTTTTAATAGTATCTTTATTCTGCAAAATGGTTTCTTCCATGATTCCCCAATAGTTTAGCCAAGACCGAGCGTCTTTATGTCATCCTCGCTTGAGTCGATGGTGGTTATGACTTGATTTGGAAGCAATTTCAGGTAGCCTCTTGTCTTCCATGTTGTTTAACTTGTTCTTATACATTAGGTATCTATTCATAGCCATGCTCTCAATGGGGGAGATGTTAGCTTAAACTCGATTCTAAAATATGTGGAATAAAAACTCTTTAAAAGAATCGAAATTTAGATGCCAAATGGATCATACCTCCAGCCATTGATGCTGCTTGAGTTTGACTAATTGATAAAGAAGTTTTCCCAGTTCCACACTAGTTTTGCTTTCCATATGGCACTTCCAAGCTCTGCTCACTCTGATTGATGGTGTAAGACTGAAGGGAATTGATTGAATTAAGCAAGCTTGGGGACCAAACAGAAGTCTTTATAGCCAAGCTTCCATCAAGCTTCTATTGGCTATGTGTTAACTGTTCCACATATCTAGGTAGAGAATTGTAGATGGAGTAATGGACCATTCCATAAGCTCCCAACAATAAAACAGTTACATCTTGTTGGTTTCCGAACGAGCTGTGGCAGTTGAATACGGTTCCGGTTGGTTTCGGCGGTTCAATACGGTTAAGGGGAATACGGTTCTGGTTGGTTTTCGAATGAGCTCATGTCGGTTCAATACGATTAAGGGAGCTTATAGGAGAGGATTGTTTCTACGAGGAGGATGGGATAGGGCGTATTTCCTTTAATTTTGAGATTATAGGTTATAAAATTCTTTTGTATTTTCTCTATCTTTCTCTAAGATTCACGAGAGATATTACAACACCAGATGTCACATCCATAAAGAATAACAGGTGTAAGAAGAGTCTCAAAGAGGATTTTCTTCTTATCCCAACTCCAGAGTTCAGCTGATTTACAATTGTTTTCAAGCCCATAATAAGCTTTCCATCCCCCAATAATCCTTTTCTCAATGCTATAATTCCAATTAAGCTTGTGGTGAATATCAATTCCAAGATATTTGTATGAAGTCACTTCCTCCAAGTCAATTAAGCTTGTGGTGAATATCAATTCCAAGATATTTGTATGAAGTCACTTCCTCCAAGTTGTTGTTTTCTTATACCTAGGTATCATAAAGGATCTCATTGGATTTAATAATCATGACCTTAGTCTTTATTAGTATTAACTGTCATATCCATATTGGAGCAAAACTCCCAAGGATTCTTAGTCGGTTTTCAACATCATGGGGACTCCTTTGCCATAAGAATACATTAATAATTTACTAAATGTATATGTGTATTAATACATTAATACATTAATATTTTATCACATTAATACATTAATGTATTAATGTATTAATAATGCATTAATGTATTAATGTATCAATGTTATCACATACTATTATTAGCAATAACCACATTTATGTAAAGTGGTTGATATATGCCTATCAACGCTATTAATTGAAAAAGGTGGAAAATGACGTTGATCCGTATATCAACCACTTTTTACATAAAGTGGTTATTGCTAATATTAAAATATTAAAAACCTTCCTTACATCCATCTTAATCCATCTTAATGGAAAGTAAGTAATCAACGATTTATGCTACAAGTAATTAATTCATTTATATATTAAAATATTAAAAATTTACTTACATCCATCTTAATGGAAAAGAAAGTGAGTAGTCAACGATGTATGCTACAAGTAATTAATTGAAAGTACGTTTCCGTAGACTATTTAATTGATGTCATCTATTCTCTACATCCTTTGGTAATGTAAAAAAATACAGTAGTTTGATATAAGGTAACTTGTATAATGAAACTTGCTATAACCCAATTATATTGAATGTAAATGTTATATATAATGGATTAATGCAAATTTTAATTTAATTATTAAGAAAAGTTAATTATATTAAATGTTAATGACTAATAAATTTAAGGAATGTTAATCATCATTATATTATTAAATATTAATATTATATACAGGTTAAATGTATTGTTTTACTAAATTTAAAGCAAAGCATGCTTTAAATTTCTACTGATGCCTAAAGTGTTGGGGCCATAGGCAGTTTATCGAAAGTTTGTTGTTCAACTCCACTGCATCTACAAAAAGAATGCATGACCCTCAAAAAGGCAGCTCGGAGTGGTTTTGGCTAAAAATAATGGCGCTTGTTACCAAAATCGCTGAGAGTTGTACCGCAGAGGTATAGTGTTACGCTCATAACACTAGGACAGGGTGCCGTGGTCTAAAACTTCAAAATGTTTAAAATTCCAAAATCAAATTCAAATTAATAATTGTTGAGTATGATGAGGTAAGGAGCCAACCACCATGAAACTAATCAAAAGAGGAGTGAACCAGGTCTCAAACAATCAAGGGATAGGAACAAGGTCAATGAGGAGAAAATCCAAACAGTTTCATTTGAGGCTATCTCCCCAGCAAAGTCGCCAGTTTCTATTGAAGGAAAATCTCCCACGGGATGTGACTTTAAGAGATTGACCCTAAATCTAGATAGAAAATGCTTAACATGACACTCCACTTCCTTTCAGATCCATCTAAACTAATACATGACAAGGAAGGATGATAGAAGTACCATTTTATCGACGTGCTTGTCCTCAAGACGCCCGAAGCCATGCCTCCAATCCTTGTTCTCGGTCGAAGTTCCCGTGGATGCTTATTACGACCACTTCTTACTCTACTGATATTAGCTTGAGAATGGATCTATCAATAAATGATGTTCTATGGACAGACACGAAATAGAAAGAAACATGCCAAGCTTGTCATATTGATGAGAACAATAACTACGTATACTTTCATAATCGTGAGATGCTAATGCGACAGCCAAGTCCTCACTAACTCCTGTTCTAAAAGCTCCAATGCTCGGATAACAGAGTTTCCACCGGACACCTCTCATTTCCTATCGGGTCAGAAGTTTCCTCCAAGATCATAAGTTTCATAATCCCCAATTCTTCCTTCCACCATCATAGAGCTTGCTATATAGGTTAAGAGGAGCTTAACTCTTGAGTTATCTTTAATCAAGTTAGGAAACTTCTCCTTGGATCAGGGATATTTTGATGGAACCAAGAATTCAAACACAACTCCCTCCTAATCTCAAAATATCCTACCCTTATTCTCCTCAACAAACCAACCACTGCCCAGATTAGACAAAGCTCCCTCAAAAGGAGCATCAGAGAATTATAGCACTCCCAAGTAGGATTTAGGGGAGCGCCAACACTTTCAAGATGAGCAGCGCTCCTTCAGAGGGGTCAGAGCGGCTATAATGCTCCCTAAGCCTTGTAGGGGAGCACCAGCGATTCTAGGGCTGATATAGGGGAGCGCCTCCCCTCAAAACCTTTGTTTCGCAGCCTTTAGGGTGTCAAGAGTTATTTGACTCAAGTAAACCAGTTCTCCTCCTTCAAATTAGTCACATGAGATGTTATAAGTGTCTCCCTTAGTGTCATTGACATGACAGTATGTTTGAGCATCATTTGTGACACTTGTGACCAACTTGCCACACTTTCGAAAGTTGTAAGGAAGGTGCGACACTTACGAGGATTGAGAGGGATATGCGACACTTATCTAGCTCAGTAATTTTGATGTGTAACACCTTATCAATTCAATATTTTTTCCCCTTAAATTTTGATTTTACTTTTTAATATATCATCTTTATTCCTCTCGGCAATAATGGTTTCTTCCATGATTCCAATAGTTTAGCCAAGACCGAAAGTGCCTTCCTTTATGTCATCATCTCTTGAGTTGATGGTGGTTAGGACTTGATTTGGAAGCAATTTTATGTAGCCTCTTTGTCTCTCCATGTTGTTTAACTTGTTCTTATACATTAGGTATCTATTCATAGCCATGCTCTTAATGGGGAGATGTTAGCTTAAACTCGATTCTAAAATATGTGGAATAAAACTTTTCAAAAGAATCGGGAATTTAGATGCTAAATGGATCATACCTCCAACCATTGATGCTGCTTGAGTTTGACTAATTGATAAAGAAGTTTTCCTGCCCACACTAGTTTGGCTTCCATATGGCACTTCCAAGCTCTGTTCACTTTGATTGATGGTGTAAGACTAAATGGAATTGATTGAATTAAGCAAGGTTGGGGACCAAAACGAAATCTTTACAGCCAAGCTTCCATCAAGCTTCTATTGGCTATGTGTCAACTATTCCACATATCTAGGTAGAATTTGTAGATTGGAAGTATGGACCATTCCATAAGCTCCCAACAATAAAACAGTTACAACATGTTGGTTTCTGAATGAGCTGTGGCAATTGAATACAGTTCCAGTTGGTTTAGGCGGTTCAATACGGTTAAGGGAGAATACGGCACTGCTGGTTTTCTAATGAGCCTCAAGGTCGGTTCAATGAATATGGAGCCATAGGAGAGGATTGTTTCTTACGGTGAGGATGGGATAGGGCGATTTTAATTATAGGTTATAAAATTCCTTTTTATTTTCACTATCTTTCTCCAGTATTCACAAAAGATATTACAGCCCTAGACTTCACATATATAAAGAATACCGTGTGTGCAAAGAGTCTCAAAGAGATTTTCTTCTTTATCCCAACCTGCAGTTCAAATGATTTATTAAATTGTTTTCAAGCCCATACTGCTTTCCATCCCCCAATAATCCTTTTCAATGCTATAATTCCAATTGCTTTGTGGTGAATATCAATCAAGATATTTGTATGAAGTCACTTCCTCCAAGTTGTTGTTGTCATATACCTGTATCATAAGGGATCTTATTGATTTTAATAATCATGACCTTAGTCTTACTGCAGATGTCGCCATATCCATATTGGAGCAAAAATGCTTGATGATTCTTAGCTGGTTTTCAAGATCATGGGGACTCCTTTGCCATAAGAACACAATACATTAATAATGCTTTACTAAATGTATATATGTGTATTAATACATAATACATTAATAGCGACTTTTAATACATTAATACATTAATGTATTAATGTATTAATAATGCATTAATGTATTAATGTATCAATGTTATTTCAGCCATGCCAGCCGTCAACTAGCAACAACCACTTTTATGTAAAAAGTGGTTGATATATGCCGATCAACGCTATTAATTGAAAAAGGTGGAAAATGACGTCGAACGTATATCAACCACTTTTTACATAAAAGTGGTTATTGCTAATATTAAAATATTAAAAACCTTCCTTACATCCATCTTAATCCATCTTAATGGAAAGTAAGTAATCAACGATTTATGCTACAAGTAATTAATTCATTTTTATATTAAAATATTAAAAAATTTACTTACATCCATCTTAATGGAAAAGAAAGTGAGTAGTCAACGATGTATGCTACAAGTAATTAATTGAAAGTACGTTTCCGTAGACTATTTAATTGATGTCATCTATTCTCTACATCCTTTGGTAATGTAAAAAAATACAGTAGTTTGATATAACGTAACTTGTATAATGAAACTTGCTATAACCCAATTATATTGAATGTAAATGTTATATATAATGGATTAATGCAAATTTTTAATTTAATTATTAAGAAAAGTTAATTATATTCAATGTTAATGACTAATAAATTTAAGGAATGTTAATCATCATTATATTAAATATTAATATTATATAATAGGTTAATGTAATTGTTTTAATTAAATTAAGTTTAAAATGTTAATGTTTAATACTTAATTGATGTCAGTGTATTATTGTAAATTATTGTATTATGTCAAGGCTGAAAGGAAAGAAAAATTGACTCACTAGATCACTCAGCAAAAGAGACACAGAGGCAGACCCTGAAAAAGGCAGTTCTGGAGGGTTTTTGGGCCAAAAATAGGCTGGCGCTTTGTTGCCAAAGGTAAGGAGCGTTGTAGCGCTCTGTGCAGAGGTATGGGGAAGTGCTGGCGCTCTGTTAACACTAGGACAAGGGTGCCAGGGTCTAAAACTTCAAAAAATGTCAGAAAATTCCAAAAATTGAAATTCAAATTCGACAATTATGTTGAGTATGATGAGGTAAGGAGCCAATCAGCTCATGAAACTAATCAAAAGAGGAGTAAACCAGGTCTGAAACAATCAAGGGATAGAGCAAGGTCAATGAGGAGAAAAATCCAAACAAGAAGTTTCGATTTGAGGCTATCTCCCCAGCGGAGTCGCCAGTTTCTGTTGTAGGAAAATCTCCCTGCAGACAGGTAGATCGCCTTTAAGATCTTGACCCTAAATCTAGATAGAAAATGCTTAACATGGACACTGACTTCCTTTCAGATCCATATAAACTAATACATGAGAAGGAAGGATGATAGAAGTACCTTTTATCGACGTTTGTCCCTGCACGCTCCGAGTTGCGCTCCAATCCTTTGCTCCTGGTTGAGTTCTGTGAACAAAGCAAGATACGACCACTTTCTACTCTACTGATATTAGCTTGAGAATGGATCTATCAATAAATGATAAGTTCATGTGACATCAGACACAAACTAGAAAGAAACAGGCCAAGCGTGTCATATTGATGAGAAAAAACGATAGCAGTACTTACAATCGTAGATGCGAATGCGACAGCTTCACTAAGTCCTCTTCGTCTAACCCTTGCCTAAGTTATTTAAGTTAATTTAGGTAATTGTTATTGTTGGGAGAGGTGTGTCATACAATAGAGAATATTTACAACGTTATTGTAGAGTGTTGAGATCTTCTTTCAACCTTAGGTATGATATGATACCATGTTGAAATTTCCCTTAACCTAGCATTCGACAATTAATTCCAAGACAAATGTATTTATTGAATTAAAGCACAACTAGGTTATTCAACGAAACATGCAACAGAAACATAAACAAGGAAGCTAAATCAAACACATAAGAACACCAAGAATTTTGGGAAAACCCCTGGAAAAACCTAGAGGGAAAACCAGTGCAATGATGCTTTTATCAAGGTCCAATCAGGGATCCTGTAACAGGGAAAATTGCCCAATAAGGGAATAATACACTGTAGACAAACATGGATATGCTCGTGCTTTTGTACAACCTTGTACCAACGCGTTTCCCAATATTTCTGTGACTTTCCTTTCTTTGACTTGCGGATATCTACAACTTTCCCTTCTCTGACCCACAGATATCTATGATTGTCTCCACTAAGACCCACATATGTGTACAGAAAGATCGTACGACAAGCTTCATACGAATCTTCTCTTCCCTGTGGATTATCTCCTCTGAAACCCACTTGTGGTTGCTTCTTCTCTCTCTCTTCCTTCACCCGTATGACCTCTAGATGAAATTCCTTCTCCACCTATCAAGATCTTGAATAATGATCATTTGTGATCTAACCCTCTGATCAATACTTGGATGTGCTCTCTTCACCCAACTAGTGAGATATTCTCACTCTAGTGTAAGCAAAAGTCCTTCTTTGCTCCTACACTCCTCACACTACCAAAAGTCCTTTTTTTTCTCTCTTTGATCTTGGAATCTCACCAAAGATCCTCAACCTTGGCATCTCATCCAAGGTCCCTTGCTCTTGGAATCTCACCAAGAGTCTCCTGATCTTTGCATCTCACCAAAGATCCTTACCTTGGTCTCTCACCAAGGTCCTTTTCTATTGGCATCTCACCAAGAGTCTCTCGATCTTCGCATGTCACTAAATATCCTCACCTTGGTATTTCACCAAGGTCCCTTTCTCTTGGCATCTCACCAAGAGTCTCTGAACTGTGTCAACTCCCTCAACACAAGTGACTTCCACTCAAAGTGACTTGTCCTTTACCCCAGCCTTGCTTTTATAAGCATGAGTTACAATCTATTTCTAATATCCAAAGTGATCTACGGTAGTTATTACTTCTCACACACACTTAAGATTTAAATTAGATTTTTCATGCTAATCATGTCCTTAAATAACTCAATTCACTAATAAATACAATTTTACTTTAATTAGTTCCTTCTAACTAAAGTAAACTCAAGACTTGAATATTTTTGACTAATTCCACATGCAAAACACATGCCTATGTGGAAGTACTTGCCCAGTGCTACCAAAAACATCAACACTCCCTCTTAGCAGTGAAGGTAATTCTCCCACCTGAAGTTGGCTCTATCTGCACTACCAAATCTGCTACCATGCATGCTCTCCAATACACCTGATTGGTTTCTTCCTCTCACATGAAATTTATCCCTTCCATGATGGTCATACTTGTATTTGAAGACTCACTACCTCTGAACATGCTCCTAGAAATCTCCTGCTTCTCAGCATCCTGCATGGCCATATTATACCATGACTCCTTCTTGATTGACTTGGGAGGTTTCTCCTTCCCACTTGAACCTGGCAGTTGACTCCCTCTGAGGTTCTCAACTTTCATAGGTACTTGATCTTTTTTCTCTTCCACTGACATTGATCCATGATCCAATATTCCCTTGGATCCCTTTCCAAGCTCTCATCCTTGGATAACCTGAGGAAAAAAAATCAGAAAATAGCCAATCCCTACAAACCCAAAGATCAGTCGTTCAATCTTATTGGTTAGCTACTATCTCCCTTGATGCCACTTTTCTCCTTTCCTCAAACCCTGCCCTACACACTTGAATGAATTTCCTTCTCCATCCACTCAATGAGATCTTACTCACTCATTCTATGTGTGTCTTCTATCCATTGAGAAATAGCCAACACCTGCAATCGAGCACCTCTGTTGTTGTTGTATGATCTTGTACCTCCAACTTATTTGCTACTTAGATTTGTCCTTTCCAAAAAATATATCTACCTCTCATGACACTATTATGGTTTCTCCTGCTACTTCTATTCTCCTTTGGACTTATTATATCTCTAGGTGAAATTCCTTCTTCACCCCTTTCTAAGAGCTCCTTGAGAAAATTTCCTTCTTGGCTCTATTTGTGAGTCCTTGACTCCAATAAATATATCATCCTCCGATCTCTAGATGAACTTCCTTATTCACCCATCTGAGATAACTTTGAGTCATTGTCCTTCATGGCTCAAGCACTTGAGAAAAATTCCATATTTTCTCCAAACTAGATGACTCAAGCACATGAGCAAAATTCCTTCTCTGCTCCCATGTACTCCCTCTCTCCTTCAAATCCTTGGTTCTGATGTTTCTTAGAAAATTGTCCTTCTATCTATGCCCGTTGGTTTATAGATCTACTAAGATATCTTGTACATCTGACTAATTTGCTACAAAATAAAGTGGATATGTGCTTAGTCCTTCAAGCTCCCACCTCGACACTCCTGATCCCATAGATTTTTTTTGCAACCCTAGATCTGAAATTGACCTCTACTCTGGTCAATCATATCTCATAGATCTAACGATACCATGTGCACTTGGTTTCCTCCCAGAGAAACCTTTCTTTGATACCATGTTGAGATATTCTTTCAACCCTAGGTATGATATGATACCATGTTGAAATTCCCCTTAACCTAGCACTCGACCTTTAAGTGCAATAAAAATATATTTATTGAATTAAGGAACAACTAGGTTACTCAATGAAACATGCAACAGAAGCATAAACAAGAAAACTGAACCAAGCACTTAAGAACACCAAGAATTTTGGGTAAACCCCTCGAAAAACCTGTAGGGAAAACTAGTCCAATGATCCTTTTATTAAGTTCAAATTAGGGCTCCCGTAATAGGGAAAATGGCCCACTGAGAGAATTATGCACTACAAACAAACCTGGAGACTCATGTGCTTCTATACAGACTTGTACCAACATGTTTCCCAATACATTCATGACTTGCCTTTCTTTGACCTACACACATCCATGACTTTCCCTTCTCTAACCCATGGAAATTTGTGACTGTCTCCACTGAGACCCACATATGTGTATAGAATTATTGTATGGCAAGCTCTATACGAATCTTCTCTTCACTATGGCTTCTTTCATATGAAACCCACCTATGGTTGTGTCTGGTCTCTCTCCTCCTTGGCCTGTATAACCTATAGATGAAAGTCCTTCTCCACCTATCAAGATCTTGAATCACGATCCTTTACGATCCAACCCTCTCATCAATACTTGGATGAACTCTCTTCACCCAACCATTGAGATCTCCCCACTCTAGTGTAAGAAAAAGTACTTTTTTCTCATATACTCCTCACACTAGGAAAATTCCTTCTTTTCTCTCTCTAATCTTGGAATCTCACCAAAGATATTCAACCTTGGCCTCTCACCCAAGGTCCCTTTCTCTTGGAATCTCACCACAAGTCTCCTAATCTTGTAATCTCACCAAATATCCTCACATTGGTCTCTCACCAAGGTCCCTTGCTATTGGAATCTCACCAAGAGTCTCCTAATCTTGGTATCTCACCAAAGGTCCTCACCTTGGTCTCTCACCAAGGTCCCTTCCTATTGGAATGTCACCAAGAGTCTCCCAACTATGTCGACTCCCTTAACACAAGTTTCTTCCACTCAAAGTGGCTTCTCCTTTACCCCAAACTTGCTTTTATAAGCACAAGTTAAAATATATTTCTAATCTCCAATTCGATCTATGATTGAGATTACTTATCACACCCACTTAATATTTGGATTACATGTTGCATGCTAAGCACATCCTTAAATAACTCAATTAATTAATAAATACAATTTTACTTTAGTTAATTCCTTCTAACTAAAGTAAACTCAAGACTATAATATTTTTGACTACTTCCACATGCAAAACACATGCCTATGTCGAAGTACATGTTTGATTCTTCCAAAAACATCCACACTCCCTCCTAGCAAGGAAGGTACTTCTCCCACCTGGATTTGGTTCTATATTCACTACCAGATCTTCTACCATGCTTTCTCTTCAATGCACCTTGTTGGTTGCTCCCTCTGACATGGAAGATATCCCTACCATGATGGTTAGACCTTTATGTGAAGACTCATTGCCTCTTAACATGCTCCTAGAAGTCTCCTACTCCCGAGCATCCTACATGGCCATCTAGTACCATTACTCCTTCTTGACTGAATTGGAAGGCTGCTCCTTCCCACATGAACCTGAAAGATAACTCCCTTTGAGTTACTCAACCTTCAGAGCTACCTTCTCCATGTTCTATGCCACTAACATCAACCCATGATCCAAGATCCCCTTGGATCCCTTTACATGCCCCCATCTTGTGATGATGGTTCACCTGAGGAAAACAGATAAGCAAATAGCCAAGCCCTACAAAACCTAATATTAGTCCTTTGATCTTGCTAGTTAGCTACAATCTCCCTTTCTGCCACTTTGCTCCTTTCCTCAAACACTTCCATACAGACTTGAATGTAATTCATTCTCCATCCACTCAATGAGATATTACTCACTCATTCTATGTGTTTCTTCTATCCAGTGAGAAATATCCCATACATGCAACCTAGCACCTCTATTGTTGTTGTATGATCTTGTACCTACAACTTATCTACTGCCTAGATATGTCCTTTCCAACATATCTCTCTACTGCTCATGGAAATATTATGATTTCTTGTATGTATTCTCTTCTCCTTTGTACTGATTAGATCTCTAGGTGAAATTCCTTCTTCACCCCTTTCTGAGATCTCATTGAGAAAAAATTCTTCTTTTCTTCATCCTTGAGTCCTTGAGTCCAATAAATATGTCATCCTATGATCTTTGGATGAACTTTCTTCTTCACCCATCTGATATCCCTTTGATTCATTTTCCTTCATGGTTCAAGCACCTGAGAAAAATACCATCTTTTCTCCAAAGTATATGATTGAAGTAGATGAGCATAAGTCATTCTATGTTCCCATGTACTCCCTCTCTCCTTCAAATCCTCGGCTCTAATTTTTCCCAGAAATCAGCACTTCAATTTTTTCCTATTGGTTTACAAATATGATGATATTGTTGGACACAACAACTACACTGAGNTGTAGGGATCTTTTACAAAAACTTCCCCTTCACAAAACTCATTAGCTAGAAATCACCATTAAGTCATTACTTATTGTTGTCATTTATAATCAGTTAAGAGTGAGAATATATCAGAAACATATATCAACAATATATCATCAAAAAATCATCATCACAAGGAACACAAGGAACAAAAGATGTATGTACAATTTTGTTTTTATTATGAACTACAATCCTTGGGTTATCAACACCAACTGAATAGAGTACAACTCTACAAGAGCACCAGCTCTGTAATGCAAGAATCAACTTACATCCTCAACACCAACTGAGATGAGGCAACAATTCTCAACAGATGTCAATCTATCAATAGGTATGCGACCTATCGATAGTGAAACATGTGTATGTATGCTCCCTACCAGTAGTAAAACTCACGTATGTACACGACCAATCTGTACTTCAACCTTCATATACCTTATGAGCAATTAGGGTTTTCTTTTCATCACTCACTTAGATCCTATGCAACCTTAAATCACATTATCTTTTGTATTTCACTGTCACATCTTATCCATAATAATTCACAACACATCCAAGCTCTCCAATAACTTACTCATGCTCCTCAACCATGCAATATGAATGCTACTCAATCATGTATAATCAACTAGTATACTATAGCAATCATATAAGTATTGAATCATAAGAGTATTCCTCACTCCATCAACCATACCAAGAATTCCTTAAGCATTCACTACAGAAAAAACAAGAGTATCCATCAAGACAACAATGTAACGATACTAGAGTTTCTATGGCAAATCTGAGCCCATAGAATGCAGATCTAGAACCTGCTTCAATCTTCAAGAGCTTGGCACCATCTCACACACAAGTCTACATGACTTCATCCACTGTATGTTCCCTATTCTCATTCATCCCGCGTATGTATGCACCTTGGCTCATTACAATCCGCGTATACCTCAGAAACTAGTGTTTTTGAGCTTCCAAAATTTTTGGCGTCACGATCTTAGACTTGTCGAAACTTTGATGCTTCCATGAGATCCTCCAATCTTTCTCTCTCTCAGAATAGATCTTCAATACATGCTCAAGAGATACAAAAGAGATGCACACTTGATTCACACAAGATACACAAAAGATACATTTACATAAGAGACCCTTGCCTCTTATTTGTACTCTCCAAATAGCTTCCTTAGAAGCATCTTCTAGGTCACTTAACCCACTTCTAGGTCACTTAACTTATTTCTAGGTCACTTAACCTACTTTTATGTCACCTAACCTATTTCTATGTTAACCACTTTTGACGGCAGCCGCACTCCTCGGAGCACGCTTGCTTTCATAAGATCTTCTTTTCCTCCCGGCCCGAAGAACTCCAAGGTTCTTCTATTTCCCTATCGGGAAATATGCGTCCCACAGATTCTCTCTCTTCACACGATCCCTCCTTTCTTGACTATCGGAGGATCGAAACTCGCGACTTCGTGAGTCTAACGATCGATCACTGGGCTCTCGAATCCTCGAGACCCGATGCCTTGGTCAACGCTGACCTCTTCCCGTATCTATTGAGACTTCTGCTCTATCGCAGTTTCGCTACTTGCGATTCCATGCACTTTGATTTGCCGACTCTCGATAACCGATGCAACAAAACTCCGATGCCCGTGTGGGCTGTCTCTTCAACCCCTTGTTGCCTCTATCGAGATTTCAGAATTCGCGTGATCATGAATCCATATGTTGATGAACTCGGGACTTTCCTTTTCCCGATCCCCGATACGGTGCCACATGTACTCCACTAACCTTGACTGTGGCCCACACGACCCTCCATCGGGATATCGCGTTTCACAATTCCAATGTGAAAGAGTTTCTTACCTTTGAAAACCTCGATTCTTCGAACCCCGACTCCTTGGGATCTCCTGCCACGCGTCCTCACTGATGGACGGTTCTAGACTTGTCGGGATGTCGTCTCTCGCGATATCGCAATTCCCGTTACGAACTTTTGGAACTTCACCTTACGAGTCCCCGATACACGATTCTACGTGTAGATCCGATGGCTCCTATGGCACGAATCGACGACTATACCCTCCTGAACTTGAATACTTTTCGCTCTTGTGCTGATAATTTCCTTGCACCTCCACGAGATCCAATGGCTCATGAGACTTCGTGAAATCTCCTCAAAGGATTTTGATCGTCCATTCTTCCCTTCGTAAATCCACGAAATGAAGAAGTATCTCCCCACGGGACTTGTTCGCCTGCTCGCCAACCTACGACGCTTCTCTCAGACTTTCCACGGCAGCTTCCCTGCACTTGTCCTTTGGTGAATTCGAAGGATTACTCCTTCCTGAGCTTTTCCAAGACTTCAATCTTCTTGGAAACCTCTTGCACGCACTCCTTGCGACAACCCTTCAACCTCGACTAAGTGTTGAAGTCTCTCGACTCTGCGCACTCTTGCAGCAGCAGTGTTTCGATACTCTACTCAGAATCGCAACTCTGAGACTTAGCTTGGCCTGCGCACTCCTTGCACAACACTATGCCTAACTGCACCTTCGAGGAAAATAAGAACAAAAGCTATCTCTAATTGAACCCTTCTGTCAATGCACTCCTTGCGGACAATTCAACTGCACTCCTTGCAGGAATCCTTTGGTTCAATTGGAGAAACAATTGAAACTCATTCACTCTCCCTCGCAGACTTCTATTCAACCATGAAATCACATACATAGCATATAAAAGAAAATGTATGACAGGAAGCAAACATCCATGAGCATAACATCAATACACAGAGAAACAACACAAACCATGAATTTGAATCAAGCTTTATTCTATTAATTCAAATGCCTGTACATGGGTGTTCTTCATACACAACTCTCTGCTTTCTCTTGCTCTTGATAATGTTACAATGATACAATGAGGGTGTCTATATCCGTTTCCCCTCTTGGACTCTAAGCTATCAAATCTAGAATTAAATTCCTATCTACCAGCATTAACTAAATTAAATGTCGTCTATCTATTAAAGGACAAGAGCTATCCGCTCAAGGTCCATTTACAATATACAAAGTGTGCCTTCATAAATGGCTCATTTAAGATTTGCGCAACAATCCCAAAGTGTTTTCAAAAATTTTGTGCTGGCTTGTCCAGCTGTCTCCCGCTCCACACTGGCTCGCTTGATGTGTTGGCGATACTCCTGCATCATACTCATCGGCTTGAAAAATTTCATGGGCTCCTATCCATGAGCTCCTGCATGATCTGTCCATGCTTTTGTATCACTACTTCATTCTCCTAGCTGCCATCTTCCACTGGGCGATTCTTCCACTTGACCAGATACTCGAAGTATTCTTTTCTTTGGGTCTTCTTACCCACTCTCTTGTCCAGTATGCACTCCATCTGTGGCTTTTCTACAACTGGCAATTGTTTCATCCATTGGATCACTGGTTGCTTAGTTCTAGTGTCTGCTTCTCCATCCCTATATGGGTACAAATCTACAACATTGAATATCAGATATATTCCGATGCCATACGACAACTCGATCTCATAAGCATTTTCTCTGAATTTCCTCAAGACCTTGCATGGTCCGATTTTCTTCATTTTCAACTTATTGTATGTTCCCCTTGGGAACCTTTCCTTCCTCAAATGTGCCAGAACCAGATCACCAACTTCAAACTAAAGTTGTCTCCAATGCTTATTTGCTTTGTGCTTGTACTCCTGACTTGACTTCAGCAGTCGCTCCTTCACTCTGCTGTGAAGTTCTTTCATTGCCTCAGCAAACTCCCCTGCACTTGCACTGCTAGTAGCAGCCTATTTTGAATCTCACAATTCAGAAACTCCTATCGGATGCATACCATAGACAATCTGAAATGGGATTTTTCCTGTGCTCTGATTCACTGAATCGTTGTATGCAAACTCTACCTGTGGCAATATGCTATCCCAGCTGCTATGGTGCTCTATCACCAAGCTCCTCAACAAGTCTTCTAGACTTCTATTGACCAATTCCATTTTCCCATCTGTCTGTGGATTATAAGCAGAACTAAATTCCAGGTTAGTTCCTAATTTCTTCCATAAAGTCCTCCAAAAATGCCCTATGAATTTGGTATCTCTGTCCAAAACTATGCCTTTTGGCAATCCATGAAGTCGAATGACCTCCTTGAAGAACAGATTTGCCATGTGAGTCGCATCGCTGGTCTTCTGGCATGGGATGAAATGTGCCATCTTTGAAAACCTATCCACTACCACAAAGATTGAATCAACCCCTCTTTGTGTCCTTGGTAAACCTAATACAAAATCCATGCTAATCGCCTCCCTTGGCCTCTGTGGTATGGGCAATGGCTGATAAAAACCTGCATTCTGCTTCCTCCCCTTTGAATGCTGGAAAATTCGACATCTGTCAACGAATCTCTTGACATCTGCTCGCATCCCCGGCAAAAAGTATGACTCATTCAGCTTTGCAAATGTCTTATCATGACTGAAATGTCTAGCCAATCCTCCACTGTGTTTCTCTTTCAACAAGTTCTCCCTCATGGAGCATTTCAGAATACACAGCTGATTGCCTCTAAACAACAATCCCTCCTGGATCATATAATCTATCCAAGGGCTTCTGTCTCTGAGAACTGGATTCTCAGCTGCTTCATATGCCTCTGCAAAATCTGCATCACTTGCATACATGTCCCTGAGGTTTTCAAAACCCAATGTTTTGAATCGGAACTCCTGCAACAAAAAACATTTCTTGCTCAAAGCATCAGCCACTTTGTTAGCTGTACCATAAATATGCTTAATCACAAATGTGAAATTCTGCATATACTCTACCCATTTGGCATGTTTCTGATTCAACTTCTCCTATTGAGTCACAAACTGCAATGCATGATTATCACTGTACAATACAAATTCTTTCGGGATTAAGTAATGCCTCCACTTCTTCAATGCCTGTATGATAGCATAAAATTCTTTGTCATACATGGAGTATTTTAATTTTGCCTCATCTAGCTTCTTGCTGAAATATGCAACTGGTCTGTCTTCCTGACTCAAGACCACTCCTATGGCGTACCCGCTTGCATCACATTTCACCTGAAATGTCTTTTGAAAGTCCGGCAACACCAAAACCGGTTGTTCCGTTATCTTCCGCTTCAACAGATTGAATTTCTTCTCAGTCTCTGCTGTCCAGTGAAAAGACTTATGCTGCTTCTTCACTATATCCATCATCGCTGCACTGATTCCAATGAAATTCCTGATGAATTTTCGGTAGAAACTAGCTAATCCATGAAAACTCCTCACCTCAAAAATATTTCTCGGTGATGGCCAATTCTTGATCACTTCTACCTTATTTGGATCCATCCTCAACTCATTAGCCGAAATAAAAAACCCCAAATAAATGAGCTTTGTCTTCATAAATGAGGACTTCCTCATGTTTATCAACAACTTCTCCTACTGTAGCTTCTTCATCACTGTAGCCAAATGCTTCAGATGTTCTGCCTTTGTCTTACTAAAAATCAGTATGTCATCCAGATATACGACGACAAATTTCCCGATGAAATCCTTCAGGACTTCATTCATCAACCTCATAAAAGTACTCAGTGCATTCGTCAAGCCAAATGGCATGACTAGCCATTCATACAATCCCTCGTTGGTCTTAAAGGCTGTCTTCCACTCATCGCCTTCCCTCATGCGAATCTGGTGATATCCGCTCTTCAAATCTATCTTTGAAAATTATTTTGCCCCACTCAGGCAATCTATCAGGTCATCAATTCTCGGCAATGGAAATCTATACCTGATAGTTATTTTGTTGATCGCTCTTGAATCGGTACACATTCTCCAGCCTCCATCCTTCTTTGGACTGAGTACTATTGGAACAACACATGGGCTTAAAATTTCCTTGACCAATCCTTTGTCCAACAACTCCTGGACCTGCTTCTTTACCTCCTCATTTTCTTGCGGCGTCAATCTGTACGCAGCTTTGTTCGGCAAACTAGCTCCTAGTATGAGGTCTATGTGATGACTCACACTCCTCATTGGTGGCAATGAACGAGGTAATTCGTCCACTATGATGTTAGCGAACTCTCCCAACAGTTCCTGAACCTCCTCTGGTAAATCATCCATTCTTATGCTAGTCAGAACAATCCTCGGCTTCCTGACCACAAAGAATTGTGGATCTTCCTTCTTCTTAACCTCTGTAAGAAGCTCCTTCCCACTCATGAGAAGTACCGTGTTGTTCACTTCTGGTTTCACCTCCTTATCCTTTATCGGAAGCAACATATGGGTTCTCCCATTCTTCTCCAGGGTATATGTGTTCATTCTCACGTCATGAACCACATTTCTGTCATATTTCCATGGTCTACCCAACAATAAATGAAATACATCCATGCGAATAACATCACATAAGATCTTATCATTATATCCTCCTATCTTGAATTCAACCAAGCATTGTTTTGTAACAGTTACCTAGTTTCCTTTCTGTAGCCATGAAACTCTGTATGGGCTTGGATGATCAGTTGTCTCCAGCTCCAGTTTCTCTACCATCTCCGTAGAAACAAGATTATCTGTGCTACCACTGTCTACTATGACCTTGCACACCCTATCCTTGGTCTTGCAAGCTGTTCTGAAAAGTATGGTCCTTTGAGTTGAGTCCTCCACCTCTTTCCTGGGCGTTAAGAGAACTTTACGCATCATCAGTGACCTTCCTCCTTCAACATCTTCGGCCTCAACATCCCGCCTCTGCGCTTCGGTGATGTGAGCTTCTCCAATGTCCTTCTTTTTCTTTGGACACTCGAATGACCTATGCCCATTCTTTCCACATGTGAAGCATGTGATCACTCCACCTCTTCCTCTTCCTCTACCTCTAGTACGAGGAAAAGTGTTTGCGTCAGCATAATCTCCTCTCTGTTCACTATGCTTTCCTCTCTATTCTATGTATGGTCCTCTCTGTGAGGCCCCACCTCTTTCAAATTTACCTTGAGGTTTCTTCCATTCCTCCTTGGGCTTCTGGTACTTGTCCTGGGCAACTGCTTTGCCTCTGGGCTGGCTCCTGCCTCGGCCCCTTTGACTTTGCCTACGGCTCATCTTTTCCTCAGCTTTTAGAGCCATCTGATAGGCATCCTCCACCGTCCTAATGGTAACCATGCTTAATTCATCCTGAATGTCATATCTCAGACCATTCAGATATCTGGCAACTTTCTCATCATTGCTCTCCTGATGACCTACTCTGATGTTCAATCGATAGAATTCCTCAGTGTATTCTTTCACTGTCATCAGTTTTTGTCTCAGTTTATGCATCCTCCTGAACATAGTAATTTGGTAGTCCCTTGGGATGAACTTTGCCTTCATCTTTGCAATCATTCGATCCCAACTCTTGATCTTCTGCTTTCCTTTGCAACGTCTATCAGCTTGTAACTCATCCCACCATAATGCTGCATGTCCTTTCAAGCATGTGACAGCATGTCTAACCTTCCTATCCTCTTCGATGTCTTCATAATCGAAGTAGGTGTCAAGAGCTCTAATCCAGTCTAGAAGCTCCTCTGCATCCAAGTTTCCCTTGTAAACTGGAATGTCCATCTTTGCCTTTCCACCCATCCTGGAAATAGCTTTAATCAATCTCTTAGTTGATGCATCTTCAGCTGCAACTTCCTCCTCTTGTTTAGCTTCTATTTCACTATTGGAATCACTCAGATCCCCTGCACTGGCCGTGTGTATTTGCACCACCTCCATCTCCTCGAGCCTTGCTCTAAGATCTCACATCTGTCTCTCTATTTCTGGATTTCCTACCGGCCTGCCTCTTCTCCGCACCTCCCTATCCTCTATATCGGGTGATTGTCTCTCTCTTCTGGGTGGCATGGCAAATTCTCCTTCTCTGCTATAGAAAGCAAAGAAATATTTCAGATCTGATACCACTTTGACGATAGCCGCACTCCTCAGAGCACGCCCCCTTGCACAGGATCTTCTTTTCCTCCCGGCTCGAAGAACTCCAAGGTTCTTCTATTTCCCTATCGGGAAATCTGCGTCCCACAGATTCTCTCTCTTCACACGATCCCTCCTTTCTTGACTATCAGAGGATTGGAACACGTGACTTCACGATTCTAATGATCAATCACTGGGCTCTCGAATCCTCCAGACCCGATGCCTTGGTCAACGCTGACCTCTTCCCGTATCTATCAGGACTTCTACTCTATCGCAGTTTCACTACTCGCGATTCCATGCACTTTGATTTTCCGACTCCCGATAACCGATGCAACGAAACTCCGATGCCCATGTAGGCTGTCTCTTCAACCCCTTGTTGCCTCTATCGAGATTTCGGAATTCGTGTGATCACAAATCCGGATGTTGATGAACTCGGGACTTTCCTTTTCCCGATCCCCGATACGGTGCCACCTGTACTCCACTAACCTTGACTATGGCCCACACGACCCTCCGTCGAGATATCGCGTTTCACGATTCCAATGTGCAAGAGTTTCTTACCTTTGAAAACCCCGATTCTTCGAACCTCGACTGCTTAGGATCTTCTACCACGCGTCCTCACTGATGGACGGTTCTGGACTTGTCAGGATGTTGCATCTCGCGATATCGCAATTCCCGTTGTGAACTTTTGGAACTTCACCTTGCGAGTCCCCGATACACGATTCTACGTGTAGATTCGATGGGTCCTATGGAACGGATCGACGACTATACCTTCCTGAACTTGAATACTTTCCGCTCTTGTGCTGATAATTTCCCTGCACCTCCACGAGATCCAACGACTCACAGGACTTCGTGAAATCTCCTCAAAGGATTCTGACCGTCCATTCTTCCCTTCGTAAATCCATGAAATGAAGAAGTATCTCCCCACGGGACTCATTTGCCCACTCGCCAACCTATGATGCTTCTCTCAGACTTTCCACGGAAGCTTCCCTGCACTTTTCCTTTGGTGAATTCGAAGGCTTACTCCTTCCTGAGATTTTCCAAGACTTCAATCTTCTTGGAAACCTCTTGCACGCACTCCTTGCGGAAACCCTTCAACCTCGACTGAGTGTTGAAGTCTCTCGACTCTGCGCACTCTTGCAGCAACAGTCTTTCGATACTCTACTCAGAATCACAACTCTGAGACTTATCTTAGCCTGTGCACTCCTTGCGCAACACTGTGCCTAACTACACCTTTGAGGAAAATGAGAACAAAAGCTATCTCTAATTGAACCCTTCTGTCAACGCACTCCTTGTAGACAATTCAACTACACTCCTTGCAGGAATCCTCTGGTTCAATTGGAGAAACAATTGAAACTCATTCACTCTCCCTCTCAGACTTCTATTCAACCATGAAATCACATACACATCATATAAAATAAAATGTATGACAGGAAGCAAACATCCATGAGCATAACATCAATACACAGAGAAACAACACAAACCATGAATTTGAATCAAGCTTTATTCTATTAATTCAAATGCCTGTACATGGGTGTTCTTCATACACAGCTCTCTGCTTGCTCTTCTGTTCTTGATCCTGCTCTTGATAATGTTACAATGATACAATGAGGGTGTCTATATCCATTTCCCCTCTTGGACTCTAAGCTATCAAATCTAGAATTAAATTCCTATCTACCATCATTAACTAAATTAAATGGCGTCTATATATTAAAGGATGAGAGCTATCCGCTCAAGGTCCATTTACAATATACAAAGTGCGCCTTCATAAATGGATCATTTAAGATTTGCGCAACAATCCCAAAGTGTTTTCAAAAATTTTGTGTTGGCTTGTCCAGCTGTCTCCTGCTCCACACTGGCTCGCTTGATGTGCTGGCGATGCTCCTGCATCAACTTTCCATAAATAGAAAGTTCTCCAATTTAATTTTTCCTCCTTGACTTTTTCTCTTTTCTTTACCATTTAAATAATTTCTTCTTTACAATCTCTTTTACTTCTTTGACCTTTTGGGGCTTCAAGCCTACATATGAGGGTCCTCCAACTTCGTAAGGCCATAACTCTCAAATCATGAGGAGTTATGTGACATTCCACATACCACCGGAAATGGTATGAAAAGCACTATCCATCTAGGATAATTCCACTGACAAATTCACTGATATTCAACTCATTATTCCACATAGAAGCATAACCATACTTCAAGGATAATTCAACCGCAAAGCGTCTTCCCATGAGGGATTTCACCATAAGGGGACCACTTTGGTGTTCATCCATTTGTACACTTTATCAACCATGATACGCCAATACAAATCAATTCAACAATGCATCATATACCAATGAAACCACATCGATCCATCTTCATCTATGCATCATGTATCAATGACAACTCATTGATCCATCTTCATCAATATACTATGATAAGACATGTATACATCAAACCTTTGACCTTTGACATCATTCAATCATCCTTTGGCATCAATCAATTCCTTGGCATCAATCCTTTAACCTTAATTAATTAATTAGCCTTTGGCATCAATCAATCACTTGACATCAATTAATTACTTGACATCAATCCTTAAACATGTGGCATCAATGACAACATGATCCAATAATCTCCTCCTTTGGCATTGATGGAAATACCAACATTGATGTCAACACCAATCATTGATATCAACATGTAGACAAGACATGCTCTACATCAATAGTCATCAATCACATCAATGTGACTATCTCTCCCCCTTTGACATCAATGGAAAAGGGTCATTCTCCTCTAGGGGCTGCTCCCCCTGCTTTTCCTTGGGGTTTCTCCCCCTACCTAAATAATCTCTCCCCTTTTTGAACAAGCGATATCACTCTGATTTAATGCTAAAAATGCATTGCTCATACTCCCCATGTGACCATTGCTCCCCCTAGAATTATGCATTTGTGCTCTTTCTTCAAATATAGGGCTATTTTACCAAGTATTCATTTGATAAATATCTCCTCCTAAAATCATGGGAATAAGAATGACTCCCCCTATGGGTATGTATCCCCCTATATTCTCTGCAAAATGAACAATATGATACCACATGATGATCCTTGGACCTGTCCATGCATCAAACTCATTTCATATCAAACATCATGACACAAACGATATGTCAATGAATGAACAAATACATCATGTACCAAATCATGTGCCAATAGTATACCAATCATATGCCTCCATCAACATGCCAACCATGTGCATCTACCAATATGCCAAGCATGTGCATCTACCAATGGTGTACTTTTAGCCAAGTATTATCATCCAAACATATACCATCTATGATTGTACCAAACATGTACATCAACATGTATCATTGCTTGTACCAAGAAAGTACATCAACCATGCACCAATGCATGTATGCCAAATCCACAAAACATGTGACAATCAAACTGCTAGTAGGTGCCTCTACTAATGTAATAGAAGTGCATCAATCATGAATCAACTATAGATCAACCTCATCAATGATGTACAACATGATCACCTCATCAACTCACCAACTACATGTCCCAATATGTAGTCCAACCATATGCCAAATGCATGCACAAAGATATCCAACAAAAATGCTTCAATAATACATGATAAGATATATCAATGAAAATCAAAATATGTACCAGCCATGTACCCCAACAGATCAACCTCAATCTTCCATTTACTCCATCTAATACTAAGAATCCAACAATACATGTACTAGTAGTGTTCTTCAATAGATCAATGACATATCTAGCTAGCATCATCAAGATATATCACATAACCAAGGTGCCATAAATTCGCTGTCATAACTAGTATTGTTCTTCAACAGAAAATGCCTCAATCCATAGTCATGGGTTAGTTCCATGCATCCAAGATGGCCTTTTATTTTATATCATAAGCTTACATAATCCAATATGTAATCATGAAAACATGCAACAGACAATGTCAGAACCTACAATAAACTATGTCAGACCCTGCATCACATAGTTATACCATCACATCAAGTTGCAACCAATGTGCATAGCCCCTTTCCTTAGGCTTTACCACATATACGCAACATGCTGCATAGACAGCTTGCGTATGTACACGACCTATTCAATCTTAGCCTGTGTATGTACGCGACTGTTACCATTGTCACTCGCATATGCTTCAGTAGATGACACACTTGAGCCTCCCTTAAAGTTTCCATTCTTCTCTGGTTGTTCAGTCTTTTTCACCCACTTCTAAAGGTGTCCCTACTTCTCAGAACTTGAGCTTTGAGCTTCCATATTTTCAAAGATGTCTCCCTTCCTTACTTCATTTATTCTTCTAGTCATGCTATAAGAATTCCTCATCATGGACCTTCTTCTCGTGTTCTCGCAATCTTGAGATTTGTGGCCAAATCCACTAGAGTTGTAGCATCTCATGTTGTGACAGTGAAAAATAATGTGTCCTACTTGATCACATCTCCAACACCTTATGGTGTTATGAATTTTTCCATTTTCTCTCCTTGTATAAGATCTTCATTCCAAAGCTTTGTGACCGTATTCATTACATAAATAACATTGACCATGAAAAATAATTTTATACCTTTTCTTTGGTGTCCATCTTCTTTGAGGTGTAAGGATGGTTTCTTGATGTCTTCTTTACTTTGTTCTTTTGAAACTTCCCTTCCCCTGTATAGATGTTTGACTTGCAACATTATCTTCATCCTTTGAGAGTGAGGGACTTACCTCATGCTTCTTTGAGGTGCTTGCTTCTATATGTGTAGCTTCTCCCTTGTATTCAATATCTGATATATCATATGGTGATCTTTGACTTTACAAGATATCATTCAAGATTTGTGAGCTATTCAAGAATTTGTTTGACTTTTCTACTTTCTTTCTAAGATCAACAACTCCAACTTCTAACTTGTGACATGACTCTTCCTTTTCATTTACTTGATTCTTCAATAGTTCCTCTACCCTTTTTGGCTTCTTCAATTTGGGTCTTGAGATGAACAATAATTTCAAAACTTTTTCTATTCTCATCATCTACCTTCTTATCTTACTTTTCATTCTTTAGTCTTGTGATGTCTTCTTCCTTTTCTTCTAATTGAGTCTTACTATTCTCTTCTAGTTCTTTGAGCATTTCCTTTAACTTCAAGATGTGCCTATGACTCTTCTTAAGAAACTTTTTAGTGTTATCCAAAAAATAGCTATAGTCTATATAATAGTGGTCATTGCTATATTCATATAGACATATTTCAACTTTATCTTTAATCTCCAATAGTTTTTCTTCTACTTCTTCCATGGCATAACAATCAATTGATTCTATACAAACTATTTCTAGATTTTCTTCTTCACTTGTAGAGAAAAATTCAATATCATCACATTTTGAATCAAGGGTTTGTGGAGATTATTTACCTTCGTTTGAAATGTCTTCAAGATCTTCCTTTTTTCCAACATCATCACATGATTATTTACCTTGTATGATCTTGATGGAGTGGTCTTCAATATTTCCCTTCTCACTTTGATATGTATCCTCTAGATTTAGACATAGGTCCTTGGAGAAATTGCATTGTCCCATGCTCTCTTTGATAGGACTTGAAAGTCCACTAAGAACGGTCTTGAGAGCTAATGTGTCATTCTTATTTTCTTCCCTTTGAGCTACAAACTTTGACTTGTTCTTCAAAGAAACTAATCCACCAATGGATGCCTTCCAAATACCCACTCCCATCTCTTTCAAATGCACTCTCATTTATATTCTCGAAGTAGAATAGTTTTACTCATCAAGGATTGGAACTTAATCATCCAGTTGTGTGTCTATGGATCTCCTCCAAGATTTTTAAGGCTTATAGTGAAGGTTGGCTCTGATACCAATTGTTGGACACACTGACTACACTGAGAGGGGGAGGGGTGAACAATGTACGGCTCTTTTACAAAAAATTCCCCTTCAAAAAACTCATTAGCTAGCAATCACCATTAAGTCATTAATTATTGTTGTCATTTATAATCACTTAAGAGTGAGCATATATCAACAACATATATCAGCAATATATCATCAACAAATCATCATCACAAGGAACACAAGATGCATGTACAATTTTCTTTTTACTACGGACTACAATCCTTGGGTTATTAGCAACAACTGAATAGAGTAAAACTCTACAAGAGCACCAACTCTATAATGCAAGACTCATCTTACATTGTAATATTACCCGGTAGTGCCCCAATTATATTATGAATTGTAATCATGTTTTGTAGGATAGTGAGTCGAGTATTGATAAGTTGTTGGGCTTATGTGTTTATTAGGCCAGAGAGCCTAAGTATTAAGGCAATGAGCATGATTTTGTATATGCAATTATGAATATCATTAATATAATATATAAACATTGATGTGTGTCGACCAACCACGAAGAAAGAGTGATGGGGGACTAAGCTTCCATAGAATGGGTAAGGGAAAGGGGGTTGAAAGGTTGGAAAGAGGGGCTTAGCTTAGGGGCTTAAATCTTTGAGAATAATATTTTGTTATTATTCTAAAGTTGTGTAAAAAAACATGTTTTATCCTAAGTCCTAGGAGAGGCAACAGATGCATCTCCAACATGTGCAAAAGATAACACATGCAAATCTAGTAAGACAAGTGTCAACCTGGGCGCATGCAGTTAAAAGCTGAAGTGTCAGCTAAGTTGGGGGTTCATCCTCCATTCTTCCATCCTTTGTTTGAACCATTTGGATTCGGTGTCTGATTGCTGCATACCTCACACAGCTCTGAAAAATGAAACCGTGAGACGTCTTTGATCGACTGGTGTATTCCCATGAATTCCATCCAGTCTCTCCGTCTGGTCTCCATCATCGACCTCTGCATAATTTTCCTGTCACGCACCCTAAAATCCAATGGAAAACTCATGGACTGAGTCATGTCTCTTGTGTGTCCCGTGAACTGGTTTATCCATTGAAAATCTAAGTCCGTGCTTAACTATTTGGGTTTATTTCTTCTAAGAAACCTGAGCATACCGTAATTGTCTATGCCATGTGTGTTTTAACTATGGGTTGTTGGGGCCACACAGTCCCTTGGTTGAGTGTGATTTTTTACCATCATTTGTTCCTATCTGAGCCAACTGTTGTCCTCCTTGTGCTGGAACAGAGCTGAAGAAGCAGGTTGTCAGGCAACACTCTCTCCAGGTGAGAGAGGTGGTTGTGGCTGAAGAGGCAGGTTGTCAAGCCTGTGAGAAACTCTCTCTAGGTGAGAGAGTGCACGAAGGGAGTGAGAACTCCTGGAAGGGGTCCTGTAGCTGCCATAGAGCTCGAAGAATTCCAGTCCAGCCTGTTGTTGAAGCCCAAGGCAAGGGAGGTTTAGCAGCCGAAGGACTGTATTGGTGACAGTGAAGGTGTATACTCCTGGGGTGGGATAGGAATGTGGGGAATGAGAGTCTGTGAGCAATGAGCATAAGTGGCTCCTAGGATAGAATCCTTCCTCATAAATTGTGTGTCTTCCATTGACCTTGCCTAGCCTAGGATTCCATTGCACGGTGGAGCTTAGTCCTAGCTTGAGGGTGAACTACTACTGAGAGTGATGAGAAGCACGGTCTAAGGTTGGGAGTTTTGTGGAAGGTCTGCATGCAGTTGGTGGTGTTACACCAGTTTAAAAGATAAGTATTAATTTTGTACTTAATTTATATGTGATGTATGTCTATGTCTTTAAATGTTATCATGTAATTCGTTGCAAGTTTGAATTGTTATTAATTCTATTTAATTTTGTATGACAGTAGTAAATCCATGTTAAATGTATTAATTTGATTTAATGCATATTCTTTATAAGTATATATGTATGAGAATGTTTCCACGTAGTAGCGTTGCCCAACAGTGGGGTTGATGGCCGGGGACATTACAATATGGTATCAGAGCCATAGTTTCAATGCTGAGCTTGGATGGGCCAGATAAGTGGTCTTTGGACCCAAGGTTTTGAGTGTAAATGGTGTTCGGATGGAACCAATTTTGAACCTTAGAGTGTTTCTGAGTGCCAAGGGGTTACTTGGTCATGTTATGAAGCTCAGGAGGAGTAGCAGTAGAATAAAACCATAGATGGCATGGTATTTGACCAGAGAGAGAAAGAGAGAGCTCAACACTTGGGGTGTTGGAATCGTAGGATCCATCGGGAGAAGGAGAATCATTCACGACCGTCAGATATGGTAGTGGTGTGAGGAATTTAGCCATGATTTCCTTTAGAAATCCGTAGAGTAACAAAGTTTGTTCTTCACCGTAGGATCTGTTCATAAGGAAGGGAAATCCCTTACAACTGTTAGATATGGAGAAGGTGCAGATGAGTTAAACTGGAAGCCCTTCAGAATTCGTAACTCCAGTGAAGTTTGATGCCAAAAACAAGAGAAGGGACAAAACCCGAAGCTCTGAAGTGGATCTACACCATAGATCTGGAGAGGAGAGATTGACTGTTGGATCAAGAAAATGTCAAAAGGTAAAACTCAGTGGTGAAGGGAAAAAGATCCCGAAGAACCAAAGTAGTGAGTCACGATGATGTCACTTGGATGGATGTGGACACATGGGATGTGTGCCACGTGATAGTGGGTTTTGAACCCATAGAAGTTTGAAATTCCATATTGAACATGACGTGTGACACCCATCTGATTTGGCCAAGAGTTAGTCACTAGTATTCTGCCATGTGGCATCCTGTGTGAGTAGGGTTAGTGGGGCCCAAGTTTACATAACATAGTTGAAGGTCGAAGGACCCACAGTGGCGTTGATCACGATACATCAAGATCAACGGCCAAAAGGCATTGCGGGGACCCAAGTTTCATGTAAGCTAATTAACCAAGGTGGTCCCGCAATCCAAACCATGATTTCATCGAGAGTTTACATGTGAGCATCAGAAGAATTACGGGATGAAAGGTGGGTTCCTCCAAACCACCATTGCATGCCCTCACAATTTGGAAAAGTGTAAGTGATGTGAAATAATGATGTCAACAAAGTGTCGTGGAAGTGTTTGAGGTGTGTGAATGTGAAATCTTTCGAAGTCCCAAAGTCCTGAAACTTAGACACCTGAGGTTCCATAATGAGTGTTAGCCATTAGATGCTGGGTAGACGTGGACCGTTGATCCACCCTACTGCGTGAGTTCGGTAATTCAGAACTCCGAGTGACTATTGTGTTATGCTGGGAAACCTTCCAAAGTTAAAGGTTGAAGGATTGAGTACGCACTTATTGATCTAGCGCTTGGTCAAAACCCATGGTCGCATGGGTTGGGGAACCGAGAGAAGGGGATAGTGCCTGAAAACTTAGCAGAGAAGAGTTCTGAAAGTAGAAAACTGTGGGGATTCTTGATTGAATAAGAATCACAAAGAATGAAAACTGAACATTTTCTTGAGTCATATTTGTCTATGAATTTTGGGTAACTTGTTAAGGTTTGGTGGCCTGACAAATTCTAGTTGTTTGCACATTGTGTTTGCAGAAGTTTAACGAGTGCCAAAACCAGATAGAGCTGCTACTGAGCATGGAGAAATGGAAGAGAGATAGAGTTCTTCCAGTTTAGAGAACGAAGCTAAAGGGATGGATGTTCATTTGTGAGTTGAAGGGTCGAAATCCAATGGGCATGGACAAGAGATAGATAAGGAAGGGCATATGATGAAGATCATTGAAAAATTGCAAAAAGATGCCCAAACTCACTGAACAGATAGAAGAAATATCGAGAAAGCTCAGGATAAAAAAGGTGAATTCAACTTAAAGTTGATGAAGAGTCTAGAGAGAATAGAAAATAATTTGGACCAAGAGATAGACTTGAGAAAAACCGGGAGTCACCCGACTTCTGAGGGAAGAAGATCAAGGAGTGTTGGTAAACACCATCATCACTCCCAAGGTCGCTCCAAGAGGAGGGAACACAGTAGTTCAAGCCCATATTCTAACATAAAGCACAAGAGATATGGAGTGGATGAACTAAAGGGAGAAATGAAAAATATGAAGCCTCCTATGTTTGATGGAGAACACAAGAAGGAGGAAGATGTCGAAACATGGTTGCTCGGCATGAGGAAATATTTCCAACTGCAGATTTATTCCTCTCATGCAAAAGGAAGAATTGTGATGTATCAATTGAAAGGAAAAACATCCATGTGGTGGGATCAACTTGTGCAGGTGCAACACATTAGAGAGAAATATATCACTTGGAAAGAATTCAAGAGATATTTCGAGAATAAATACTTGACTAAAAGATACTATGACAGAAAGATGAAAGAGTTCTTTGAAATCAATCTGGGTAGCATGACCATTGATGAATAAGAAACAAATGTTTTTGGAATTACTGAAGTATGTTCCATTCATCAAAGATGAGACTATCAAGATTCAAAGGTATCTGAGTGGACTGCCACCTTCCATTGGGGACAAGATCTAGTATGATGACCCAAAAACTATGGAAGAAACAATAAAAAGAGAGAAATGATTATATGAGAAGCAAAGAGAGAAGCCTACTTTTTGGAAGGCTTTGGAAGACAAGAAGAAATTCCATATGGATTAGAGGAAGAAGGGAACTAAGCCACCCTTTTTTAGAAAGAGTCCTCAGGGACAACCATCTTTAAGGGAGCCCACGAAGGTGGAGGTAGGTGGGAAAATTCCAAGACCGTTACCTATGGAATGTTGGGGTTGTAAAGGTAACCATAGGTACATATATTGCCCCCACAAAAATGATAAAGTGAGAGTTGTCCACAATGTACGATAGGTTGAAATAGTGGAGGACATGGGTAGTAGAATGCGAAGGATCTACACAGCCCTGGAAAAGAAGCAAGTTGAATATCAGTCGCACATGATTGAAGTGGAAGGTATTATTAACAACCATTCCTTTACTATTTTAATTTATTCAGGGGCTAGCCATAGTTATATAGATCCTAGAGTGGTGGAAAGTTTGCAATTGTCAAGAAGAAAACATGAAAAGTCTTGGTTAGTGCAGCTGGCTACAAGAACTATTGGCACAGGGGAAGACCTAGGGTTCATCTCCAAGAGCACACAAACAAGACCTAACTACTGGCCCTTTCGACAACACCTATGAAGCAGATGCAGTCTCACTGGAAGAAGCTATGAGGGGGTTGTAGGATAGAGATGTATACAACAAAGGGGAATATCAAGTGGATCCAACACTAGAATAATACATCATGCATAGATCACTTATCAACTTAGATCTACTCCACAAAACTATCTATCAGATCTAACACAATAATGCAATAACAATATATCAATGACTAAGAACAGAACACCAATCACATATATGACACAAGATATATGTGGTTCACCCTCTCTCTAGGGCTACATCCACAGAACTGTGCTTATAATATATTAATATGAAGCATACGGTTCTTGTTTGTGCTCTTAGCTAGCATATCTTCTTTCTTCTCCTCTCTATTTCTCCCCTCCCTGTGCACCCAGCTGCAGGGTTGACCTTCACACCCAACTGAAGATCTTACAATACAGAAGGCTCTTGTACTCAACACTTCTTTCTCACACAGTATCACTCACTCAATTACACAATGACAAAGACAAAAACAACAATCATAATACCAACAAAAACCCAACCCAGGTCCTCTAGACCTCTATTTATACATTACAATCACTCACCGACATCCTTAGGCCAAAACCTAGGTGTCAAAACCCTAGATACCAAAACCCTAGGTGTCTAAAACACTAGGTCAACTTATCCTGTGTTTTTAAGGCTTCACCAACCTATCTTTCCTTCCTTCTCATGCAGTGCTCCAAAGAATCCAACGATGGATTTTTCTGCTTGTTGAGTTGTCCACTATCCTTCTTCCTTGCTAATATGTCATCCTCGATCTCCTCGTCCAAAAACTTTATTACTTTTACTTCGATTCGTATTTCTTCTCTTTTTCTCACTTTGACCCAGTAACAGTGACTATGTATTCCACGCATTTCACATTTTTCCTTTTCTTCCTTGATCTTCACTTACTTTCGTAACCAAGGGAAAACATGCCCCCAACACTCGCATGTGAATCATCCCGAGGCACTTTAGATCTAACCTTTCTGTTTTACTTTGACTTTAGACTGCACAGTGAAGCCTCTGCTTTCTTCTCTATGCCTCCTCTCCTTCCCTGTGCAGACTATCTTTTCCATGTCTGGTATCTAGTTTCAACTGCACTAGGTACCTAGACCCTTTTCCTCATTCTTTTACTGAGAACTACAAGGCAACTGGTTGTCACAATACAATTTCAATCAGCTCCCATTCACTAATCCTTCCTTCCATTCTCCATTCAAAGTCTTCAGTTGTGCAACGCCTCCTTCTATAACATAGGTGATCTGTTTACATGATCCATCTATAAAATAATATACCTCCTGGCCTCCCACATTATCTAGCACTTCGTCAGTGAATGGTGTAGGAAAGGGGTCATGTAAACATGCATTTTTCATCTTCCTGATAACTACACAGATCCTGATTTCTTGTCTTCTTGTATTGTACCACCATAGGGCTAATCCATTCTAATTCTTCGACAAGTTCTATAATTCCTACTTCCATCATTCTATCGAGCTCAATATTCACCTTCTCCTTATACTTAGGGTTCAGTCTGTAGGGTCTTTGTTTGACTAGGCTTGCATCTGGTTTCAAAGGGATCCTAATTTCTCCCATAGGCCCTTTAATTCCCTTCATATCAGTAAACTTGGTCAGAAAAAAGTCCCGATATTCATGCAGTAATTCTGTTATCTTGTCAATAGTAGCAACATCCCAATAATCTCCAACATTTGCAATCTTCGGTGTCTGCTCTGTTCCAATGTTGATCTTCTTAATCTTTATCAGTTGTCCAATGAATGGTAGCTCAACTCCTTGTCCTTCCACATCTCTCTGGCCTTCTGTTTCGACAATGTTAACCTTCCTAACATCATCGTCTTCATCAACATTGATGTTGTAATAGCCTTGCAGTTTCTGGAGAGGCGTAGTCCATTCATCCTCTTCTTTTTCTAAATGGGGGCTAGAGGCCTCCTCAAATACTTTCTGTCTTACAATCTGTAACACTTGATCTACTGAAGGATATTTACTTTCAAATAAGAAGATGGTTACAAAGTTTTGAGTCATACCTTCCCAATCTGTAGTGATGAGGCACAGCTCCGCTTAAAGGTACCAATTGATAGTGGTTGTTTCTAGTGTGTTAATGAACTTGTGCACCCACTTCTCTTGAGGAATGGTTCTCTAGGCTTCCTCACAACTTCACACATGGTCCTTTGGGTAGCTTCGACCTATGTAACGAACTTCGCAACCTTCTATTTGTGCTGAAAACCACGCGGTCATCAGGGTACGACATTGTACCCATTTTGTAATGTGGTTTTTGTGTGTCCCCCACCATCTTGTTGGTGTTTCTTTCAAGGCCTCATCCATTGCCAACAAGTGTTCTTGCATTGGTACACATTCTTCAAAGTTCGATAAGAAGGTTTCTAATGGATTCATATCATCAAAGGTTGGTAATTTAATTACTATTGTGTCGATCTAGCATACTTCCCTAATTAATATAGCACATCTCCTTGTAGATACTTCATACATTTTGTTTTGTCATTTCTCCATTGCTTCTTCTGAATATGATGAACATGCATTGTCACTTCGCCATCTTAGGTTTCCATTGCCCGTAGGATTAATGTAATCCTGCTATCTAGATGTTAATTTATATATGTTTTCTAGTTCATATGCACGATCTTCTTCTCTGATAGGTTTTGTGTATCGCTGACCTTCATATGGATCTAAAGGTGTAATGACCCTAAGGCCATATATTTAAAACATCATACGTATTTTCTTTAAATCAACCACAGTGGAATTATTGAAAGCCCAATCAATTCCTAACAGCGCAGGGTAAGGGCCGCTGTCATCAACTATCTCAATTACCTCAAAATCTGGAAACATTCTTACTCCATTGATGTCCACGATGACATGTTGCAATCTTCCAAAGGGGCTTACATCTTGTTGATTAGCCATATTAATTGTGATAGGGGAATAAATCAACTTCGGTTTTCCCATCAGTGCCCAGGTTTGCTTCGTCATGACATTGACCTCCGACCCTAAGTCGAGGACCACATAGTCTATATCATATTCTCCTATCTGAGCATTCAAGTGTAGTTACTTATTTGTCCTTCTCTTCTTCGATAGTTGATGTACTAATTTATTCAGTAAAGGATCTATCCTTCCTATATCATATTGTCTGATTAAATTTTGTAGCTCTTGTACAACACTTTCGTCCTGAATCAACTTAATGCATGTAAATAAAAATTCCATGATCTTGCTTACCTCTTGTCCTTCTTTTGGCAAAGCAGACTGATCAAATTCCAGGGGCATTCCATATTCTCTTACTTCTGGCCGTGTCTTTGATGAAGAACCTTGGTCTTCTTTGAACTCTTTTCTTGCCTCCTCAAATATTTGTATTTCTTTCTTTGCATCAAATGTTTGGGTCTTCTCTATAGCTTTCCGGATTCTTGAGTCCTCTGTAGCCTTTCCTTGGGTTAGTCTGTCTTCTCCTATAACAACGCCTCCTCTAGTGATAAAAATGACTCTAGGTTATTCTCCGTGAGGTTCAACATATATAAGTTTCACTTGTGGGTTCTACTAAGGTCCTCGTCTTTCCTGAAGCTTAGCTAGTAGCACAAGACAATCCTTTATAACGTGTTTGAAGGAACTGCAGTAGTTGCAAGTAGTGCAAGGGTTTTGACAGTCCCTTGCTAAGTGTCATGGTTGTGTGTAGTTGTAAAAATTGATCTATCCTCATCCTTGAACCATACCTCCTCCTCATCCTCTTCCTTTGAATCCACCATGAGGATTGAAGATTCCTCTCCCAGGGGATTTATACTGTGTAGTGTTTCCTTCATGTTGTACTTTGCCTTGAATTTTTTATATGTCTCTTGACCTTTCGTGCATAAGGTCATAAGCCCAAAAATCCCTATATTTGTGCCCCATGGACTTACAGAATGTGCAATACAAATTCTTGGGTGTCTGAACATATTTTTTCATGTAATAGCACTCACCAGGGTGATGTCTATTCCTGCATACCTCACAGCAGGGTAGGGTGACTTGCTTCAAAGGGCTCGAGGCTCCAAAGGCCAAGTATTCATGAAATAGGGGACACTGCTCCTTGTCATGGCCTTCTGATTTGCATCTGACACACCAAATTTCTTCTCTTTTATATTTTCCATTGTCTTTACTCATATCTATGACGTATAGAGACAAACTAGTTAGTTGATTCAATATTTGACTCATACCTGAGATGGATTCTCCCATAGGGGATGATTCTAACTTCATGGTGATCTCCAACACCTCAGCCTACGAAGCAATCTTTTGTTGCATTAGAGGAACTCTGATGTGTGGTAAGAGGTAAACAATGAACCATTCTTTGTTCTACTCATTCGGGATCTAAAAAGTCAATCGACCTGTTAAGGTCTTGAATCTCTAATCGAATTCCCAAATGGGTTCGACTACCTTCTGCTTGATATCTTTCATCTTTGTAATACATTGGGACTCCGACTTGAGTTTATTGAATTTTACAATAATGTATTCTTGATCTCATTCAACGACTTAGGCTGTGCAAGTCCTTGGAAAATTTTCATGTACCAGCTCAGTGCGCGATCCCTCAGGGTAGTGCTAAACTGAGTTCTTCTAACAGATTTTTTGGTGAAATTATTAATATTCCATACGACTTCACATAGGAACCAGTGTTTATTAGGATCTTCAGATCCATATCCCCTAAAAATAGGGAGCCTCATCTCATCTGCCATAGATATTCCTAGGGTTCCTGACTGAGTATGTGGTGGACTACTAGTGACAGTGCTCTGAACGCTCTAGTGGCTTGGATAACTCTGATTTCTTAATGCTACTGAATCAATAGAAGGGATAATAGTACTTACTTCAGTAGTCTGTGGAGTTCCTGAAGTTTCTGGCTCTTCTCGACGAGGTTCTTCAACTTTCCCTTCCTCTGTCCTAGCAGGTTCTAAATTCTCTCCGTCCATCAAATATGCCTCTTCTCCACTATAGAAACCCTCGTCATGGTAGTTCTTCTTAAACAGGTTCACAAGATGAACTTCTCTGAACGCTCTCCCACTAAGTGTATGTCCAACCTCTGTGTTTCTGTCACTATCTGAATTCTTGAACATTATCTTTTTCAAATCTGACCAATCTACTGTATCCTCAAGATGTTCTTCTCATGCAATAGCATCTTGATCCTCAACTTCAGAAAATGTAAAAATTTTCTTCTGGGTCCCTTGAAGAAATATCTCTTGGCTTGGCTATATGAATCTACTCTATCAACAACAAACTCGATGATGTACCCTCCAATGGTGCTATCAAACCAATGATCTACTGCTCTTGACACAACGTTATCAACTCTCTCTATCTTCTTGATCAGCACTGACGTCCAAACCACAAAGGTCTAGATATTATCTCAAACTAGGTATCTGCTAACCTAGCTAACCACTCATATAGCTCCTGATGGATTCCTCCAAAGAAAATCTCGTGTATATCGGTAAAGATATATCTTCCTAACCAATCCTCTATTCTAATATTAGCATTCTTGTTCTGGGCTTCAACGAAGTCCTTTTCTTGATCCTCTATCCACTTTTGAATATTTGTCTTTGATGGGAACCACCTTGACATTCCCTCAAGAAGATTCATGTCCCGACAATGGAACCATTTGTTGGCACAGGGGCAGACCCAGGGTTCAACTCCAAGAACGCACCAACAGTTCCTAACTACTAGCCCTTTCAACAACACCTGCGAAGCAAATGCAGCCTCACCCGAAGCAGCTATGAGGGGGTTGCAGGATAGAGATGTCTACATCCAAGGGGAATATCAAGTGGATCCAACACTAGAACAATACAACATGCATATATAACTTATTAGCTTAGATATACTCCACACAACTATATATCATATCTAACATAGTAATGCAATAGCAGTATATCAATGACTAAGAACAGAACACCAATCACATATATGACACAAGATATATGTGGTTCACCCTCTCTATAGGGCTACATCCATAGAACTGTGCTTATAATATATTAAGATGAAGCATATTGTTCTTGTCTGTGCTCTTAGATAGCAGATCTTCTTTCTTCTCCTTTCTGTCTCTCCCCTCCCTGTGCACACCAACTACAGTGTTGATATTCGCACACAGATAAAGATCTTACAATATAGAAGTTTCTCGTACTCAACATTTCTTTCTCACACAATATCACTCACTCAATTACACAATGACAAAGACAACAAAAACAATCATAATACCAACAACAACCCAACTCAGGTCCTCTAGACCTCTATTTATACATTACAATTACTCACTGACATCCTTAGGCCGAAACCTAGGTGTCAAAAACCTAGATACCAAAACCCTATGTGTCTAAAACCCTAGGTCAACTTGACCCGCGTTTTCAGGGCTTTGCCAACCCGTCTTTCCTTCCTTCTCATGCGGTGTTCCAAACAATCCAATGGTGGTTTTTTCTTCTTGCTGAGTTTTCCATGATCCTTCTTCCTTGCTAATATGTCATCCTCAATCTCCTCGTCCAACGATTTTCTTCCTTGTACTTCGCTTAGTCTTTTCTGCTCTTTTGCTCACTTCGACCCACTAATAGTCACTGTGTCTTCTACACAGTTCGCATTTTTCCTTTTCTTCCTTGATCTTTGCTTACTTTCATAACCAAGGGCCAACAAGAACCAAGAGGAAAGTCACTGAGTTAGTTAAGTCCTGTCCTGTGGACATGAATGGATTGAGCACAAAGGCTGAATTGAATGTTCTACCTTTAGGTTCTTATGACTGTCTAATTGGGATGGATTGGTTGGACCAGCACCATGCCATCTTGGACTGTAGTAACAAGGAATTCAATTGCCTTGACGAGTAAGGGAATCAGAGAACAATCCAAGGAATTCCCATAGTTGTTGCTATCAAAGAAATCTGAGCATTGCAGTTGAATAAGTGCTACAAGAAAGGTTGTCAATTATTTGCAGTCAATGTGGAGGAAAGATCTAAGGATAAAGTCTCGAAGATTGGAGATCATGTGGTACTAAAGGAGTTTGAATATGTATTTCACGAGGTACCTGGACTACCTCCAAAAAGAGATATCGAATTCTCTGTAAACTTAATGCCTGGAGCAGCTCCAGTGTCGAAAGCTCCTTACAGAATGAGTACACCAGAGTTGAAAGAGCCACATTTATATCTTGAAGGGCTTATGAAGAAGGTGTATATATGCCAAAGTGTGTCACCTTGAGGTGCCCTAGTCCAGTTCGTGAATAAGAAGGATGGGATGCTGAGATTGTGTATTGATTTCAGACAATTGAACAAAGTAAATGTAAAGAAAAAATATCCTCTGCTGAGGATTGATGACCTCTTCGATCAGTTGAAGCATGCGGAGATATTTTCGAAGATAGATATCAGGTCGAAATATCACCAGGTAAGGATAAAGGATGAAGACATCAACAAGACAACATTTAGAACAAGGTATGGTCATTACGAGTTCACAATGGTGTCGTTTGGACTGTCAAACACACCCATTGTTTTTATGTGCTTAATGAATGGTGTATTCAGGGACTATCTAGACAAGTTTTTCATAGTCTTCCTGGATGAAATTTTGGTGTATTCCAAGTCGGAGGAACTTAGGATGGTGTTGCAGGTGCTAAGAGAGAACCAACTATATGTGAAGTTGAGCAAGTGCTCGTTTTATCAGGAGCAGATCCATTACTTGGGGCATATTATTTTGAAAGATGGGATAGTTGTAGATCCTGAGAATATTGAGCCCATTAGAGAATGGTCAACACCTAAGAATGTGACAAAAGTCATATCCTTTATGGGTCTAGCTAGTTATTACAAAAGGTTTATCATAGGGTTCTCAAGGATATCTCACCCTATCACTTCCTTGCAAAGGAAGGAGAAGAAGTTTCAATGGATAGAGGATTGTGATAGAAGCTTCCATCAATTGAAGCAATTGTTAACCAGTTCTCCAATCCTAGGGATTGCAGATCCGAATGAAGATTTCATGGTGTGCACAGATGCATGCAAAGAAGGACTAGGAGGATTCCTCAATCAAAATGGATTCCTAATCTGTTATGAATCCAGAAAGTTGAAATAGAACGAAAGGAACTATGAAACTCATGATTTGAAGTTGGTAGCCATAGTGCATTCTCTAAGGAAATGGAGACATTACCTCATGGGAAGGAGGTTCAAACTAAGAACAATCCATAATTATATGAAGTATTTGTTTGATCAACCAACCTTGAATGCTAGATAGAGTAGGTGGATGGCGTTTCTCTGTGAGTATGATTTGATATCAAGCATATCAAAGGGAAGGAGAATAAAGTGGTTGATGCCCTCAATAGGAGAGTACATGAATTACATGCTACAACCATTAGCATGTATTGAACTGATATTAAAGGTAGAATTTTGGAGGCTGCAAATACAGATTTGAAGTATAGAGATTTGGTAGAAAAGATACAACAAGGTGAGATGCCACAGAAAGTGGAAAATTATAAATTGGAAATTGATGGAATACTTCTGTACAAGAACAAAATTTATGTACCTAATGTCCAAGATTTGAAATTTGTGATTTTGCATGAAATGCATAATGTGCCTTATGCAGGGCACCTTGGATATCAGAAAAATGTGGCAGTAGTCAAGAGCCATTATTTTTGGCTAGGTATGAAGAAAGAGATTGCAGAATACATCGCCAGATGTATGGAATGCCAAAAGGTTAAAGCTAAACATAGACACCTAGTAGGGTTGTTGCAACCTTTACCCATTCCTGAGTGGAAGTGGGAAGTGGTGACAATGGATTTCATCACAGGATTTCCTAGAATAGGCAAGCAACATGATTCAATCATGGTGGTGGTGGAAAATATTATGAAATTTGTCCATTTCATTCTGTTAAAGACTACTCACAAGGCAGCGGATGTTGCTGACATATTTATGAGGGAAGTAGCAAGATTGCACGGTATTCCCAAGACAATTGTGTCTGACAGGGACCCGAAATTTACCTCCAATTTCTGGAAAGGGTTATTCAAGGGATTTGGAACGAATCTGAAATTTATCATAGCCTATCATCCTGATTCTGATGGGAAGACAAAACAGGTGAATCAAGTGATAGAAGACATGCTAAGGATGTATGTGATGTACAAACCATTGAAATGGAAAGACTACCTACACTTGGTAGAATTCACCTACAATAATGGGTATCAAGAACAGTTGAATATGATCCCATTTGAATAACTTTATGGAAAAAAGTCCATTAATCCAGTAAGATGGGATAATCCAACTGATAGGGAAGTAGTTGGGCCAAAGTTTCTCAAGGAAGTGGAAGAACAAATGCTAAAAATTAAGCATAATTTGAAAGCTTCCCAAGACATGCATAAAAGTTATGCTGATAAAAATAGAACCCACCAAGAGTTTAAAGTGGGTGACCATGTTTTCCTGAAAGTAAAATCCAATAGAAGTTCCCTGAAGCTGGGAATTTGCTCCAATTTGGCAGCCATACTTTGTGGGCCATTTGAAATCCTAGAAAGGATTGGGCCAGTTGCATATATGCTTGCATTACCTGCATCCATGACTGTACATAATGTGTTTCATGTTTCATTGCTTAAGAAATATATACCTGATTCTAATCATGTAATCGATTGGAATGTGATTCAGGTGGAGCAAGAAGGTGTCCTGCAAGTGCATCCTGTGCGCATATTGGACCGGAAAAGAAAATAGCTCTGAAATCGAGCCATAGGGATTGTAAAGGTCTAGTGCACCTGGTATGGTCCTGAGGAAACGACATGGGAGCATGAGGATGCTATGTGGGTAGAATACCCACATAATTTTGAAGATTTTTGGAAATCTTGTTGATGTTGTATAAAGATTTGCACTGAGGACAATGCAAAAAATAAGGGGAGGGAATTGTAATATTCCCCGGTAGTTCCCCAGTTATAATACGAATTGTAATCATGTTTTGTAGGATGGTGAGCCAAGTATTGATAATCTAGTGGGTTTGTGTGTTTATTAGGCTGGAGAGCCTAAGTATTAAGGCCAGGAGCCTGATTTTGTATATGTAATTATGCAAATCATTAATATAATATATAAGCATTGTTGCATGTCGACCGACCACGAAGAAAGAGTGATGGGGGACTAAGCTTCCACAAAATGGGTAAGGCAAAGGAGGATGAAAGGTTGGAAAGAGGGGCTAAGATTAGGGGCTTAAATACTTGAGAATAATATTTTATTATTATTCTAAAGATGCGTGACAAAACATGTTTTATCCTAAGTCCTGGCAGATGCAATGCATGGAGATCCAAGGTGTGCAAAAGAGAATGCATGCAGTTCCAGGAAGACAAGTGTTGACTTGGGAACATGCGGTTACAAGCTAAAGCGCCAATTGAGTTGGGGGTTCATCCTCCATTCTGCCATCCACTGTCTAAACCATTTGGAGTTAGTGTCTGATTGATGCATACCTCAAACAACTCTGAAAACTGAAATGGTGAGACCTCTGTGTTTGACTGGTGTATTCCCGTGAATTCCATCCAGTCTCTGCGTCTAGTCTCCATCATTGACCTCTACAAAATTTTCCTATCATGCACCCTGAAAACCAATGGAAAGATCGTGGACTGATCCGTGTCTCCTGTGTGTCCTGTGAACCGATTTATCCACACTGCAAATCCAAGTCCATGCTTAACTGTTTGGGTTGTTGTCTTTTGAGAAACCTAAGCATACTGTAATTGTCTATGTCGTGTGTTTTTTAACTGTGGGTTGTTGTGGCCACACAGTTCCTTGGATAAGTGTGATTTGTTATCGTCATATGTTCCTAGATTAGCCATATGTTGTCCTCCTTGTGCTGGAACAGAGCTGAAGAAATAGGTTGTCAGGCCTGTGTGCAACACTCTCTCCAGGTGAGAGAGGTGGTTGTTGAAGAGGCAGGTTGTCAGGCCTATGAGTGACTCTCTCTAGGTGAGAGAGTGCGTGGAGGGAGTGAGAACTCCTGGAAGGGGTCATTTTGCTGCCACAGATCTCAGAGAATTTCAGTCCGTCCTATTGCTAAAGCCCAAGGCAAGGGAGATTTAGCAGCCAAAGGACTCTCTTGGTGACATTGAAGGTGTATACTCCTAGGGTGGGTCAGGCATGTGGGGAATGAGAGTTTGTGAGCAGTGGGAATAAGTGGCTCCTCGGAGAGAACCCTTCCTCATAAACTGTGTGTCTTCTGTTGACCTTGCCTAGCATAGGATTCCCTTTCCCGGTGGAGCTTAGTCTTAGCTCAGGGGTGACCTAATGCTGAGAGTGATGAGCAGCGTGGTCTAAGGCTGGGAGGTTCATGGAAGGTCTGTACATAGTTGGTGGTGTTACACCAGTTTAAAAGATAAGTATTAATTTTGTACTTAATTTATATGTGATGTATGTCTATGTCTTTAAATGTTATCATGTATTTCATTGCAAGTTTGAATTGTTGTTAATTCTGTTTAAGTCTATATGACATCAATAAATCCATGTTAAATGTATTAATTTGATTTAATGCATATTCTTTATAAGTATATATGTATGAGAATATTTCTGCGTAGTAGCGCTGCCCGACAATGGGGTTGATGGCCGGGGAGGTTACATTCATCCTTAGCACCAACTGAGATGAGGAAACAATCCTCAACATATGTCAATCTGTCAATAGGTATGCGACCTGTCGGTAGTGCAACATGCGTATGTACGCACCCTACTAGTGGTATAGCTCACGTATGTACGCGGCTAATCTGTACCACAGCTTGCATATACCTTCTGAGCAATTAGGGTTTTTTTTCATCACTCACTCAGATCCTCTACAACCTTCATTCATAGTCTCTTATGTATTTCACTGTCACATCTGATCCATAATCATTCACAACACATCCAAACTCTCCAACAACTTACTCATGCTCCTCAACCATGTAATATGAATTCTACTCAATCATGTATAAGCAACCAGTATACTATAGAAATCATATAAGTATTGAATCATAAGAGTGCTTCTCACTCCATCAACCAACACAAACCACATGACAACAACCATACCAAGAATTCCTTAAGCATTCACTACACAACAAGTAAGAGTATCCATCAATACAACGATGTAACCATACCATAGTTTCTATGGCAGATATGATCCCATAAAATGTAGATCTGGAACCTTCTTCAGTCTTCAAGAGCCTGGAAACATCTCACACACAAGTCTGCATGACTTCATCCACTACATGTGCCCTGTCCTCATTCATCCTGCGTGTGTATGTGCCCTAGATCACTACAGCCCACGTATACCTCAGAAAATAGGGTTTCTGAGCTTCCAAAACTTTTTCCATCATGATCTCAGACTTGTCGAAACTTTGATGCATCCATGGGATCCTCCAGTCTTTCTCTCTCTCAGAATAGATCTTCAATGCATGCTCAAGAGATACATAAGAGACGCACACCTGATTCACACAAGATACACAAAACATGCATTTACACAAGAGACCCTTGCCTCTTATTTCTACTCTCCAAATACATTCCTTAGAAGCATCTTCGAGGTCACTTAACCCACTTCTATAGGTCACTTAACCTACTTCTAGGTCACTTAACCTATTTATAGGTTAACTACTTTCCATAAATAGAAAGATCTCCAATTTAATTATTCCTCCTTGACTTTGTCACTTTTCTTTACCATTTAAATAATTTCTTCTTTCCAAGCTCTTTGACTTCTTTGAACTTTTGGGGCTTCAAGCCTACATATGAGGGTCCTCCAACTTCGTAAGGCCATAACTCTCAAATCATGAGGAGTTATGTGACATTCCACATACCACTGGAAATGGCATGACAAGAAATATCCATCTAGGATAGTTCCACTGACAAATTCACTAATATTCAACTCATTATTCCACATAGCAACATAACCATACTTCAAGGATAATTCAACCACAAGGTGTCTTCTCGTGAGGGATTTCACCATAAGGGGACCACTTTGGTGTTCATCCATTTGTACACCTTATCAACCATGATAAGACAATAAACATCAATTCAACAATGTATCATATACCAATGAAACCGCATCAATCCATCTTCATCTATGCATCATGTATCAATGACAACTCATTGATCCATGTTCATCAATATACTATGATAAGACATGTATACATCAAACCTTTGACCTTTGACATCATTCAATTATCCGTTGGCATCAATCAATCACTTGAAATCAATTAATTACTTGACATCAATCCTTAGACCTTTGGCATCAATGACAACATGATCCAACAAATATATCCTGCAAATATGACTAATTTTCTGCAAAAGAAAGTGGATATGTGCTTAGTATTTAAACCACCCACCTCGACACTCTTGATCCCATAGATCCACTACTACAACCCTAGATATGAACTTGATCTCTGTTGTGGTCACTCAGATCTCATAGATCTGTCGATACCATGTGCTCTTGGTTTCCTCTGAGAGAAACCTTTCTATGATACCACATTGAGATATTATTTCAACCCCAGGTATGATACGATACCATGTTGAAATTCCCATTAACTTAGCACCTGAAAGTGAATTCCAAGAAAAATATATTTACTAAATCAATTTACTCAATGAAACATGAAATTAAATCATAAACAAGGAAACTAAATCAAGAACATAAGAACACCAATATTTTTTGGTAAACCCCTGGAAAAACCCCAAAGGCAAAACCAGTACAATGATTTTATCAAGTTCAAATCAGGGCTCTCATAACAGTTAAAATGACCCATTGAGATAATTATACACTGTAGACAAACCTAGAGACTCATGTGATTCTATATGGCCTTGTACCAAAATGTTTCCCAATACATCCTCTACTTGTCGTTCTATGACCTTCCCACATCCACAACTTTCCCTTCTCTGACCCATGGATATCCATGATTGTCTGCATTAAGACCCATGGATGTGTACGAAAATCTTGTGTGGAAAGCTACATATGACTACGCTCTTCCTTGTGGCTTATGTCCTATGAAAACCACCTATGGTTGCTTCTTCTCTCTCTTATCCTTGACCTGTATGACCTCTATTTGAAAGTACTTCTCCACCTATCAACATATTGAATCACAATCCTTTTTGATCCAAACCTTTCATCAATACTTGGATGAACTCTCTTCACCCAACCAGTGATATCTCCTCACTCTACAGTAAGAAAAAGTCCTTATTTACTCCTACACTCCTCACACTAGATAAAGTCCTTCTTTTCTCTCTCTGATCTTGACATCTCACCAAATATCATCAACCTTGGAATCTCACCCAAGGTGCGTTTCTCTTGGCATCTCACCAAGAGTCTCTTGATCTTGGCATCTCACCAAAGATCCTCACCTTAGTCTCTCACTAGGGTCCTTTATTTTGGAATATCACTAAGAGTATCCCAAGCTTGGGACCTCAACAATGATCCTCACTTTGAACTCTCACTAAGGTCCCTTTCTATTGGCATCTCACCAAGAGTTTCCTGACTATGTTGACTCCCTCAACACAAGTGACTTCCTCTCAAAGTGACTTCTCTTTTACCCTAGCCTTGCTTTTATAATCATGAGTTACAATCTATTTCTAATATCCAAAGTGATGTGTAGTTGATATTCCTTCTCAAACCCACTTAAGATTTAGATTACATTTGGTATGCTAATCATGTCGTTAAATAACTCAATCACTAATAAATACAATTTTACTTTAATTAATTCCTTCTAACTAAATTGAACTGAAGACTAGAATATTTTCAACTGCTTCCACACGCAAAAGACATGCCTATGTTGAAGTACATGTTTGATGCTACCAAAAACATCAATACTTCTCCCACCTGGAGTTGGATCTATCTTCACTACAATATATTCCACAATGCATGATCTCCAATACACCTGATTGGTTGTTCCCTCTGAGATAGAATATATCCATGCCATGATGCTCAGACCTATCTTTGAAGACTCACTACCTCTGAACATGCTTTTAGAAGTCTCCTTCTCCTGAGCATCCTGCATAGCCATCTCATACCATGACTCCTTCTTGACTAACTTGGAAGGCTTCTCCTTCGCACATGAACCTGAAAGATGACTCCCTCGGAGTTGCTCAACCTTTAGAGCTACCTGCTCCCTATTCTATACCACTGACATCGATCCATGATCCAAGATCCCCTTGGATCCCTTTACAAGGTCCCATCCTAGTATAATGGTTCACTTGAAGAAAACAAATCAGAAAATATCCAAGCACTACAACGTAACTTGTATAATGAAACTTGGTATAAGCTAATTATATTGAATGTTAATGACTAATTAATTGTAATGAATGTTAATCATCATTATATTAAATATTGATGTTATATATAATAGATTAATGTAATTGTTTTAATTAAATTATTAAAAAAATATTTAAATAAACAATTAAATTAAGTTTAAAATGTTAATGTTTAATACTTAATTGATGTCCGTGTGTTATTGTACATTATTTTGATAAGTGGAAGTGATCTATGATTTATATTGAAGATATTTACACACAATTTAATTCAAGGCATGTTAGTGTTGATAATTGAAATTGATGTCATGTAATGGAACCAATAATAGAAGTAATCTTTTATAATGAATATTTATTATATTCTAATTACATTGATTGCTAAAATTGTATATCTAAGTGTTAACATGTATTTGATCTTTTTAATATAATTAATTGTGTAATGTAAATTATATTATAATTTTTTAAATATAAATTAATTATTTAATATTTTTTTAAGTGATATAGTTAGATATATTTTTAACATAATTTAGATTTTCATACAATTTAAATTATAATAGTTAAAATAAATTAATATAATATAATGTAAATTTAATAAGTTTGAAAAGTTAATTTAGTGAATAGTTATTGTTGGGACATGTGTATCGTACACTTTGCAGTGTGTTGCATTAGAGTATATAATATTTGTAGTCCTATAGTAGAGTGTATAGTAGAGTGTTGAGGTCTTCTTTCAACCCTAGCTATCATATGATACCATGTTGAAATTTCCCATAACCTAGCATCCAACAGTAAATTCCAAGAAAAATATATTTACAGAAATAAATCATAATTAGGTTACTCAATGAAACATGCAGCAGAAGCGTAAACAAGGAAACTAAATCAAACACATAAGAACACCAAGAATTTTGGGTAAATACCTGGAAAAAGCCTGGAGGGAAAACTAGTCCAATGATGCTTTTATCAAGGTCCAATCAGGGCTCCCGTAACAGGGAAAATGGCCCACTAGGGGAATAATTTACTACAAAAAAACCTGGAGACTCTCATGCTTTTGTACAATCTTGTACTAGCACATTTCCCAATACATTTGTGACTTTCCTTTCTCTAACCCGCGAATGTCTGTGACTTTCCCTTCTCTGACCCACATATATCCATGACTGTCTCCACTAAGACCCACAGATGTGTATAGAAAGATTGTATGATAAACTTTGTATGAATCTTCTCTTCCATGTGGCTTCTGTCCTCTGAAACCCACCTGTGGTTGCTTCTACTCTCTCTCTCCTCCTTGACTCGTCTAACCTCTAGATTTATCCAAAATGGATCCAGGAAGGCCTAAAAATCAAAGTTCTCGGAATCGGACAAAACCAATGCCATTGCATCCATCTCATTGCATTGATTTCGTCCATATAATTCTTTTTTCAAATGGATGTCATATGCAAAAGTTATCGCATTCTGATCATTTTCCCAAACAAGTAAAAAGTCAAATTGGTCAAAGTCAACAACTCATACTGTTGACGTCAATAGTATGATAGGTGACGTCAACGTGATGTCATGATGACATCAGCAGGACACATGGGAACACTAGGAGGTGACATGTGTCACTCATTTTTGGCATTTTCAGGCTGAGTTGGACCAGTACATAATTGACACGTGACAGTGTACGGACGTGAAATGTGGCAGTTTGTACATGATGTGGCCTAATGAAAGGATGACATGTCACAGTATGGACTATAGGTGGTTTTACGAATACTGACATGGCAGGGTGACTGGGTTGTATGAAAGGTGATGTGGTAGGATGACTAGGCAGTACAGATGCTGATGAGGACGACACATGGTTGTACGGCGCTAATGTGGCCACTGAATGTGCATGTTGACTAGGTGTTGATTTTACCATACAGACAAATCACAAGGTGAGACATGGCCCAATCAGAGGGTGCCATGTGGCACCCCATATTTTTCCAATGTTGGCTAGGAAAAAATATTTTTGTTACTCGCGGGAATTGAACACCCGACCTTCACTTGAACAAAGTCTTAGCAACCACCAACGGACCGTTCAGGTTGCAGTTGGGTATTAACCCCTACCCAAAACTGTGGCATTTTTTTATGGATGGTGTTGTGGTTAGGGATAAGCCTCAGTCGATGGGGGCCAACGTAGGGCCACATGGCACCCCCCGTGACCAAATCTATACACCAAAAGCAGAGGTGGGGGGCACGTGGAGAATAAGGACCATGCCATATGGCCATCCCTACGACCAAGGGCCAAGAATCAAGGGGCTTAACAACTAGCACCCAGTGTATGGCCACATGGACCTTCCCCATATGACCAAGATCCCGAAGAAAGGGGGTTGTGCCTTGATTTTTTCCAATTTTGGGTTTTATAACTATATGTTAAATATTTTTTATGATTTTTAATGTTGTTTTTAATGGATTTTCCCCATTATTGGGAGATCTAGAGCCTGATTTGAGGCCAGATCTTGAGAGGAAGTTGGGAGGAGGATACCAACTCAAAATATATATAAACCAGGGGTTATTAGTAGCATTAGAGAGGTTCAAATTGGCATAATTATGATGATTTTATGAAGCTTGAAGCCATTTTTATGCAGGGAAGCCAATGAGGAAGTGAACTTTGCAGGCCAATTCAGGGAGCTACACTCAACCTTTTTCATTGGCATCAATTGTGTTGGATTATTGAGGTCGAGAAGAACACAAATAAACCTGTTTGTAATCCTTTTGACACTTTTCTGATGTATGTTTGGAGCATTGAAGAGAAATAATAAAGCCTCACCCATTGAGACAAAGGCCCAGAGACGTAGGAAATATTGCCCAACTGCGTTAACAACTTTGTTCTTATGGTTTGTTGTTATTTGTTCTTACATAATGATATGCATTTATTTATTATGGCTGCTATAATATCTCATTAAGTTATTCTTCTTTCATTAATTCCTAATTGGTAAATGAACACATTCTTAAAACTTATTTAAGTCTTTAAAGATCAATTTTTGGATCAAGTGGTATCAGAGTAGGTTGATGGTTGGTTTTTGAGTTTGCATGATTACCAAGGAAAATCTTAGTCATGGTTAAGGAAAGCTTGTAGAAGGGGATCCTGAGATTGGATCAAGAAAGAGAAGTTCTCAAAGTGAGGAGATGGCATCGGAAGAAGGCATGTCCCAGAACCAGATAGAGTTGCAAAATACTTTATTCGCCATGTCTAAGATGGTAAAGGTCTTATGCGAGTATTACTTGGAACATAAGAGGCCTTTAAAAGGGGAATATTCTAAACAAGACAAAAGTGAAGAAGGAGAGGATCCTCCTAAACCTCCTCCTTCACCTCCTTCTTCTCCATAAACTTCTTCTTCTTCAATTACAAGTTTAAAATCCATCGCAAGAAAACATTCCCATAAACATAAACATGATATGCCTTTACTTAAGATTGATGTGAAATTTGAATTTCCCATCTATGATGGTGAAGTCAATGCTGAGAGGCTTGATAACTCGGTTAGACAGATGGAAGTTTATTACAGTGTGCAACAAATCAAATATGAGGCAACTCAAATCAAGTTGTCATCGCTTCATCTTGAAGGCACAACACTCATTTGGTGGTAGAGTAAGTTGCAAAATGGCACACAACAAGTTGGTAATGTATTTCCATCATGGAAAGATTTTGTTTTTGCACTTAGAATTTTTTTTTATCCTTTGGGTTATAAGAAGGCATTAATTGAATGGAAAAGTCTTAAACTAAGAAAGGGACAAATGGTGCAAGAATACACCGATGAATTTCGTAAGATGAAATTAATTTTGAATATTCCATTACATACCCAAGAAACTATTATGAAGTATATAAGAGGTTTACCTGCACATATTAGTAACACTTTATTTATGTTTGGACCTACTAATCTTGATGAGGTTTATGTTCAAGAAACATACATTGAAGCAAGGAAAATAGGAGTTGTCATATCAGGGGAATCGTCTTCAAGGAAAGAGGAAAAAAGGAAGGGGAATGGAAAGAAAGAAAATTTAGTGAAAAGAAAGGAAGAGAAGCTCTATTGCAAGCATTGCAAGAAAGAAGGGAATGATGATGACCATTGTTGGCAATTGCATCTAGAGAAGAGACCAAAGTGGTTCAAAGAAAGGAAAAGGAGGAAAAATGTTGCAATAGAAACACGACCAACAGACCTGGGATATGATTAAGGTGATGAGACTAAAATCACAACAATTGGTTTGATAGGTAAAATTGGTGATGAATATGATTCTAGAAGTAAGTTGTTTCACATAAGGGTGATAATGAAACATACTAAGATCGATACATTGATAGATAGTGGATCTTAATTAACTTGATTTCATAGGAAGTGGTTAAACAATTGGGATTGACAACTAAGATACATCATAAACCTTACTCACTTAAATGGATAAGCAACAATCATAAATTGCACATAACAAAGTGATGCACTTTAAAGTTTTCAATTTCATCAATTTTTTTGGATGAGGTAACGTGCGACATGGTTCCACTCAATGAATGTGGAATGGTCTTAGGAAGCCCTTATTTGTATGATCTCAAAGAAATATTCTACAGGGAACATAATCAATATCACTTAACTAAATAAGGAAATGAATATGTTGTACATGTTCACCACTTAAAAGAAAATCAATCTCTTCAAACATTGGAACAATTAAGGAAGATAGATTATGCAAGCAACACACCTATAATTGTGACAAATAAAGAAATTGATCTTAAGCATGAACATGAGATGGTTGTAGAATGGAAGTTCAATCATACTTTGCTTCAAGATAAGCTAATGTCGTGCAAGCACATCAAACATATTAGCTCATTTGCAGTCATATTTATGATGTTATCACTGCTAATGTTTTAAACATGGATAGTAGTGGCTTCAATAAGATGTGAACGAGTTCAAGTGGCTAACAGTATGCTCTCAGTTGTCATGGTTGTTTTGCAATTGATTCTGATGAGACAGGTGCACAAGACATATTTTAAGACAAAGGACAAGTGGGGTGGCCTATCCTACACTTGATGACTAGTTAATACCCTTTTGGAGGACCAAAAGGTCTTAGTGGGCAGGCATGATCCAAAATGGATCTAGGAAGGCCTAAAAATAAATTTTCTTAGAATCAGACGAGACCAACACCATTTTGTTCGTCTTGTCGCGTTGATTCCGACCATATAATTTTTTTTGCAAATGGATGTTGTATGCGAAAGTTATCGTGTTTTGATCGTTTTCCCAAACAAGAAAAAAATCAAATTGGTCAAACTCAACATGCCATACTACTGATGTCAGCAATACGACAGGTGATGTCATCATGATGTCATGATGACCTAAACTTGACATGTGGAAATACTAGGAGGTGACACGTGTCACTTAGTTTTGGCGTTTTCGGGCTGATTTGGACTAGTACGAAATTGAAACATGGTAGTTCATATGTGACATGGCCCAATGACAGAATGACATGTGGAAGTATGGATGACATATAGTTGTATGGATGTTTATGTGGCATGACACGTGGTTGTACGACGGTGACATGGAAACTAATTGTGCATGTTAACTGGGTGTTGACTGTACCGTACAGATGAATCACAGGGTGACATGTGGCCTAATAAGAGGGCACAATGTGACACCTTAGATTTTTCCAATGTTGGCGAGGAATTTTTTTTTTGTTACCCATCGAAATATAACACCCGACCTCCACATGCACAGAGTCTTCACAACCACCGACGGACTGTCCGAGCTGCAGTTGGGTCTTAACCCCTATCCGAAACCATGGTGTTTTGTTATGTATGGTGATATGGTTAGGGATAAGCCCAATTTAATGGGGGAAAGAATAAGTCCACATGGAACCCCATGCAACCAGAGCTATACACCAGGAGCAAAGGTGGGGGGTGCGTGGAGAATAAGGACTAGGCCATATGGCCATCCCTATGACCAAGGGCCAGGAATCAAGGGGCTTAACATCTAGCACCCAAAATATGGCCACATGGACCTTCCCCATATGAATAGGAGCCCAGAGAAAGGGGGTTGTGCCTTGATGTTTTCCAATTTTGGGTTTTATAACTATATATTTAAGATTTTTTATGATTTTTAATGTTGTTTTTAAAGGATTTTGCCCATTATTTGGGGATTTGGAGCTTGATTTAAGGCCAGATCTTGGGAAGAGGATACCAATTCAAAATATATATAAACCATGGGTTCTTAGAAGCATTATAGAGGTTCATATTGGTAGAATGATGATGAGTTTATGAAGCTTGAAGCCATTTTTATGCAGGGAATCCATTGAGGAAGCGAACTTTGCAGGCCAATTCTGGGATCTACGCTCAACCTTTTTTAGTGTCGTCAGTTGTGTTGGATTATTGAGGTCGAGAAGAACACAACAATACCAATTTGTAATCCTTTTGACAATTTTCTTATTTACTTTTGAAGCATTGAAGAGAAATAATAAAGCCTCACCCACTGAGATAAAGGCCCAGAGACATAGACAATCTTGCTGAACTCCGTTAACAACTTTGTTGTAATGGTTTTTTGTTCTTTGTGATTAAATTCTGATCTAAATTTCTTTATGATGGCTGCTATAATATCTCATTAATTTATTCTTCTTTCATTAATTCCTATACGGTAAATCAACACATGCTTAAAACTTATCTAAGTCTTTAAATATCAATTTTCGGATCAAGTATATTTACTTAATTCCAAGAAAAGTATATTTATTGAATTAAAGAACAACTATGTTACTCAACGAAACATGCAGTGGAAGCATAAAAAAGGAAACTAAATCAAACACATAAGAACACCAAGAATTTTGGGTAAACCCCTGCAAAAACCTTGGAGGGAAAACTAGTCCAATGATGCTTTTATCAAGGTCTAATCAAGGCTCTTGTAATAAGGAAAATGGCCCACTAAGGGAATAATACACTACAAACAAACCTGGAGACTCTCGTGCTTTTGTATGACCTTGTACAGACATGTTTCCCAATACATCTGCGAATTTCCTTTCTTTGACCTGCAAATATCTGTGACTTTCCCTTCTCTGACCCACATATATATGCGATTGTCTCCACTAAGACCCACAAATGTGTATAGAAATATCGTATGAAAATATTTGTACGACTCTGCTCTTCCCTGTGTCTTTTGTCCTCTAAAACCCACCTGTGGTTGGTTCTGCTCTCTCTCCTCCTTGACCTGTATGACCTTTATATGAAAGTCCTTCTCCACCTATCAATATATTGAATCACAATCCTTTGTGATCCAATCCTTTGATCAATACTTGGATGAAATCTCTTCACCTAATGAGTGGTATCTCCTCACTCTAGTGTAAGAAAAATTCCTTCTTTCCTCCTACACTCCTCACACTACCAAATGTCCTTTTCTTCTCTCTCCGATCTTGGAATCTCACCAAATATCCTCAACCTTGGCATCTCACCCATGGTTCCTTGCTCTTGGAATCTCACCAAAAGTCTCCTGATATTCGCATCTCACCAAAGATCCTCACCTTGGTCTCTCACCAAGGTCCCTTTCTATTGGAATCTCACCAATATTGTCATGATCTTGGGATCTCACCAAATATCCTCACCTTGGTATCTCACCAAGGTCCCTTTCTCTTGGCACCCCACAAAGAGTCTCTCGACTGTGTTGACTCCCTCAACACAAGTGACTTACACTCGAAAGTGACTTCTCCTTTACCCCAACCTTGCTTTTATAAGCATGAGTTGCAATCTATTCCTAATCTCCAAAGTGATGAATGGTTGTTATTACTTCTCACACCCACTTAAGATTTAAATTACATGTTTCATTCTAAGAATGTCCTTAAATAGCTCAATTCACTAATAAATACAATTTTACTTTAATTGATTCCTTCTAACTAAAGTAAACTCAAGACTAGAATATTTTCGACTACTTCCACATGAAAAACACATTCCTATGTGGAAGTACTTGTCTGATGCTACCAAAAACATCAAAAATCCCTCTTAGAAAGGAAGGTAATCCTCCCACCTGGAGCTGGCTCTATCTTCGCTACCAGATATGATACCATGCATGATATCCAATACACATGATTGGTTTCTTCCTCTCACATGGAAGCTATCCATTCCATGATGGTCAGACCTGTCTTTGAAGACTCACTCCCTCTCAACATTCTCCTAGAAGTCTCCTTCTCCTAAGCATCCTGCATGGCCATATCATACCATGAATCCTTCTAGACTAACTTACAAGGTTTCTCCTTCCCACCTGAACCTAAAAGATGACTTCCTCTAAGGTTCTCAACCTTCTAAGGTAATTTCTCCTTATTATCTTCCACTGACATCATTCCATGATCAATGATCTCCTTGGATCGCTTTACAAGATCTCATCCTCAGATAACATGAGGAAAACAAATTGGGAAATAGCCAAGCCCTACAAACCCTAAGATCAGTCCTTCAATCTTGCTGGTTAGCTACTATCTCCTTTGATACCACTTTTCCTTTCCTTGAACCCTGCCCTACACACTTGAATTAAATTCCTTCTCCATCCACTCAATGGGATCTTACTCACTCATTCTATGCGTGTCTTCTATTCACTGAGAAATATCCAATGCCTGCAACCAAACACCTCTATTTTTGTTGTACGATCTTGTACCTGCAACTCCTCTTCTACCTAGATCTATCCTTGCCACCAAATCTCTCTAATTCTCATGGCACTATTATGGTTGATCCTACTGCTTCTATTCTCCTTTGGACTAATCAGATCTCTAGGTGAAATTCCTTCTTCACCCATTTCTGAGAGCTCCTTGAGAAAAATTCCTTCTTGGCTTTGTCTGTGAGTCCTTAACTCCAATAAATATTTCATCCTATGATCTGTAGATGAACTTCCTTCTTCACCCATCTGAGATCCATTTGAGTCACTTTCCTTTATGGATCAAGTACCTGAGAAAAAATCCATCTTTTCTACAAAGCAAATGAATCAAGCGCATGAGAAAAAATCCTTCTCTGCTCCCATGCACTCCCTCTCTCCTTCAAATCCTCAGCTTTGATCTTTCTCAGAAATCAATCATTCAATTTATTCCCATTGGTTTATAGATATGCTAATATCTCCTGTAAATATGACTGATTTGCTACAAAAGAAATTGGATTTGTTATTAGTCCTTCAAGCACCCACCTTGACACTCCCGATCCCATAGATTTGTTGCTACAACCCTATATCTAAACTTGACCTCTATTATGGTTAATTAGATCTCATAGATCTTCCGATACCATGTGCACTTGGTTTCCTCCAAGAGAAACCTTGCTATGTTACCATGTTGAGATATTCTTTCAACCCTAGGTATGATCTGATGCCATGTTGAAATTACCCTTAACCTAGCACTCGACAGTTAATTCCAAGGAAAATATATTTATTGAATTAAAACACAACTAGGTTACTCAACGAAACATGCATCAGAAGCATAAAAAATGAAACTAAATCAAGTAGTTATGAACACCAATAATTTTGGGTAAACCCATGGAAAAACCCCGTAGGGAAAACCAGTTCAATGTTGCTTTTATCAAGGTCAAATCATGGCTCCTGTAATAGGGAAAATGGCCCATTGAGAGAATTATACACTATAGACAAACCTAGAGACCCATGTGCTTATGTACGACCTTGTACCAACAGGTTTCCCAGTACATTTCTTTGACCTGCACACATCCATGACTTTTCCTTCTCTAACATGCGGATAGTTGTGATTGCGTCCACTGAGACCCGCAGATGCGTATGTAAAGAATGTATGGAAAGCTTCGTACGAATATTCTATTCCCTATGGCGTATTTCCTCTGAAACCCACATGTGGTTGCGTCTGATCTCTCTCCTCCTTGACCTGTATGACCTCTAGATGAAAGTCCTTCTCCACCTATCAATATCTTGAATCATCATCCTTTGCGATCAAACTCTCTCATCAATACTTGGATGAACTCTCTTCACCCAACCAGTGAAATCTCCTCACTCTAATGTAAGAAAAATTCCTTTCTGCTGCTACACTCCTCACACTAAGAAAAGTCCTTCTTTTCTCTCTTTGATCTTGGCATATCACCAAATATCCTCAACCTTGGCTTCTCACCCAAGGTCCCTTGATCTTGGAATCTCACCAAGACTCTCCTAATATTGGAATCTCACCTAAATATCCTCACCTTGGTCTCTCATGAAGGTCCCTTGATATTGGCATCTCACCAAGAGTCTCTCGATATTGGCATCTCACCAAAGGTCCTCACCTTGGTATCTCACCAAGGTCCCTTGGTCTTGGCATCTCACTAAGAGTCTCCCAACAATGTCGACTCCCCAAAATATTCTCACCTTGGTCTATCACAAACATCCCTTGATATTGGCATCTCACCAAGAGTCTCTTGATCTTCGCATCTCACTGAAGGTCCTCACCTTGGTCTCTCACCAAGGTCCCTTGGCCTTGGAATCTCACTAAGAGTCTCCCGACTATGTCAAATCCCTCAACACAAGTGACTTCCTCTCGAAGTGACTTCTCCTTTACCTCAACCTTGCTTCTATAAACATGAGTTACAATCTATTTCTAATCTCCAAAGTGATCTATGATTGATATTACTTCTCACACCCACTTAAGATTTAGATTACATGTTGCATGATAAACATGTCCTCAAATAACTCAATTCATTAATAAATACAATTTTACTTTAATTTATTCCTTCTAACTGAAGTAAACTCAAGACTATAATATTTTCGACTACTTCCACATGCAAAACACATGCCTATGTGGAAGTACATGTCTAATTCTACCAAAAACATCAAACTCCCTCTTAGCGAGGAAGGTACTTCTCCCACGTGGAGTTGGCTCTATCTTCACTACCAGATATTCTACCATTCCCACTCTCTAATACACCTAATTGTCTACTCCCTCTGACATGGAAGCTATCCCTGCCAGGATGGTTAGACCTGTCTTTGAAGAATCATTGCCTTTGAACATTCTCCTAGAATTCTTCTGCTCCTGAGTATCCTACATGGCCATCTTGTACCATGACTCCTTCTTGATTGACTTGGAAAGTTGCTCCTTCCGACCTGAACCTGAAAGATAACTCCCTCCGAGTTTCTCAACCTTCGGGGATACCTGCTCCATGTTCTCTTCCACTTACATCGATCCATGATCCAAGATCCCCTTGGATCCCTTTAGAGGCCCTTATCCTTTGATAATGGTTCACCTAATGAAAACAAATTATAAAATAGCCAAGCCCTACAAACCCCAATATTAGTCCTTCGATATTTCTTGTTAGCTATTGTCTACCTTGTTGCCACTTTTCTCCTTTCCTCGAACACTTCCCTACACACTTGAATGGAATTCCTTCTCCATCCACTCAATTAGATATTAACTCTAATTCTATGTATTTCTTCTATCCACTGAGAAGTATCCCACACCTACAACCGATCACCTCTATCGTTTTTGTATGATCTTGTACCTACAACTTCTTTGCTTCCTAGATCTTTCCTTGCTACCATATCTCTATACTGCTCATGGAATTATTCTAGCTGCTCCTTTGGATTCTCTTCTCCTTTGTATTTATTATATATCTAGGTGAAATTCCTTCTTCACCCCTTTATGACATCTCCTTGAGAAAAGGTTCTTCTTTTCTGTGTCTTTTAGTCCTTGAATCCAATAAATATGTCATCCTATGATCTTTGGATGAACTTCCTTGTTCACCCATATGATATCCATTTGATTCATTATCCTTCAAGGCTCAAGAACCTTATAAAAATCCCATATTTTCTTCAAAGTATATGAATAAAGAACATGAGCATAAGTGCTTTTCTGCTCCCATGTAATCCCTCTCTCCTTCAAAATCTCGACTCTGATGTTTCCTAGAAACCATACCTTCAATTTTTTCCTACTAGTTTATATATATGCTAATATCTCATGCAAATATGAATCATTTTCTACAAAAGAAAGTGGATATATGCTTATTCTTTCAAGCACCCACCTCAACACTCTTGATTCCATTTATCTATTGTTGCAACCTTAGATCTGAACTTGATCTCTACTATGGTCACTCCAATCTCAAGTTGTGGATGTGAGAAGGAAATGGTTCACTTGAGGAAAAAAATTTAGAAAATATCCAAGACCTACAAACCCCAATATCATTCCTTTGATCTTGCTGGTTAGCTATTATCTCCCTTGATGCCACTTTGCTCCTTTCCTTGAACCCTTCCCTACACACTTGAATGAAAATCCTTATTGATCCACTTAATGAGATATTACTCACTGATTCTATGTTTGTCTTCTTTCCACTGAGAAATATCCAACACCTTCAACCGAGCACCTTTGTTGCTGATGTATGATCGTGCACCTGCAACTTATCTGCTACCTAGATCTGTCCTTACCACTAGATCTCTCTATTTCTCATGGAACTATGCTGGCTCATCCTGCGACTTATCTTCTTCTTTTGGTTGATTATATCTCTAGGTGAAATTCCTTCTTCACCCCTTTCTAAGATATCCTTGAGAAAAATTCCTTCTTTTCTCTGTCTGTGAGTCTCTGAATCCAATAAATTTGTCATCCTCTGAACTCTGGATGAACTTCCTTATTCACCCATATGAGATCTATTTGATTCATTGTCTTTCGCGTCTCAAGAACATGAGAAAAAGTCCATATTTTCTCCAAATTAGATGACTTAATAACATGAGAAAAATTCCTTCTATGCTCCCACGTAGTCCCTCTCTCCTTGAAAGCCTCGACTCTAATGTTTCCTAGAAATTGGTCCTTTGATTTCTTCCTACTTGTTTATATATATGCTAATATATCCTACAAATATAACTGATTTGTTGCAAAATAAAGTGGATCTACACTTATTCCTTCAAGCACCCACCTCGAAATTCTTGATCCCATAGATCTGAAATTGATATCTATTGTGGTCACTCAAATCTCATAGATATGTCGATATCATGTGCACTTGGTTTCCTCCTAGAGAAAACTTTCTCTGATACCATGTTGGGATCTTCTTTCAACCCTAGGTATGATGTGATAACATGTTTAAATTCCCCTTAACCTAGCACCTAAAAGTTAATTCCAAGAAAAATATATTTACTAAATTAAATCACAGCTAGGTTACTCAACGAAACATGCAACAAAATCATAAACAAGAAACTAAATCAAGCACATAAGAACACCAAGAATTTTGGGTAAACCCATGGAAAACCCTGGAGGGAAAACCAACCAATGATTCTTTTATTAAGGTTAAATCAGGGCTCTTGTAATAGGGAAAATGTCCCACTGATAAAATCATACACTGCAGACAAACCTGGAGACTCTTGTGCTTCTTTACAACCTTGTACCAACATGTTTCCCAATACATTCATGACTTTCCTTTATATGATCTACACACATATGTGACTTTCTCTTTTCTAATTCACATATATCTTTGTCTATCTCCACTGAGAGCTGTGGATATGTAAAAAAATATTGTATGGCAAGATTTGTATGACTCTTCTCTTCCCTGTAGCTTATGTCCTCTGAAACCCACTTGTCGCTTCTTCTTCTCTCTCTCCTCCTTTACCTATGTGACATATAGATCAAATTCCTTCTCCAACTATCAATATCTTGAATCACAATCCTTTGTGATCCAACTCGATCATCAATACTTGGATGGATTCTCTTCATCCAACCAGTGAGATATCCCCACTCTAGTGTAAGAAAAATTCCTTCTTTTCTCCTACACTCCTCACACTAGAAAAGGTCCTTCTTTTCTCTTTCTGATATTGGCATCTCACCAAATATCCTCAACCTTGGAATCTCACCCAAGGTACCTTGCTATTAGAATCTCACCAAGAGTCTCTTGATCTTGGCATCTCACCAAAGATCCTCACCTTGGTCTCTCACCAAGGTCCCTTTCTCTTGGCATCTCGCCAAGAGTCTTCCGATCTTGGCATCTCACCAAAGATCATCACCTTGGTATCTCACCAACGTCCCTTTCTCTTAGCATCTCACCAATAGTCTCTTGACTGTTTCGACGCCCTCAACATAAGCGACTCCCTCTCGAAGTGACCTCTCCTTTACCCCAACCTTTCTTTTATAATCATGAGTTACAATATATTTCTAATCTCCAAAGTGATCTACGGTTGATATTACTTCTCACACCCACTTAAGATTTAGATTACATGTTGCATGCTAAGCATGTCCTTAAATAACTCAATTCACTAATAAATACAATTTTCCTTTAATTAATTCCTTCTAACTAAAGTAAACTCAAGGATAGAATATTTTCGACTACTTCCACATGCAAAACACATGCCTATGTGGAAATATCCGTCCGATGCTACCAAAAACATCAACATAGAGAAGAGAATATTTGTGAAGCAGTCGTTGGGTATGTATTATATTCTTTGCATGACATGACTAGCTGTAGTGTTTGCTATGTTGCACCGGGTGCGTAAGGTTTTGGGAGAAACACCCCTTAGAATTTTTTTTCCTTGGGAAATGTGTCACATTTTTGACTCGTTTTTTGTGTCACCTCGATTTTCATGTCCATCGTTGGGCAGTTTTTTGGCACATGGTTTTTTCTGATGGTTTTCTATTTTTGGTTAAGTATTTAGGGTTGTTCACTAATCCAGGTCATTGGGTTAGGGTTTGGATGTCACTTCCTCCTATATGTATATTGTATTGTAAACAATGTATCACTATGAATGAATATAGAATATGTTGGTTTTACTAGTTTTGGTTTCCAGGGGAAAAATCTTTCTATAATGTGTGTATTTTCATTGTATCTTTTATGTTCTTTTATTGAAAATATGTTTGCAGTAAAATATTGTACAAGGTCAAAATCTACATTTGGTATCAGAGCTTTGATGGATTCAGGGGGGTGCCTTTGTGGTCAAGGGTTTGGCTTGGGACTGTGATAAGCCTTGTTATAGTGGGAGATCTGTGGTATTGATATTTTAGGTGAAAAGAAATGGTGAGTAGTTCAAAAATGGAGATCGAGAAGTTTAATGGGAAAATTTTTGAGTTGTGAAAGCTCAAGATGGAAGATATGTTGGTGGACAAAGATCAATGGATCACGGTGGATCTAGGTATTGCACCTACATGAACTTCAACAGATGACTGGAAAAAGTTGGATAGGAAGGAGAAGAGCACAATCTGACTATGTCTCTTAGATTCAGTATTACTGAATGCATCAGAGGAAGCTACAACCAAATATTTATGGGATAAGTTATGGAAGTTGTATCAGTATAAGTCCCTAGTAAATAAAATTTTCCCAAGAAAGAAATTGTATAATCTGAGGATGAGAGATGGAGACTCGATGGAAGAGGATTTGAACTCCTTAAGTACTGTGGTAAGTTAGGTAATATCTATTGATATTAAAATTTCATATGAAGATAAGTGTATCAGGTTACTGTGCTCTTTACCATACTTATGGGATAGCTTGGTTGTGGCCATAGGTAGTAATACAACTTCCTTGAAGTTTGATGAAGTGGTCTCATTCCTGTTGTCAGAGGAGACGAGAAAGAAGAACATGGAAGGATAGAACACATATGAATTGTTTGCAAGAGGATGCTCTCAGAAAAGAAATAGATCTAAGTCCTCAGGTGAGAGATCTAATTCTAAGGGAAGATCTAAATCTCCTGGAAAGTTTGTAAAGGTATGCTGGAGATTTTGAAAATAAGGACAATACAAGAAGCAATGTAGATCCAAAATTGAGAAAAAGAATGGATTTGAAGAAGCTCCTTCTGTTATCACTCCAAGAAACTCCTTAGGGTTGTAGGCTAAGGATGCTTGGTAACTTAGAAATATGGTTTTTATATGTTTGGGACAATGGGGTCTTCAATGATCAATGAAATAAACAACTCATCACACATCTAAAGAAACAGTGCTTTCAGGAAACAAATATCAGATTAAGTAATTTGAAAGGGGGATGAAGAACACTACTCTTGATTTTCCAAATACAAATGAATGTAGGGCTGAAAGCAAGATAGAGAGGGATCCTTTAATTTCAAGTCTATGAGCTCAATAAAGAGATAACAGTCTTTATGAACTAAAATAAACTGAAAGCAAAGTACAGAAAATGAAAGATGGACAATTCTGATATTGCAAACGAAAGGAAACTGAACTTTATTTCTGTAAAAAGAGTCTATACAGTGGCATAAAAT
>SNQJ01S0006918.1:85753-107290 GCA_010110895.2 Picea sitchensis | reverse complement strand
TAAAGAGATAACAGTCTTTATGAACTAAAATAAACTGAAAGCAAAGTACAGAAAATGAAAGATGGACAATTCTGATATTGCAAACGAAAGGAAACTGAACTTTATTTCTGTAAAAAGAGTCTATACAGTGGCATAAAATATCTCCCAGATTGAACCCTTATCTCATATCAAAAATAGGCATTTATAGCCTCTTACAATCTGTTTTACAGATCCTAAAAACATGGATCTGTATTAAATAAAAGAAATTCAAATCTAACTAAACAACTTGAAGATAAAGACTTAACAACTAAACTTATCACTTGAATTGTCTTCAATCTCAAAAAATTGCCATCTGCATCCTTCAGTTGCTGGAATCTTCGATGTGATGCGATGTGGAAAAACACCTGTCTTGACAGTTGGATTTCTCCAACGTTCATGGTCGATATTTGAGGAAGTTTGTTTTACATGTGGTTTCCAAAATTCCCTCAAATATCTGATGTTGAATCCTTTGCAAGCAATTTTCACTCCCTTGATACTCTGGAACTCCTTCATAACCTGTGAGAAATGACCTGTTCTGTCCTTGGATTCAAAAAATGCCTTTCCAGCTTTCAACAGCTAACTCGTTTACTATTTCGCTGGTTAGCTGGTGAAAGCGCTACCTTTCACCAGCTAACGGGTCATAAAATATCGCTCTGCGCTGGTGAAAGCCCTGACTACGCCCAACACGAGTTTTCACCTTCAAAATTTTGATTCCATCAAAACTCAGTGTGTCTCTGATTTCTCACCTTGCATATTAACAGCGACTTGAGCAAGTACCTTCAGATCTGGATGGGATTTTTGCCTTTGTTTTTGTTTCAATCTTCTTATCTGCCTTTTAAGGCATTTGGCAAGCCACCATAGACTATTGTAATCTTTGGTGAGTTTTTTCTTTCTTTTCTTCTCTTTAACACTTTCCCGAGCCAATCTCTCAAACGTAGCATTCGTTTTAGCAAATTTATCTGACAACTTCTTATACCTTTCTTTGATTACTTGTTCCAAAACCTCTTGCTGAGCAATTACCTCTTTCAGATGCTTGATTTTTTGGGATTTCTTTGACTTAGAGCTTTTTGATGTTTCTCCTTCCTCTGTATGAGTGAAGGTCTCATAGTTTTGTGAAAATTCAGTTGACTTCTCAGGACTCTTGGTGACAGGGCATTGATCTTGTTGCTCTGATTCCGAGTCTGTATAGGGCAAGTTTAATATATTGGTTCTCTTCTCTGGAGGCTGCTCTGTGGGCTGTTCTGCAGTGGTCTCAAATCTTAACCTTTTCTTTGACCTGTGGGGCTTCACTCCAGAAATTCTGTCTTCTGGAGGTCCAGGCAGGGTCCTCCTCTTCCTTGAACTACTTTGAGGAGTCAACTGTTTCTTTGAACCTTTCCCCTGTTCATTTGCAGGCTGAGTCTGTGTTTGAAAACCCTCCCAGAATAGAAAGTGCTACCAGCTCCTTCCCTGCTATTTTAATTCCTCCAGAATGATCAATTTAATGAGGCCAAAGTGGCATAGAGTATTCTTCATGCTTAGGGGTTGAGCCCTTATTTTCTTGCATACCTTAGTTAAACTCTTATGTAAGAATAAAGGAAAATTGAGGAGAGTCTTGCCTATGAAATGGTCCAGGATCTTAAAATGATACATCATGAGTTTGTCATACCTTCCCTCTGAGGTAATGTAGAGTTGGATGCCCTTAAATAGCTCTTGCCACTCCTCCTCTAGATAAGAAACCGGCATGCTCTTCTTCCATGTGTTGTGCATGAACTCTTCCTTTAAATAAGCTCTGAAATTCAAGTTTTTGGTGGCAGTGGTTTTAAACCAACTCTGGCCCGATCTTGGTAGGCTAGTTGTTGTAGCAATGGCAGCTTCATCTACTATTATTTCTAAAGACCCAACACGAGCCTTATTCCCATCGAAAGTTTTGGCAGAAGCTTTTGCTGTCGACTGGTGGCAACCATTTTGCAACCTCTCAACGAATTCAATACACCCTTCGTTTGAAAAATGTTTCTAGACTTCGGGATGTGTCTGTAAAAAAGATAGGCTGTCCAGCTCTTTTCTTAGTAGAGAACCACTACGTCTCATCGCCATTCTGTAGCTTGAAAACCCCAACAATTTTGTATATCAACCCCTGCAAATGTTGTTCGAGCCGAAGTTTTGTGCTGTAGAAAGCACTCGAGAGTCGACTCTGTTTTCTAACATTTGAAACTTTAACAAACCTTCGTGAACAATGTGTGATATGGAAGCAATGATCTGATTTGATGTTGTCAGCCCGACAGTACAACCTCTGTACCTGAGTTGCTGGATTCGAAATTACCATTTCCGGCACCATGAGTGTGCATCATGCGTCACTGAATAAGATCTGCATCGTAATCCTATTTTGACATGCAAAACTGAGTCTCCATCATTGCTCACTTTCATCAGCGCATGATTTGGATTTGCATGACATGGGATGATCATACCATCATTTGCTTTTAGAAACGTGGATAACACGCACGTGAGTTCCGCTTTCTCTAGCCAATGGCCCGTGGAAAACGCCCCTTAGTTGTTGATACTTACCGCTTTCACCAGCGCATGATCCTATGGAAAAACCCCTTTAGCTGTTGAAAGTCTTCACTTTCATCAGCGCACGATCCTGTAAGAAATGCTCCATAGCTGTGGAAAGTCTTCACTTTCACCAGCGCACAACCCGCGACAATGCTTCTTTGAATATTTTGAAATTCAACACTTTCACCAGCACACAGACCTATGAGAGATTCTTCTTAGTTGTTGAAAGTCACCACTTTCACCAACTAACACTCATCTTTTGGACACACATTAGCTGTTGAAAGCGAATTATGAAAATTTTGAAAAGAAGACTTTTATGAGTGATCTTATTTTCTAAGACAAAAACCAAAACCTAAGTTTTGGAGCTAGAAAAAGTAAAAAATGAATTTAGAAAACTACCAATAGCCATGCTATCCATCACAAAATGCGACCAAAGGGACGGGTTCATTTTGGGAGCTAACATTTGGCTCCAACTAGGATGGGCATATCCCTGTGAGGTGACTAAGAACCTAGCTATACTCAGTAGCCTTATTACAATTTGAAACAGAAATTTGAAAAATAGTTTGCTAGTACCATTGGGCATGGAGTTATTTGAATGACAGAAATAAAGAAAATAGAACTGAAAAAGAAATATGTACAAGTAGAACAAGGCTTCAAAGGAAGCCTTATGAGAAATAAATCTTCAGGAAGCACCCGTTGAAAGGGCCACCCACTACTGCCTCGCCTGAAAGAGTTTGGAGAACAAAGGTATTGTTCTGCTGCACCGTTGTTATGACAAAAGGACTTGTCCAGAGAGCCTCAAATTTTTCATGTTTCCCCTTCTCCTGCCTTGCTGCATCCCACTTTAAGACTAAATCCCCTATTTTGAAGACATCTGATTTGTCTTTCTTGTCGAAAGTTTCTTTGATTCTTTCTTGATGAAATTCTGTTTTTTCCAAGAGCTTCTCTCTATATTGCTGTAGTTCTACCAAATTATGAATTCTCCTGGTCAAGTCACTTGGTTCAGAATCAGTTTCTTGTAATAACTTTGCAACTGGCAATGCAAGTTGAATAGGAAATATGGCCTCAGTACCATATACCAACTTGAAAGGAGATGTACCAACTGATTTCTTACATGTATCCCTGTCAGCCCACAAGGCAAACTTCAGTTTGGAATCCCAACCTCTGGCATTTTCTTCAAGCAGCTTCTTTATGATTCTGACTAAAATCTTGTTGGATGACTCAGCTAAGCCATTCCCTTATGGATAGTAAGCAGTGGAATGTACCAGCTGAATTCCCAGCTCTTCACACAATTTCACCAAGTGTTTATCTTTGAATGCAGCAGCATTCTCAGTGACTATTCTCTTAGGGAAGTCGAATCTGGAAAATATGTTTTCTTGCAGAAAGTTTATGATGACAGTATGATTGGCATTCCGGGTGGGAATAGCCTCAATCCACTTTGTAAAGTAATCGGTGGCAACCAGGATCCACCGGTGCTGACCACTAGAAGGCGGATGAATTTCACCTATAAAGTCTAGGCCCCACTACTGGAAAGGCCCCGTGACCACTATAGGTTTGAGGGGAAGAGACTTTAGCTGTTTTTTACCTTCGAATCTCTGACACTTGTCACAATTTTTCACAAACTTATACACATCTGAAAATAAGGATGGCCAGTAGTAACCAGATCTTAAGATTTTATGTGCGGTGGTTTTCCAATAGTGATGTCCTCCACATTCACTATTATGCAATTCAATCATGACCTGATCTGCTTCTTCCTGATTTACACACCTCAACAATAAACCTATGGGGTTTTTCCAGAACAACAAGCTGTCATTGATGCAAAAATTTATGGCCTTGAGCTTTAAAGCCTTTCTTTGAGTTTTTGTCAAATCTGATGGGACTGATAAAGTTTGCAGAAATTGAATAATGTGACTGTACCATTTGCAATCAGCTAAGTGAGATGAGACCTGCATTTTCTCACCTTCTTTGTTCTTTGAAGACAGAACATTTTCTACATCAATACTCATCAGATTTATTTCAAGCAGCCTACAATTTTCCTCTGCCAGGAGTTTGGCAAGGCCTTGACCTTTCACCAATTTTGCTTGTTTGATTTCAACATCGAATTCAATCAACCTTGCTATCCACTTACTCCTTTTTCCATCAATGTCGGGTTGGACAAGAACATCTTTAACTGAACTGGAGGGAACAAAAGCTATTACCTTTTCCTGAAGAATGTAGACCCTGAAAGATTTCAGTGACTTCACAAGTGCATATGCTTGTTTTTTCAACAATTCATACTTTACCTCTGCATCCCTCAAGACCTTACTAAAGAAGGCCACCAGCTGCTCCTGATCATCGGCATTTTTCTGCAAAATTATCGCTGCGATTGTATCATTGGAAGCAAATGAAAAAATGTAAAATACCTTGGAGAAATTGGGGCTGATCAAAATAGGGGCTGTTGTGATGGCTTCCTTGATGACATTGAATGAATGTCTAGCTGCTTTAGTCCACTTTACCTCAGAGTCCTTCCTCAACATAGCAGTGATATTCTTTGTGAGTTCAGCAAAATTCACTATAAATCTTCTGACAAAGTTAATAGTCCCAAGGAAAGACTGAATGTCCTTCTTTGATCTAGGAAGAGACAGATTTTTAATTGCTTCTACCCTCTTTGGGTCAATCTTAACCCCATCAGCTGAAACAATATGCCCAAGTAATTTCCCCTCCTTAAGTGCAAAATTCGATTTTTTTGGATTAAGAGAGATGCCATACCTTCGAAATTTCAGAAATGTCCTTCTTAAGTGATGCAAATGAAGTTCGTGGCTGCTTGAGAAAATAGTGATATCATCAAGATAAATCAGGACAAATTTATCTTTCTCTCCAACGAAAGCAATGTCCATTGCCCTTTGGAATGTCGCTCTTGCATTCATCAATCCAAAGGGAATCTTCTCATACATAAACGTACCCTATGTAGTGGTGAAAACAGTCTTTTCCTTGTCCTCCGGATGGACAACAATCTTGTTGTATCCGGAAAACCCATCAATAAAAGACATCACCTTTGATCCTGACACCTTCTGCAGAATATGCTCCATTTTAGGCAAAGGGTAGTTGTCCTTCCTAGAGCACTTATTCAAATTTTTGAAGTCTACACAAAGTCTGATCTCCCCATTCTTCTTCCTAACCGGTACAAGATTCGCAATCCATTCTGAATACCTGAGAGGAATGATAATGCGGGCATCCAACAGTTTCGTACTTTCCCTTTCCATTGTAGGCAGCAACAAAGGGTTGAAGGATCTAAGCTTCTGCCTAAATGGTTTGGTGTCTTTATTCAAGGGAATCTTATGCTGAATCACTTCTATGTCAAAAGTCTTCAAGTCATCATACTGCCAAGCAAAGATGTCTGCAAATTCCTTTAGCAATTCTCCATAATCAACCCTTTGTTTTTCAGTCAAATGTGAGGCTAAGTTAACATGTTTAGGATCTTGCTCACTAGCCACATTATACTGCAAAACATCTGAGTCTTTTTCCCCACTTTGCAATTTGACAGCCACATCATTGTTATCGAACAACCTTTCCAACAGGACCAAACCTTTAGGAATTCTATTGGTCGACAGCTGAACTATTTCATGTGCTGTGATTTTTATTTTGAGCTTTGGCTCCTCGATTTCATTGTCATGTTCATTCTTCTGATCGATCTACAGATCTGCAAACTCATCTATCACTGCAAGGAATCTAGTGAGTTCAACATCGTCTTCAAAAACCTTCCAAAATTTCACATTATTAGGGAGAGAGGGACTATATTTATCTTGAATTTCGTAAGTTAATTTATGAGGCAGAGGGGGTATGAATGCACAAGAAGACACAGCCAATGAATCAGCCAATTCATTCATTGCTCTAGGTACAAATGCAATTTTAAAATCTGAAAAATTTTGAGTTGCCTTCAACACTTCATCTCTGTATGCCTTAAGTCTGACATGCTTGGCTTGAAAGGACTTATTCACCTGTTGGATAATCAAATCTGCATCTCCAAACACCTGCAATTTTTTAATGTTTCTCTCTTTGGCTGCATTTAGTCCCAAAAGTAATGCCTCATACTCAGCAATGTTATTAGTCACTTTAAAATCGAGTTTAAAGGACAAATGAGAAGTTTTCTTAGAAGGAGAAATGTATACTACTCCTTCTCCGGCTGACTCCTTAGTGCAAGCACCGTCAAATAACATTGTCCAAAGATCTTCTTCGGTTGTTTCTATGGGATGAACCATGATCTGATCTGTGGTCTTTCTAAGTAGCAATGTATCAAGCAGTGAATCATCAATTTGAAAAATACAAGATCCCATACCTGTGTCAACCGAATAGATAGGATGATTGGATGGATTTTTCTCATCACTGATTACATATGCCAACTGAGATTCCCTGTAAAGCCTTCTGTTCACCCCTCTGAAAACAAGGATAGTAGCATAGGAGAGATCCATTTGAAGAGTACCACCTAGTCTCTTCATCCATGATCTTGATAGTAGACATCCAAATTTAGGAGGTATGTCAGCCACCACTATATCCATCACCATTGTCTTCATTGATGCTTGGGTCAAGGTTACGGCCAAATCCTTAATCATCCCAAGACATTTTACTTTTCAAGAATCAAAAGAGAAAAGGTCATGATAAGACTTGGTGATCTCCAGCCCAAGCTCATCCATGTCCGCCTTCAGAATCAAATTGTGTGAAGCACCGGAGTCCAACAAACAATTATGCAGTGTTTTCTCATGAATATTTAAAGAGATGTAAAAGGGAGGATAGCTTTCATCTCTGTCTTCTACCATTTGGTCCAGAGTGATGGTTGTCTTATCATCATAAATGTTGAGGATATCAGCAGAAAGGGATATAGATTGGGGATCTAGATTTTTGAGAATATCCCTTTTGAACATTTCATTTTTCATTAGCTCAACTAAAGGAATAGGAATCTTAATTTTTTGTATTTCAGCCTCAAAATTAAAGGAATATGGAACCTTATCAGCAGCTTTATTAGAAACCTTTACCTGATTTGAAGGGGTTTCCTGATCCTTTTGGTGTTCAACAAGAGGCTGACTTTCTGGAGTTTGACACTTGACAGGGGCAGCAGTCTTCTTGGGAGGAGTTGATGCTTTCACCTTTGAAGGATTTGCCTGCTGATCCTCTGATGTCTGATCCTTTTGCTTAATAGGGGCAACAATATTTTCAGGAGAGGCTGGTGCGTCTTGTTGAGAAGCATTAGATTTGGATCGGAGGTTATATCTATTTTTATCTTCTGTTGTGAAAATGCCATCACCAAGAAGATCATCTTCTATCTATTCAGTCATCAATGATTCCTCATAGTCATGTTGTGTTAGATAAGATTTCCCTGTCTCTTCTCCAACACAATGAATGTCACCTTCTCCATCTTCTTGATCTTCACCATTATCTTCGTCCATCACAACATTTTGAAGAGGGACCTCTATCCTCTGATCTTCATTAGAATTCTTTTCTCTTTGTAGGATCTGAGTTGGCTGATTATTCCTTCTGAAGTTATTTGGATTTTGGTTTGGATTTCTTCCTACAGAGTCATAAGTGCTTCTTCCCTTCACCGGCTGTTTATTTTCGATCTTGAGCATAGATATCTCAGAGGTTAGAGACTCTAGCATCTTGGCCATTTTATCAAGTTTTGGATCAACATTTGATGAAGATGAGGCCTCATTCTTTGGTCTTCTCCTATAAGAATCTCCTTTCCGCTTCTGAGAGGCCAGAATATTAGATTCAACCTCAAGGGCAGCATCTTGCATGAGAGATAATGTTGGTGACCTCCTTTCTCTCAACATCAAACAAAAATTTGAATCAAAAGCATCAGAATAGGTAATCTTGGCAGAAGCATCTGATGGTTTTATCTCATCTGGTATTTTTCCATACATCTGATTAAACCTCTTGGTGAAATCAGAGACTGATTCACTACTTTGTTTCCTCAAGTTGCCGAATTCTGTGATGTAGTAGACAAAATCTCTTCTGTCACCCCAATGTTTCAGAAATGTCTCATCCAATTTCTCAATTCCGGCAATGCAACCAGCAGGGAGTTCTTTGAACCATTTCCTAGCATGGCCATCTAGGCTTTGGACAAAGACTCGTGTCCAAACATATTCTTGTTCAATATTAAGGTTCTCTGAATAACTGTAAAAAGCCTCAATATGTTCTTTAGCAGACACATCGCCTTCGCCTGTGAATTTAGGCATATATTTCTGATAGTCTCTCGTTGGCATGGCTGCTACTGGGTTCGGTAATATGAGTGGTGCATACCTAGCAGCTAGGATTTGTTTCATGTTAGTCAAAGGAGGTGGTGCAGCCATGACTATCAGAGGTGGGGAAAATGATAGTTTCTTCTTCAAGTCTTCAACACTGGAGGAATGTGAAAGAGGTGAATTTTCTAAAGGGAAAGAGGTCTGATAAGAAGCTCTGTAAAAATTTGCAAGCTGCCCAGCTAAATTTTCTTCACCCTTAGCAGATAGCCCTTGGAGGAGATGTTCAACAGCAAGGAGGCTAGTATAAATGTTCAAGTGATCTTCTTTTTGCTGAGAGTGGAAAGAATCAAGGGAAGAAGAACTGTGGCTTCTTTCTAAAGTCTTAGATGTTTTTTCAATCAAATTATAGTCTATCAATTTATCATCACTATGATTTTTCTGTTGATCAAAAAGAGTTTGTTCTTCTACAGTATTTACAGCTTTTTTTTCATCAGTGTTCTCTGAAAAGAACTCAAATTTTTCTGTAGCAGATTTTTCAGAACTGAAAAGAGGATTAACTTTTGTATTTGAAGTTTGACCTTGAATCGTCTTTCCCTTCCTGAGAATTGATTCTGGATTGGACACTGGTGTGATCGGTGATTCTTGAGGATTTTCCCTAGTACTGATCCTCTTAGGAGCCAGGATGAACTTGTGGAGTCGCCAAATAGATGATTACAACCAACTGAAAGTGTCTAATCTTTGTCTATCATCAAAGATCAGCTCTGTGTCGTATCCCAGGAAAGCAGAGCTTGAATTCCGTCTCCTCGGTAGCGGCGCCAATTTGTTATCACTTCAAGAAACTCCTTAGGGTTGTAGGCTAAGGATGCTTAGTAACTTAGAAATATGGTTCTTATATGTTTGGGACAATGGGGTCTTCAATGATCAATGAAATAAACAACTCATCACACATCTAAAGAAACAGTACTTTTAGGAAACAAATATCAGGTTAAGTAATTTGAAAGGGGGATGAAGAACACTACTCTTGATTTTCCAAATACAAATGAATGTAGGGATGAAAGCAAGATAGAGAGGGATCCTTTAATTTCAAGTCTATGAGATCAATAAAGAGATAACAGTCTTTATGAACTAAAATAAACTGAAAGCAAAGTACAGAAAATGAAAGATGGACAATTCTGATATTGCAAACGAAAGGAAACTGAACTTTATTTCTGTAAAAAGAGTCTATACAGTGGCATAAAATATCTTCCAGTTTGAACCCTTATCTCATATAAAAAATATGCATTTATAGCCTCTTACAATCTATTTTACAGATCCTAAAAACATGGATCTGTATTAAATAAAAGCAATTCAAATCTAACTAAACAACTTGAAGATAAAGACTTAACAACTAAACTTAGCACTTGAATTGTCTTCAATCTCAAAAAATTGCCATCTGCATCTTTCAGCTACTAGAATATTTCATGTGATGCGATGTGGCAAAACACCTGTCTTGACAGTTGGATTTCTCCAACGTTCATGGTCGATATTTGAGGAAGTTTGTTTTAGATGTGGTTTCCAAAATTCCCTCAAATCTTTGATGTAGAATCCTTTGCAAGAAATTTTCATTCCCTTGATACTCTGGAACTCTTTCATAACCTATAAGAAATGACATGTTCTGTCCTTGGATTCAAAAAATGCCTTTCCAACTTTCAACAGCTAACTCATTTACTATTTCGCTGGTTAGCTGGTGAAAGCGCTGCCTTTCACCAGCTAACGGGTCATAAAATATCGCTCTACGCTGGTGAAAGCCCTAACTGTGCCCAAAACGAGTTTTCACCTTCAAAATTTTGATTCCATCAAAACTCAGTGTGTCTCTGATTTCTCACCTTGCATATTAACAACGACTTGAGCAAGTACCTTCAGATCTGGATGAGATTTTTGCCTTTGTTTTTGTTTCAATCTTCTTATCTACCTTTTAAGGCGTTTGGCAAGCCACCATAGACTATTGTAATCTTTGGTGAGTTTTTTATTTCTTTTCTTCTCTTTAACACTTTCTCGAGCCAATCTCTCAAATGCAGCATTGGTTTTAGCGAAGTTATCAGACAACTTCTTATACCTTTCTTTGATTACTCGTTCCAAAACCTCTTGCTGAGAAATTACCTCTTTCAGATGCTTGTTTTTCTGGGATTTCTTTGACTTAGAGATTTTTGATGTTTCTCCTTCCTCTGTATGAGTGAAGGTCTAAGAGTTTTGTGCAAATTCAGTTGACTGCTCAGGACTCTTAGTGACAGGGCATTGATCTTGTTGCTCTGATTCTGAGTCTGTATAGGGCAAGTTTAATATATTGGTTCTCTTCTCTGTAGGCTGCTCTGTGGGATTTTCTGCAATGGTCTCAAAGCTTAACCTTTTCTTCGACCTGTGGGGCTTCACTCCAGAAATTCCGTCTTCTGGAGGTCCTGGTAGGGTCCTCCTCTTCCTTGAACTACTTTGAGGAGTCAACTGTTTCTTTGAACCTTTCCCTTGTTCATTTGCAGGCTGAGTCTATGTTTCAAAACCCTCCCAGAATAGAAAATGTTGCCATCTCCTTCCCTGCTGTTTTAATTCCTATAGAATGATCAATTTAATGAGGTCGAAGTGGCACAGAGTATTCTTCATGCTTAGGGGTTGAGCCCTAATTTTCTTGCAGACCTTAGTTAAACTCTTATGTAAGAAAAAAGGAAAATTGAGGAGAGTCTTGCATGTGAAATGGTCCAGGAGCTTAATATGATACATCATGAGTTTGTCATACCTGCCCTCTAAGGTAATGTAGAGTTGGATGCCCTTAAACAACTCCTGCCACTCCTCCTCTAGATAAGAAACCGGCATGCCCTTCTTCCATGCATTGTGCTTGAAGTCTTCCTTTAAATAAGCTCTGAAATTCAAGTTTTTGGTGGCAGTGGTTTTAAACCAACTCTGGCCCGATCTTGGTAGGATAGTTGTTGCAACAATGGCAGCTTAATCTACTATGATTTCTAAATACCCAACACGAGACTTATTCCCATCGAAATTTTTGGCAAAAGATTCTGCTGTCGACTGGTGGCAACCATTTTGCAACCTCTCAACGAATTCAATACACCCTGTGTTTGAAAAATGTTTCTGGACTTCGGGATGTGTCTGTAAAAAAGATAGGTTGTCCAGCTATTTTCTGAGTAGAGAACCACTGCATCTCCTCACCATTCTGAAGCTTGAAAACCCCAACAATTTTTATATCAACCCCTGCAACTATTGTTCGAGCCGAAGTTTTGCACTGTTGAAAGCACTTGGGAGTTGGCTCTGTTTTCTAACATTTGAAACTTTAACAAACCTTCGTGAACAATGTGTGATATGGAAGCAATGATCTAATTTGATGTTGTCAGCCCGATAGTACAGCCTTTGTACCTGAGTTGCTGGATTCAAAATTACCATTTCCGGCGCCATGAGTGTGCAGCATGCGTCACTGAATAAGATCCACATCGTAATCCTATTTTGACGTGCAAAACTGAGTCTCCATAATTACCCACTTTCATCAGCACATGATTTGGATTTGCATGACGTGGGATGATTGTATCATCATTTTCTTCTAGAAACGTGGATAACACGCACGTGATTCCCGCTTTCTCTAGCCAACGTCCCGTGGAAAACACCCCTTAGCTGTTGATACTTACCGCTTTCACCAGCGCATGATCCTGTGGAAAAACCCCTTTAGCTGTTGAAAGTCTTCACTTTCATTAGTGTACGATCCTGTAAGAACTTCTGCGTAGCTGTGGAAAGTCTTCACTTTCACCAGCGCACAACCTGCGACAATGCTTCTTTGGATATTTTGAAATTCAACACTTTCACCAGCACACAGACCTATGAGAGACGCTCCTTTCACCAGCTAACACTCATCTTTTGGACACACGTTAGCTATTGAAAGCGAATTATGAAAATTTTGAAAAGAAATTTTTTATGGGTGATCTTATTTTCTAAGACAAAAACCAAAACCTAAGTTTTGGAGCTAGAAAAACTAAAAAATGAGTTGAGAAAACTACCAATAGCCATGCTATCCATCACAAAATGCGACCAAAGGGATGGGTTCATTTTGGGAGCTAACACCTTCTATAGAAGAAAATACCTCCAAGGAATAAGGAGGGGATGTGTACTTGGCTTCTTCAAGAACACATGCATATCATGAGGCATGGTTGGTTGAATCAACTGCATCCTTTCATATGACTCCCCATAGGGAGTGGTTTTGTGAATATGAAAGGTATGATGGAGGTGATGTTTTCCTAGGTAATGAATCGACAACCAAAATCATAAGACAAGGAAAATTCAAGTTGAGGCTCATATATGGAAGGATTAGAACACTACCTGGTGTTCTACACATCCCAAGATTGGCCAGAAATTTGATTTCTATAATAAAAATGGACGATGCAGGGGTAAAAACACTATTTAAAAAGGAAACCTCCAGGATAGTTTGAGGAGTAATGGTATTTCTTGTTAACACCATAATTTGCAACTTATTTAATAGGGATCAAGCATAATTGAGGTTTACCCTCAAGAGCATTATGGTATAAATCATGTGGCATTTTTCCCATGATTTTCATAGGAAAAATGAAATGTTTGGGGTCTGAAAAGCTCCAACATCCTCCGCTTCCTTCCACGTGATCATCACTCACTCATCGTGCCATGCAAGTTTGTGCCAAGCATTTTTTTCCACGTCACCCCTATGCATACGCTACCGGCCTGCCACCTGCTACACTTATATTGGTCATAGAAGAAGATCTTCATAACCTTGAGGCATCAAAATTGACTCGCAGAAGTTGTTAGCACCATCTAAGAATAGTTATCGGTGTCAAGCCTCATCCTGATCCTGATGAAGGAAGTTAATGAGAATGAGAGTGGTGGTTTAGACCTCATCTCAACACATAAATGGAAATCCATAAAGGATTGGCAGATTTGAGCTCGTGTCTGACAGAGAGTTGCATGCACAGCCTGACAGAGAAGGACTAGATGAAAGAGCTCGCATCTGACAATAGAAGATTGTCCACACAGTTTGACAGAGAAGACGTCGACTGAAAACTTTGAATGCAACAATCCGATCACACTCCTGATGGTTGCATTAGTTATGCTTATATATAGGCAATTTTGATATTTTGTAAGGGTCGATGGTTGAGCTAGGCTCCCTTATTGTAATATTTTGATGAAGAAATCTGGTTCTTTGGTTATGTAACTTGATTTGAGACTTCTTGATTAATCTAAGTCAGCTTTCTTCTTCCATCTTATTTTCCTCTAATACTGAGACAGTTCATGATTAACTAATTCACATTGGTTGTTGTAACTGTATTATGATAAATGTTTGATTATAGTGTTGTTATAATGTCTTTCAGTTTCCTTGAAAATTTGAATTCAAGAGGATCTTGTGTTTGAGTTTTTTCCTCCTTAGGCTGCTGGAAGACATGTTGTCCATAGCATACCTATGCACTTTCTCACCAAAGTCTTCCTCCTAATCACCTTTACTCCAACTTACTGACTGAAGTTGATACAAGACCTCAATTTCTTGTGCATGCCAACCCATCTTTTTTGAGTTAGAACGTCATTATCTCGAGTCTTATCCATTTGACCCCCTTAAAATTCATTTACATCTACTGTATAACTGATCGGTACTAGGATTATCCTCATTATAGTCTAAGGGTGATTCCTAGTGCTAACATAAATGGAGCCATTGCGGGGGACGAATTTAAGCAGATTGAAGAGCTCCCTAGGAAGAACGACATAGATCCAACTCTTGATGGTAGACAAGAGAGGGATACATAAATTGACTGTAATCATATACTTGGTGACTCCACATTAGAGATTCCACTGGGGAGGATCCTATTGACATAAAGATGAAGGGAATGACTAGGTATCATCTTATGAGCTTTCTTCATTAACTTTTGTTGTTCTTTATCAACTCATTTTTGTTTTTCCCTTCAGATATAAAGATGATCATATTTTTCTTTGTTTATTCAGTTGATCACAAACCTTCCTTTATATATACATCCTTGGAAGAAGTAGACCTACTTTTTTCATGTGTTGTAGATGTTGATATTATATCCTCAACTTAGCCTACTCATAAAGATGATCTTCATATTGAAACCCCTCCTGAACTCAATCACCCTTGCAACCCTAGAGAGGTTGAAACTGATCCAAAACCTCCTCAAATCTCATGACATCCTGTTGTTACTGTTGAGCCTTTCCATTAGTGTGTTAAGCCTCAAATTCAACCCACTAGTTTTCAAACTAGAATCAGAGACAAGCTGTTTAAACCTTTAAATATTCCATATCATCTCCATCCTTATCCTCTTGATTTATTTAAGCACTTTCCTCATTTTTCTGGAGAGGATCATGTTATAGCTGAGAGGCATGTGGAGGATTTCGAGAATTTTATTGATCAGTTTGAGATAGTTCATGAGGATGTTACCATGAGGCTTTTTCCAAATCCTTGTTAGGATATGTTGCTCTATGGTTTAAGGGTTTGGGAGATGACTCCATTGGTTCTTGGGTTGAGCTATACAATGATTTTTTAAAGTGTTGGGGTGATAACAAGTCCCTTGATCAATACTGGGATGATTTTAATGCCTTGAGGAGAGGGGAAGAGGAAGCCTTAGCTGTCTTCAACAAGAGGTTTTACAGTGTTTATCATAGTATGCCTGTAGAGATCAGACCCATAGAGACTGTTGCCATGGTGTACTATGTCATAGCTCGGCATTTAGAGCTTGTCCTTCTCCTGAGAGAAAGGAAGTCTACATATTTATCATAGTTATTCATGGATGGTGAGGAAGTACAGGAGAACCTCTGATCTTGTGGAAGGATTCAAAGTCAATATTATATCAACTTTGAATGTAAGGTAGTTTTTATCTGCTATCCCTATGAAAAAAATATTGTGGATAATTTTGTCTTTGACACGGGTATCCATGAGCAACCCTGTCTTGATGAAAATCATGAGTATGAACAACTAGAAGCAACAATTACTACTGTTACTGAAATGGATATTTTTAACAGTTATATTCTTGATGAAACTACTATTTTAAAGGTTGATCATAGACATGAAAGGTAGCCCATTTTTGATGGATATTCTAGTGATGATGAGCATCAAGATTATATTATATTTGATCACTATGAAGACAGTAAGGATGATGCAAAAGTTGTCCTTGTCACAGAAGACACAACCTGAGATTTTGACTAGGAGAAGCCCTTAGTTCAGGCACGTGAAGAGATCGTTTATACACAGCCAGAAGTAAATCAACAGTCATAAGTGAATCAACAACCTCCTACATCCATCCTTCTTCCACTTGTACCTACAGTTCACAACAAGCAACTTTTTGACCCACAGATGCCTGTGGCTGTCATTCAATCAAGTGTACCTGTAGAGGACATCAAGCTAGCTGTCAGCAACTTTGAAACAGTGAAGGTAACCTTTCATAAGCTAATCATGCATTTATTTCAGTTTCATGACCTTATCGATGAGTACATAAAGTTACACTTTTCAAATACTTTGGAGCATGCAGGATTGATCTTTTTATCAACATTTGAAGGTAATATGGGTGATCATAAGAATGAAATTAGTCAGTTGTCACGTTTTCATTGTATTTTATGGATCATTTCTGGTGAAGTGAAGGATTTAGTTATCAAATAGTTTGAATGGCTATGGTGGAAGTTTTATTTCACCTAGCATTTTGTAAAAGTCAGTTAACTTAGGTTTTGTACATAAATAAGCTCCCTCAGGAGCAGGTGTGTTTTCTTTAATTTTTAGAATAGTGTACTTGTCATACTGTTTTCTTTGGTATGATGTTTCAGAGCATGAATCCATAGCCCAACATCTAAGGCACTAGAACTACTTGTTCTTGGCAACTTGCAAGGAGCATGCCATCCCCTATGGAGCCAAATGTTAACACCATAATTTTCAACCTATTTCATAGGAATCAAGCATAATTGAGGTTTACCCTAAGGATCATTATGGTATAAATCATGTGGCATTCTGTCCATGATTTTCAGAAGAAAAATGAAATGTTTGGGGTTTGAAAAGCTCCATCATCCTCTGCTACCTTCCATGTGACCGTTGCTCACTTGTCGTGCCATGCAAGTTTGCACCAAGAATTTCTCTCCATGTCACCCCTACGGATACGTAATCGACCCACCACCTGCTGCACCTGTATTGGTCAGAAAAGAAGATCTGTATAACCTCAAGGCATCAAAATTGACTCACAGAAGTCATTGGCACCATCTAAGAACAGTTATGGGTGTGAGGCCTCATCTTGATCCCGATGAAGGAATTTACTAAGAATGAGAGAAGTGGTTGAGACCTGATCTCAACACATAAATGGAAAGCCAGAAAGGATTGGTAGATTTGAGCTCATGTCTGACAGAGAGTTGCATGTGCAGTCTGACAGAGACGGTCGAGACATAAGAGCTTGCGTCTGAAAGCAAAAGATTGTCTACATAGTCTAACAGAGTAGGCGTCGACTAAAAACTTTGAATGCAAAAATCCGATCACACTCCTGATAGTTGCAACAGTTCTTCTTATATATAGGCAATTTTGATATTTTGTAAGGGTTGATTGTTGAGCTAGGCTCCCTTATTGTAATATTTTGATGAAGAACTCTGGTTCTCTAGTTATGTAACTTGATTTGAGACTTGTTGATTAATCTAAGTCATCTTTCTTCTTCCATCTTATTTTCCTATGATACTGAGAGAGTTCATGATTGAATGATTCACATGGATTGTTGTAATTGTATTATGATGAATGTTTGATTATAGTGTAGTTATAATGTCTTTTAGTGTCCTTGAAAATTTGAATTCAAGAGGATCTTGTGTTTGAGTTTTTTCCTCTGTAGGCTACTGGAAGACTTGATGTCCATAGAAGACCTCTACACTTTCTCACCAAATTCTTCCTCCTATTCACCTTTACTCCAACTTACTGACTGAAGTTGATACAAGACCTCAATTGCTTGTGCATGCTAGCCCATATTTTCTGAGTTAGAACATCATTATCTCGAGTCTTATCCATTTAACCCCCTTAAAACTCATTTACGTTTACTATATAAGTGATGGGTACTGGGCTTATCCTCATTACAGTCTGAGGGTGATTTCTAGTGCTAACATAAATGCATCGTTGTTGGGGATGGATTTGAGCAGATTGAAGATCTCCCTGGGAAGAACGACATAGATCCAACTCTTGATGGTGAACAAGAAAAGGATACATAAATTGACTGTAATCATCTACCTGGTGAATCCACATCAGAGACTCGACTGGGGAGGATCCTATTGACAAAACGATGAAGGGAATGACTAGTTATCATCTTATAAGATTTCTTCATGAACATTTGTTGTTATTTATTAGATCATTTTTGTTTTTCCATTCACATATAAAGAGGATCATATTTTTCTTTGTTTATTTGGTTGATCACTAGCCTTTCTTTATATATCCATCCTTGGAAGAAGAAGACCTGCTTTCTACCTATGTTGTAGATGTTGATATTATATCCTTAGCTCAACCTACTAATAAAGATGAGCTTCATTTTGAAACCCCTCATGAACTCAATCACCCTTGCAGCCCTGGGTAGGTTGAAACTGATCCACAACCTCCTCAAATCTCATCACATCCTGTTGTTATTATTGAGCCTTTCCATCAGTGTGTTAAGCCTCATATTCAACCCACTAGTTTTCAAACTAGAATCAGAGACAAGTTGTTTCAACCTTTAAATATTCCATATCATCTTCATCCTTATACTCTTGATTTCTTTAAGTACTTTCCTCATTTTTCTGTAGAGGATCGTGTTATATCTGAGAGGCATGTGGAGGCTTTCAAGACTTTTATTGATCAATTTGAGATAGTTCATGAGGATGTTACCATGAGGTTTTTTTCCAAATCCTTGTTAGGAGATGTTGTTGTATGGTTTAAGGGTTTGGGAGCTAACTCTGTTGGTTCTTGGGTTGAGCTATACAATGATTTTTTAAAGTGGTGGGGTGAGAACAAGTACCTTGATCAATACTGGGATGATTTTAATGCCTTGAGGAGAGGGGAAGATGAAGCTTTGGTTGTCTTCAACAAGAAGTTTTATAGTGTTTATCATAGTATGCCTGTAGAGATCAGACCCACATAGACTGCTGCCATGGTGTACTATGTCATGGCTCATCATTCATAGCTTGTCCTTCTCCTGAGAGAAAGGAAGTATACATATTTATCACAGTTATTCATGGATGTTGAGGAAGTAGAGGAGAACCTTCAAGCTTGTGGAAGGATTCAAAGTCAGCATCATCTCAACTCTGAATGTAAGGTAGTTTTTACTGGTTGTCCCTATGAAGAAAATACTGTGGATAATTTTTTCTTCGACACAGGTATCCATGAGCAGCTCTATCTTAATGAAAATCATGTGTATGAACAACTAGAAGCAGCAGTTACTACTGTTCCTAAAATGGATATTTTTAACATTTATATTCTTGATGAAATTACTATTTTAAAGGTTGATCATAGGCATGAAAGGAAACCCATTTTTGATGGATATTCTAGTGATGATGAGAAACAATCTTATATTATATTTGATCACTATGAAGACAATAAGGATGATGCATATGTTGGCCTTGTCACAGAAGACACAACCCGAGAGTTTGACTAGGAGAAACCCTTAGTTGAGGCATATGAAGAGATTGTTTATACAGAGCCAGAAGTAAATCAACAGTCATCAGTCAATCAGAAACCTCCTACGTCAACATTCTTCCATTTGTACCTGTAGTTCACATCAAGAAGATTTTTGACCCATAAATGCCTATGGTTGTCATTCAATCAAGTGTGCCTGTAGAGGACATCAAGATAGTTGTCAACAACTTTGAAATAGTGAAGGTAACCTTTCATAAGTTAATCATGCATTGCCTTTAGTTTCGTGACCCTATCGATGAGTACATAAATTTACACTTTTCAAATACTTTGGAGCATGCAGGGTTGATCTTTTTATCAACATTTGAAGGTAATATGGGTGATCATAAGAATGAAATTATTCAGCTGTCACGCTTTCCTTGTCTTTTATGGATCATTTGCAGTGAAGCAAAGGATTCAGCTATCAAACAGTTTGAATGGCTATGGTGGAAGTTTTCTTTCACCTAGCATTTTGTAAAAGTCGGTTAACTTAGGTTTTGTACATAAATAAGCTCCCTCAGGAGCAGGTGTTATTGATTTCATTTTCAAGAATAGTGTACTTGTCGGCCTGTTTTCTTTGGTATGATGTTTCAGAGCATGAATCCATAACCTAACATCTTAGGCACTGTAACTACTTATTCTTGGAAGCTCACAGGGAGCATGGCATCCCCTGTGGAGCCAAATGTTAACACCATAATTTGCAATATAATTCATAGGAATCAAGCATAATTGAGGTTTACCCTTAGGAGCATTATGGTATAAATCATGTGGCATTTTGCCCATGATTTTCATAGGAAAAATGAAATTTTTGGGGTCTGGAAAACTCCAGCATCTTTCGCTTCCTTCCACGTGACTGTCGCTTACTTGTCGTGCCATGGAAGTTTGCACCAAGCATTTCTCTCCACATCACCCCTATGAATATGCTATCAGATCGACACCTGTTGTGCCTGTATTGGTCACATAGTAAGATCTTCATAACCTTGAGGCATCAAAATTGACTCACATAAGTCGTTGGCACCATCTAAGAAAAGTTATGGGTGTCGGGACTTGTCCTAATCCAAATGAAGGAAATTACTAAGAATGAGAGTGGTGGTTGAGACCTCATCTCAGCACATAAATGGAAAGCTAGAAAGGATTGGAAGATTTGAGCTCCTGTCTGACAGAGAGTTGCATGCGCAGTCTGACAGAGAAGGTCCAGACAAAAGAGCTCGCGTCTGAAAAAAAAAGATTGTCTGCACAGTCTGACAGAGAAGATGTCGACTGAAAACTTTGAATGCATCAATCCAATCATACTCCTGATGGTTGTAGCATTTCTTCTTATATATAGGTAGTTTTGATATTTTGTAAGGGTCGATGGTTGAGCTAGGCTCCCTTTTTGTAATATTTTGATGAAGAACTCTAGTTCTCTAGTTATGTAACTTGATTTGAGACTTCTTGATTAATCTAAGTCATCTTTATTCTTCCATCTTATTTGCCTCTAATACCGAGAGAGTTCATGATTGACTGATTCACATGGATTTTTGTAACTGTATTATGATGAATGTTTGATTATAGTGTTGTTATAATGTCTTTCAGTTTCCTTGAAAATTTGAATTCAAGAGGATCTTGTGTTTGAGTTTTTTCCTCCTTAGGCTACTGGAAGACCTAATTTCCATAGCAGATCTCTACACTTTCTCACCAAATTCTTCCTCCTATTCAAATTTACTCCAAATTACTGACTGAATTTGATACAAGACCTCATATGCTTGTGCATGCCAACCTAAATTTTCTGAGTTAGAATGTCATTATCTCGAGTCTTATCCATTTGACCCCCTTAAAACTCATTTACATTCACTGTATAACTGATGGGTACTGGGATTATCCTCATTACAATTTGAGGGTAATTCCTAGTGCTAACACTGGTGAAGGGATTTCGGTTTGGAAATTTGTACAAGTTGCAAGGAAGCACTATTAGTGATTGGTGTAATAGTTTCATTTATCTTGATATTGGATTTGAAGAAGAAAGAACTCTTAAAGTCCTTGGAGAAAAGGTTATGTTGTGGCATCAAAGACATGTTGATTAAGGTTGGTTGTCATTGATGTCAACCCTTGAAGAAAGACTCGTAGCACAAAGTTTTGGGT
>SNQJ01S0006918.1:0-71109 GCA_010110895.2 Picea sitchensis | reverse complement strand
CTCAAAAAACCCGGTGATGCACTCCAAGACTAAGCACATTCCAATCAAGTATCACTTTCTACGGGAACAGGTTGCAAAAAAGAACATCTGAGTTGAGTATGTGGGCACAAAACAACAAGTGGTAGACATCTTTACAAAACCACTTCCACGGGAAGCCTTTGAATATCTTCGCCAAAGACTTGGAATTATTTCTACTCCAAAAATGAATGCTTATCTTATATGTCTTAGATGTACATGAGGAAGCACCATAAGAGGATAGTCTTTTAGGGGGAGCAACCCCGGATGGAAAGATACCTTTGCCATTGATGACAAAGGGGGAGAGATTTATCAGATGCAGAGGACGGAGGCATGGTTCTAGGTGGATTAGATTTATCAAATCCAGAGGACAGAGGCATGGTTTCAGGGGGAGCATGACTGATATGATTTCAGTGTTGCATCAGAGTGTTGCCATCAATGCCGAAGGGGGAGATTGTTGATTAAGGTTGGTTGTCATTGATGTCAACCCTTGAAGAAAGACCTGTAGCACAAAGTTTAGGGTAATGGACCCAATAGTGTTTGATGTAAATATGACTCATTATTGTTTTTTCATGGTTGATAAGAAGTAAATATGGATGAACTCCAAAGTGGTCTCCTTATGGTGAAAGCCTTCACGGGAAGACACTTTGTGGAGTAAGAGAACCCATGCTTAATTATGGAATAATGAGATGAAGGAAAGTGAATTTGTTAGGGAAAATATCCTATATGGATATTTCTTTTCATGTCATTTCCGGTGGTATGTGGAATGTCACATAATTCCTCACGGTTAGAGAGTTATGGTCATGAGAATTTGGAGACCCCAGGTTTGGGTAATGGACCCAAGTTTGCTTGATGGGTAATGGTATGAGTTATGATATATTTTCAAATAATACTATTCTATATGTATAGTACATGTCATTCCATTTCTAGTGGTATGTAGAACATCACATAACTCCTCACGGTTTGAGAGTTATGGCCTTACGATGATGGGTAAATTGGTATGAGTTTATGATATATTTTCAGATAATAATTATTCTATATGGATAGTACATGTGATGCCATTTCAGTATATGTAGAATGTCACATAACTCCTCACGGTTTGAAAGTTATGGCCCATTGGGTTGAGGACCCTCATATGTCATCTAGAAGCCCCAAAAGGTCAAAGTAATCAAAGTGGTTTAAGAGATTTTAAAAGGTAACACAAAGTGAAGTGATGAGGTATTATAATTCAAAGTGAATAAAATAATTATTTCAATAATTTTAATGGATAAATTAGAAGTGGACCAACCCTAAAATAAAGAAAGAGGACAAAGTGGGGCCATGACCTAGAACATGCTTCTAAGGAAGCTACTTGAGAGTATGAATAAGAGGTATATTCTCATTTTGAATCACACTTGAGTATATTGATATATATAGGTTTTGGAGGTTTATAAATGATATCTAAGCCTAAATTATGTGAGGAAAGTGAAGAAAGAAGGAAGAAATGCAAGGAAGGATAAATTTTTGATGGTGCTTTCTAGTTGCATGTTATTTTCCAGGTCATCTCAAATTATTTTCGCTATAATTTTTTTTTCTAGCAATGATTCAGATCATGAAATTCTAGTAATGATAAACATATCAAAGTATCTGTGGTTCAAAAATCAGCCAGGGTCGTTGTATTTTGGAGTTGCACTCCGTGGAAAAAAGGGTTTGTATTGTCCTGAAACTAGTCAATATCAGGGGTTTCGGGTAAAAAAACGTCATAACTTCTTCCATACAGATCCTAAATTCAGTGGAGAGACCAAATGTGTTGCTAGGGTACAGTCTCTAGTATGTTGTTTGACAGTTTCAGATTATTTAATCTAATATTTTGTGCGGGACACTCTACAAGGTCGCTCTCAAAAAATGTAATTCAAAGCATATGCCATTTTATATAACCTTTTTTTCTCAGAGGTTCCAAGTAGCTCCACTTGAATAATTGCATAAAAACACAATCAATAACATTGCATCACGATTCTTATACATTACAGTTCAAAGTTATGATTACTTCTGCTAGGGTTGTTGACTAATCCAAAACTAGGCATGTGGGAGACTAAAGAAAAGTTTGATGAAAAATGCTAGTCTCTTGTCATAAAGCAGAAGGTTTGTAGGAATGTGATTGATACACCAGTTCATTACAGAGCTACAAATCAGATTTTAATGATGAAATTGATGATATTTTGGTTGAGGGGTACATGTTGAGCATGGTTGAGACAAGTAGTTGATGGTTTGGCATATATATGAGGTGTATATTTGATTATGTTGGCACATATTGACGAGTAATAGTTGATGAGAAGTTGACACATGATTGGTACATACTTTGCAACATGGTTGGATGCACTTATTTTATGGCATGTGTTGATTACATGTTGGTGCATGGTTGATGAATTGTTAGAGTGAGTACAGTTGGTGCATGGTTGATGCACCCTGTTTGTGGTACGTGTTGATTATAGGTTGATGTCATGGTTGATGCATGGTTCATATTTATTGGTACAGGTTTACAATGGTATATCTCACAGTGATAGTGTGACAGTGGTTCCATCATTCTACTTCTACTTCAGGGTGGCAGGACGGGGCAAGGACAGGTGGTTGTAGCCACCTTCCAGTTGTAGCCGAAGAACATAGGGGGTTGTAGCCTCCTTCTGGTTGTATCCAGAGAATTGGGGAGTTGGAGCTTCCCTCAAGTTGTAGCCTGAGAAAACAAAGGAAATTGGTGCTTCCAATGAATGTAATTCTTCAAGACATATAAGAAAAAGCATTCTGTGGTTTTCTCCCGATTTGGGTTTCCACGTAAAACGCTGTTGTACTGTGCATGTGTGTGATTGTTTATTTATTACTGCTCATTATTGGATAATAATTCTACATTGATATAACATTTGAAGAAAAATGATTATAATTACGTTATTGCTGATTCACCCACCCTCTCAGTAATCCGACAAGACTGGGGAATATCGAAGAGAAAAGTATTCGACTACTACATGGTAAAGGTATGGTTGAAGGTATGCCTAACTGCTCTATGGATTTTGATTTATGCGAACATTGTGTATATGGGAAGAAAAATCAGGTAAGATTCCCCTATAATGAAATAGGGGCAAGAGGAATTTTACAGCTAGTTCACAGTGATGTGTTTGGAACCGTGTCAGTTGCATCATTGGGAAAATATATGTACTATGTATCATTTATAGATGAATTATTGAGGAATACTAGGATATATTTCCTTGGGAAGAAATCTGAAGTCTTTGATAGGTTTAAAGAGTTTAAGGCTCTTGTTGAGAATCAAACAGAGAAACAAATTAAGGTGCTGAGGACAGATAATGACAGAGCGTTCTGCGGTAATGAGTTTGAATAATTCTATAACAAGTGCGGTATAGCAAGGAATAAGACTACTTCATATACACCTCATCATAATCGAGTTGTAGAAAGGATGAATAGGAAGCTGATGGAAAAAGAAAGGTGCATGCTCAGTGGTGTCGGGTTAGGGAAATAATTTTGGGTAGAGGCAGTGGGTACTACATGTTGCCTGGTCAACATATCACCCTCATCAACTTTAGATGACAAGACTCCATAAGAGGTACAGATTGGTAAGAAACCTTCTCTAACACATCTCAAGGTATTTGGTTGTGAGGCCCATGTTCATGTTCCAAAGGAAAACATGAGTAATCTAGATAAGAAGTATGGAAAGTGTATCTTTATTGGGTATAAAGATGGTCTCAAAGGTTATAAGATTTGGAACCAAGAAACTAACAAGGTAGTGTATAGCCAAGATGTGGTATTTATAGAAATGAAGGATGTTGTTAAAAAGGAAGTCCTACCAAGTAAGGAAGAACCGGATAAAATAGAGTTTGATTTAAAGGATGATGAATCAGACTCTATAGAAGAACATGAATCAGAAGAAGAAGATCCTCATACTCGAGTATTGACCAGATTTGTTCGAGAAAGAAAGATACTAGAAAGGTATACTCCATCTTATTTATGTTCAAATTTTGTTGTGTCTATTACTGATGATGATCCTAGAACTATCAGGGAGGAAGTGGATTTAGAGGATGGAAAGCTTTGGAAAAATTCTATGGATGAAGAAATGGAAGCCTTGGATAAGAATGAGGCTTGAGATCTAGTGGAGTTTCCGACCAGGAGAAATCCCATTGGAAGCAAATGGGTATTTAAAAATAAGCTCAATGCAAAAGGAAAAGTGGAGAAATACAAAGCTCAATTAGTAGAAAAGGGTTATTCCCAGGTTGAGGGAATTGATTTTGGTGAGATATTTTCTCCTGTTGACAAGTTAACTTCTATAATATTTATGTTATGTGTTGCTACTGCTTTTGATTTTGAAGTAGAGAAGATGGATGTGAAGACAACATTCCTACATGGGGATCTGGAAGAAGAAATATATATGAAGAAACCATAAGGATTTGCTGTGAAGGGAAAGAAGGAGATAGTATGCAAGTTGAAAAAGTCATTGTATGGTTTAAAAAAATCACCAAGGATGTGGTATCAAAAATTTGATACTTATAGGCTAGGACTTGGATTCACAGGAAGCAAAGAGGATCATTGTGTGTATTTTAAAATAGTTGGTGATCATTTCATTTATTTGGTCTTGTATGTGGATGATATGTTGTTGATAGGAAACAACAAGGAGATTATCTAGGATGTGAAAACTTTGTTTTCCTCTAAATTTGACATGAAGGATGTCAGTGTTTCAGATTTCATTTTGGGCATGGAATTTAAAAGAGATTGGAAAAACAAGAAACTCTGGTTAAATCGCAGAAAATATGTCGAGACAATTTTGCAGAGGTTTAATATGTAGGAATGTAAACTGGTCAAGGTTCCTATTCCTATTCATGTAAAGTTATTTGCGGATCAGTGTCCCAAGACACATTAAGAGGAGGAGGACATGTGTCATGTTCCATATGCGAGTGAAGTTGGAATTTTGATGTATGCAATGGTCTATACTAGATTGGACATTGCAGATGCAGTAGGATTTTTTAGAAGGTATATGTCAAAACCAGGGAAGGAGCATTGGACAACATTAAAAAGGGTTTTCAGGTATTTGCATGGCACTACTAGTTATGGATTGTGCCACCAAGGAAGACCATGATTGGACAGATTTTTGTACATACTTGGCTTTGTGGATGCAGGTTGGGTTGGAGATCCGGATCATAGGATATCTACAAGCAGGTATCTGTTTATCCTGTTTGGAGGAGCAATCAGTTGGATGAGAAAAATACATGTTGTAGTGGCACTTTCAACTATAGAAGTTGAATACATGGAATCTACTCATGCAAGTAAGGAAGCAGTATGGTTACAAAGATTGTGTTTAGATATTGGATTGGTACAAAAAGTTGTAAGGATAGATTGTGAAAGTCAGAGTGAAATTTTTGTAGCGAAGAACCCATCTTATCATTCAAATACAAAGCATATTGATATTCAATATCACTTTGTGAGAGACATGGTTGAAGAAAAGAAAGTGTTGTCAATGAAGGTGGACACTTTGAAGAATGATGCAAATTCATTAACAAAATATGTGAGCATTGAGAATTTCTCTTGGTGTAGAGGATACATGGACATTATTGCCCTGGATTGTTGACAATGTAACCCTGTAACCCCATGTATGCAAACAAAACAAGTGGGAGAATTTTGGGCATGTGTTATATTCTTTGCATGACTAGCATTAGTGACTTCTATGTTGCATTAGGAACCCAAGGGGGTTTGAGGCCCTTGGGGGTTTTCAAGGGTTTGAGGATAGCGCCCTCGAGAAAATTGTTTTTCCTCGGGAAACATGTTGCATTGTTACCTCATTTTTCATGTCTCCTTGATTTTTGTGTTCATTGTTGGGATTTTTTTCGGCACATGGTATTTGTCTATGGTTTTGTATTTCTGGTTAAGGAATTGTTAAATTCAGATTTTTTATTAAGTTCTTTTCAATTTACTAGAGCATAAAAATATAAGTAGGATCACTGAAAGAAACACAATCACAAGATACACACCATTTTATCCTGGGAAACCCTCATGGGGGATAAAACCAAGCAAAAACTTCCTTAATAATGGATTGCCAATACAATTCCAAGACTTAAGACAAAAGCACCAAGAAAAGACTAGGACTGAGCATGTGCCTCTCTCTCCTTCTTCTTGCAACTGCAACTACCTTCAAAAGATGCACACTAGAAGTGCGAGTGAGCGAGTGAACAAATGAGGCACCCTCCTCACTTATAAATACTAGTTGAGGAGGTCCTAGGGTTATTTCTCTTCATCAATTAGGGACGAGTTCTCCCAATAGTGGTTAAAACCCCTTTATTAAATCCCAGGGGTTGAATTTACAAACACCACCATATAACTATGGTTTGAGAAATCCACAAAAGTGGATTTGGTCTTATATAAGACCCAACATGGTCAATCCACAATAGGGGATTTGATCTATAAGATAATAACTCAATTATAATTAGAATATTGTTACAATATTTCAACACTCCCCCTTAATGAGAAGGGTATTCTACTGACATAGCCCAATACAACATCATCGAGGGAGAGAGAGAGATGGAAACAACATCATCAACATCTAGAACACTAACTAGTGTATCTACAAATCATTGAAAGTTTTTCTCATCATCAATAACATCATCATTCACAACATGGAGTTGGAGTAGCATCATCATCATCATCATCATCATCTGCATCAACATAAATAAGCATAATACTAATGCAACAATATCACCAAAACCATCATAAAAAACATGAGGTTAATACAACAACATCATCAACATCACGAAGCTAGTACAACATCATCAACAACATGAGGCTGGTACAACATCATCAATAGAACTAGGCTGAATCAATCAACATCATCAACATGAGGATGAAACTACAACATAATTACCATGAGGTTGAGAAAACAACATCATCAACACGAGGTTGAGACAAAAACATCATCAACACGAGGTTGAGACAATAACGTCATCAATACGATGTTGAGACAACAACATCATCAACGTGAGGTTGAGACAACAAAATCATCAACATATGGCAACAGAATGCGGCAGCTGCAACAACAACATTTTATGGCACTCTGACAGACCGTCCTTACTGGACCTTTGGGATCTTCCCAGGAATCATAAGATTTCCTAGGATATGAAATCCTAATGGAGCTACCATGTGGTACTCTGATAGACTGTCCTTATCGGACCTTCAGGATGTTCCCATGAATCAAAATATTCCCTAGGATATAAAATCCTAACGAAGCTACCACTACTGACCACAACTGGCATATACATGCACAGGTACTCTGATAGATTGTCCTTACTAGACCTTCGAGATCTATCCAGGGATGATCAATCCCCTAGGATATAAAATCTTAACATAGCTACCCATTGTTGGTCAGGATACCATAATATCATCAACATCACTCTCCCTTTCAAGGGAGGTCCTTTAGGACTATAACAATATTGCCTCAAAAGTATTCAAACTTTATAGGAGACAAAGGCTTGTTCAACACATCTACAACTTGTTCATCTGTGCCAACATATTGGATGTTTACAACTCCCCTCCACACCATATCACGAATGTAGTGATACCATACTTCTATGTGCTTCGACTTATCATGGAACATTGGGTTCTCCATCATATTTATGCAACTCTGGTTATCACATAGAATAACGGTCGCTTCCATATCTAGATCAATAGACCTGTCAACAACTTCCAAATCCATATGGCTTCACAATTGGTGGAACATGCTACAATGTATTCCGCTTCTACCATGGTGAGAGAAATACTGGATTGCTTCCTGCTCTGCCATGAAGTCATGGTTGACCCCAGACTGAAACAACATCCTGAAGTTCTCTTTCTATCAAAAACACTTTCATCCCAATCTGAATCAATATATGCATACATTATGAATTCATGATCTCCAGTATAACATAGACCATATTCCAATGTACCCTTAAGGTATCTCATCACATGATTTACAGCTACAAGGTGAACATGTATGGGATCTACCAAATACTGACTCAAGGTGTTCACAACAAAGAATATATCTAGTATGGTATTCTTCAGATACATCAATGAATCAATGATCTATCTATATAGAGTAGCATCAATCAATTATGACGAAGTATCAACCAAGAGCTTCAACCTTGTTTCCATGGGTGTGTTCATGGATTTACATTCCAACATGTCAAACCTCTTCAATATTTCAATTGCATACTTCCCTTGGTTAAGGAATATCTTCTTTGGGCTCTGCCAAAATTCAATACATAATAAATAATGCATCCGTCCTAGGTCTTTCATCTCAAATTCTGCAATGAGCTTCTTCTTACAATATGTGATGAGATTTTCTTCTCCTGTTAAGAATAACTCATCCACATACAATAGAAATATAACTGGATCATCATTCATAACCTTTAATTAAAGGTTAGAATCATCTTTACTCTTGGTAAATCCCAAGCTCGTCATGAAACTATCAATTCTGCCATACCAAGCTTTGGGAGCTTGCTTCAATCCGTATAAAGCTTTCTTCAATATGCATACATGAGTCTTTCTATCTTCAACTTCAAACCATTTTGGTTGTTCTATATACACTTCTTCTTCAATAACACCATTTAAGAAGGTTGTTTTCACATCCATCTAGTGTAACTAACACTTCATTTTGGCTGCAAGAGCTATGATGGTTCTGATAGAAGTGTATCTTGCTAGAAGAGAAAACTTCTCTTCATAATCAATGCCTTCCTTTTGAGAAAAGCCACGAGACAAAAATCTTGCTTTATGTTTTTCAATACTTCCGTCTGCATTATGTTTTATCTTGTATATCCATTTGGAAGATACCACATCTTTGTTTTTTGGTATGGGAACTATTTCCCATACATCATTATTTATAATGGACTGGTATTCTTCCATCATTGCATCCACCCATTCTCTGTTCTGAATGCCTTCTTCAAATCAAGTAGGTTCCTTTTCTATGAGATCACACATCATGGCCATATAACTGTAGAATGGCTTAGGTTTCTTGCTTTGTCTCATGGTTCCTTCTAGGGCACCATACTTCTCTCCATATTGAATAAGTTCCCTTTCTCAAGATGGATTTCTCTTGTGAGAGATCGTCATCTGGAGAGGTTCTTGAGATTCTATCATATCATGATCTTCTAGAATCTCATCATCGAGGGTAACTATAACTTCCTTCACTAGTTCTACAACTTTGGGAGATACAGGTTCTTCTTCATACACTTCTTCAATATGGCATCGCCTTGATCTCTTGAGTGCTACATCTTCATCAAAGGTTACATATCTATTTATATCAATATCATGGTAACCTGGTATGTAAATTCTGAAGGCATTAGAGACCTCACAATATCCAACAAATATTCCCTTCTTTCCTGAAGGATCCAACTTAGTTCTCCTTTCTTTTGGAATGTGTACAAATGCTGGACAACCAAATATCTTGAGAAGGATTACTTCTGGCTTATTTCTAGAGAACATTTATTCAGGGGTTTTGTATCCAAGTGCACTATGGGATAATATTTTTTGGACATAAACTATTGTTCTTTCTACTTCAGACCATAAGTGCATTGGAAGATATTGATTGTGGATCATAGTCTTCACTGCTTCCATTATTGTTCTATTCTTTATTTTTGCTAGACCTTTTTGCTGAGGATTATAGGGAGTGGTGAGCTCCCTATTAATCCTTTCATATTTGCAAAAACTTCCCAATTCATTTGAGGTGTATTCTCCTCCATTGTCTGACCTAAGTATCTTGATCTTTCTTTTGGAGAAATTTTCTACCAAGGCTTTGAATTCCTTGAACTTTCCGAATACTTCATATTTTGACTTCAAGAAATAAACCCAAGCCTTGTGAGAATAATCATCAATAAATGACACATAGTATACATACCCACTTAGAGAGTTTCATGGCATTGGACCACATACATTTGAGTGGATGAGCTCCAAGATTCCTTCTACTTTACTATCTCTCTTTGAGAAAGGATTCTTTATGTTATTTCCTTGTGAACAACCCTTGCACACACCTTCATGATCAACCTTGAACTATGGTAGACCTGTAACTACATTGCTTACATATGATAAGGATTTGTAGTTGATGTGAGATAGTCTTCTATGCCAAAGTTCACAAAGAATCTCACTGGAGTGAGTCAAGGATGCATTTGAGTGACCTTGTAACTTATACAAGCCACCTTCTTCTGTCCCAATAACAATTGCATATTCTATGGTTTTTACTTTAGGCCACATAAGAAATTCACCATCTATGAATGAAACCCTGAAAATTTTCTTGTCTAAAGATGAGATACAAAGTAAGTTCTTTATCAAACCTGGTACATAAAGTACATCCTTCATTCTCATCAGAGTCCCTGAATCAAGTTTGTAGGTGGATTGCCCCATTCCTTTGATACGATACTGATAATTATATCTAAGTGAAGCTTTATGAGGAAATTCATTTTCTGTAAGTCTAGAGAGAATGTCTCTCTGACCTATCATGTGCTTAGAGGCACCATTTTCTATGAGCCAAGTATCCTCTCCAGGTGTCACATATACTAAGAGGTAGGAAAATAAAACATAATCTTCAATCTCTTCTTTAGTCAACTTTGTGGGTGGCTCATCATATTCAAATGCATGGGCATGATGTCTTTTGGTATTTCTCTTATTGTACTCTTCCCTTCTGGCAAGACAATTCTTAGCAATGTGTCCAATCTTATCACAATGATAACATTGATAAGAGGAGAAATATTTTTCTTTTCTTTTCCCCTTCTAATATTTTTGGAATCTCCTTGGAGGGTGAGATTCTTTATAGGTGAATTTATTTGGGGAGTGAGATTATTTATGAGGATGGGTCTCCTTTTGGAAATGAGACCTTTTCTTTCCTTCTTTAGTATGAGCAGCTAGGGCTTGATTTTCATCCCTTAATAGTACTTCTTCTTAGTTGGCTACTCTTGCTTCTTCTTGAACACTTTCTTCCCAAAGACTGTCAAATAGTAGTTTTTATTTTCTTCCAAAAATGGTTTGGATGAAGGCATCCCAAGGTATTGTGAGACCATTAAGAGTTGTCATGTTGAGTTCATATTCATCCAAGTTGTCTCCAATTTCTTCTAGCTGTTCTTTGAAATGAGTAACCCTAGAGAAATAGTCATGAATTGTTTCTCCTGGATCTTTGTATTCTTGAGTTGCGTTCTCAAGTTCATCTTCAGGTTGATGTTATTTTATTCATACATTCCAGTTAGGGAATCAAACATATCTTTTGGAGTATTCTTAGAAGACACTTGAGAAATCAAGTGATCTTTAATGGAGTCTATACTGATTCCTTTCCAATAAAAATCCATAATTTTCTTGTATGACAACAATGACGTTTTGGTTACCCAGTGAAAGGTGTTCTATTCAGTTCAACTCTGCTACCATGTTAAATTTAGAGTTGTTATTAAGTTCTTTTCAAGTTACTAGAGCATAAAAACATAAGTAGGATAACTGAAAGAAACACAATCACAAGGTACACAACATTTTATCCTGGGAAACCATCACGGGGGAGAAAAACCAACAAAAACTTCCTCAATAATGGATTTCCAATACAATGCGAAGACTTAAGACAAAACCACCAAGAAAGCACTAGGATTGAGCATGTGACTCTCTCTCCTTCTTCTTGCAACTGCATCTACCTTCAAAATATTTGCACTAGAAGTGTGAGTGAGTGAGTGAACAAATTAGGCACCCTCCTCACTTATAAATACTAGTTGAGGAGGCACTAGGTATATGTATCTTCTTCAAGTAGGGCCGACTTCTCCCAATAGTGGTTAAAACCACTTTATTAAATCCCAGGGGATGAATTTACAAACACCACCATATAAATATGGTTTGACCAATCCATAAAAGGGGATTTGGTCTTATAAAAGACCCAACATGATCAATACACAAAAGGGGATTTGATTTATAAGATAATAACTCAATTATAATTAGAATATTCTTCGAAGTTACAATATTTCAAATTGAATTAGGGTTGTTGACTAATCCAGGTCATTGGGTTAGGGTTTTGGATGTTGTTGGATCCTATATTTATATTTTATTTTAAACAATGTATCACTATGAATCAATATAGAATATGTTGGTTTTCCTAGTTTGGGTTTCCAGGGTAAAAATCTTTGTGTAATGTGTGTATTTTCATTGTATCTTTTTTGTTCTTTTATTGAAAATCTGTTTGCAGTAAAATATTGTACAAGGTTAAAATATATAACAGTGGTAGGGAATAACCTGTTGGTGGTTTGTAGTATGCAAAAATGGTAAACCATAAGTGGCTTTAGGTTTTGTTATTCCTTTGTTTTTAGTGTTGGGGCTAGAGGAAATTATAGAGTATGAGGTTTATGTTACCATTATGCTGTCGAAATTTCTCCTAAATTATTCTTTCGTCAAATGATCATGCTAAGAGCACATAGAATTTATATTGTAACTATTTAGTTGTTGAATAATACATTAAGTTTGCTTTAGATTGTGGTTTTTTTTATACCATAAGGGTTTTCCCTAGGGAATCTTGTTGTCTATGGTTTGTTGTTTATTTTTTTTGCAATTTTAATGTTTTTAGTTTCTAGACATTCTTCTCTCATAGATTAGTTTAGGAAGTGTATTCTACACCTATACTTTAATTTGGTATCGGAGCCTAATCACCTCAGTTCCAAGGTGTTAAGGACATGCATTTTTTATCTAATATTTGTTTGAGTGGGATCTTGTGTAGAAGGAAACCTTATTCCAAGGAAATGGCAAGTCAATCTAGATTAGAAATGGAGAATTTTAATGGCACTAAGTTCTAACTTTGAGTTGTGGAAGCTTAAAATGGAGGATATTTTATTAGATCAATATCTATGGATTGTAGCATATGGAACCAAACCCATTGGTATGATAGATGAAGATGCGGTGGTGTTCAAGAGAAAAATAAGAAACCTTATTAGGATATGTTTGGATAATTCAATATACTTGAACATTTCTGAAGAAAATTTATCTAGATTTATAAATGGAACGAAATGAAATATAGAGTTATAGCAAAAAGAAACAGATACAAAAAAACTTGAATTATATTAATAAATGAAATCATAAATGTGATGAACTATAAAAAAAGGAAGAATAAAACAAACTCTCTCGAATGGTGGTAGCTGATCTCTGAGAAGAGATGTGATGACTATACACATTACAATGAGGCTGAAAGGATTTTTAATCGTAAAGAAGAAATGGGGAAAACTTAAACATCCATAAACCTAACCCTAGGAGATGAAACACCAAAATGATTGTGGGACTTGAAGGGGCTAGTTGGTATGCCAACTTCCCAGGGTCGTAACTTTTACATACGATCTTCATTTGGTACACTCAATATGTCATTCAAAAGGTCTAACTGAGAAACACACATTATGGTCGGCCCAAACCATGAATTTTTTTATCATCTACGTGTTGTCTCACCCATAAAATATTTTTTAGGGCCCCAAAATGGCCCTGGAAGTTCAAGACCCGAAAAAGTGTAGAAAAACTACCAAAAATGGAAAATTGTGCTTTGAGCCAATGGAATAGGTGGGTGGCCACCGATATATAGCTATATGAATCCTTCCTCCTTAGGAAGAAATGGTCTCCATTGTGTTGAGTGCTCCTATTAGATGGGGAAAAGTTTTCTAAACTTGACCCCAGGTGAGCCACTTGCCTTAGTGTAGGAGCTTCCCTGCTTTGACAACCCAATAAAGTTGGAACCTCTATTGGCAAGTTCCCTTAACCTGTGTGTCCACGATTTGGTCAACGGTTTCTTGTTCCATACAATTCGAGTTTATCTCTATTAGTGTCAACTACTCTGCTATGTTTGATGTGTCAAATAATGGTGGAAAGTATGGTCAAAGGAGGTCCACATTGAACACACGGTGCTATCTAAGGAAGTGGGAAATAGTTATCTCAAAATCATTGTAACCCACAACCTTGATGATGGTGTAAGGACCACAGTGAAGTGGACGAAACTTCTAATGGGGTATTTTAAGGTGCTCCTTCTACAAATTCAACCAAACCTTGTCCCCCACCTGAAACTTGTGTGGAACCCGGTGTCGATCATGGTGCTACTTTTACTTAGCATTGACTTTCAACAAAATATCATAAACCTATTGGAATATGTGCTTAATCCATTCAATAAACTTGGTGGATTTTTCAGCCTCATACTGAACATGGGATTATTCCTATATGGTTGGAAGGGGTAGTGCAACATTAATGGGACCCAATGGTTGAAATCCCAGCCCTGTAGAAATTATTACTCCAACACCTAAATACTTTGTTATCTAGTCATTTACTTACTGCAATCATATTAGCAACTAACAAAACAATAATACACTACTAAAATATTTAACTCAATATAATGCAGTGGAAGAATAAACTAGGAAATCGAATCAAGCACACATTAACATCATAATTTTTGGATAAATACCCTAGAAAAACCATGGAGGGAAAACAAATTTTGAGAATGATTTTATTGTGCTAAAATCAAGTCTCTCGTACTAGGGATAATGGCCCATTGAGATAAATATAGCTACATACTAACATGGAAAGGTATGACCTATTGTACAACCAATTATGGAACACTTTTCTAGGCATTCACAACTATCTCTTCAGTGACCCATGAATATCCATGACTTTACCAACTATGACCTGCATATGTCCATGACTATCTCCTCTGTGACCTGTGGATATGTACATAAATTCTGTACGAAAAAACTTTGTACAGTTTGACTCTTTCATGTGGCTTTCTTCTGCTGAAACCCACCTATCTATGTCTCTGTGCTCTCTTCTCCTTGGCCTCTATGAACTATAGATGAAGTTCCTTCTTCACCTATCCAATATATTGAACCTTAGTCCTTCATGATCCAATACTCTTTTTCGATTCCCTCAACACCTGTCAAGTGTCTTTCTCCTTGACCCTAGCCTTGTTTTTATAATCATGAGTTACAATCTATTTCTAACCTCAAAAGTGATCTACAGTTGAGATTACTTCTCACACTCACTTTTAGATTTAGATTACATGCTGCATGCTAAGTACTTTTATCATGTTTCATAAGTAACTCAATTAACTAATTAAATAATTAATTAATAAAATCAATTTACTCTAATCATTCCTTTAAATAAAGTAAATTCAAGAGTAGAAGGCTTTGGACGATTTCCACACATCTAGACACATAGACATGTGTGGAAAATACCTTTCTGATGCTACCACTAACATAAAAAATCCCTATTAGCGAGGAAGGTATTATGCACCGCTCCAAGTCTATCCCTGAAGAATACAAACTTCCCTTTCTCCAAGGGTTTGGTCATACTATTTTCAACTTGCTCATCTATAGAAATATATTGAAGCTTCATTGATCCTTTCTGGATCCTATCCCAAATGAAGTGACATATGATCTCAATATTCTTGGACCTATCACTAAATTTTGTTATCTTTAGAGAGTTTGATATAACTATTATTATCATAGTATATCACCGTAGGCTCCAACTCCTGACCAAATAAACCTATAAGCAATTTGTGAAGCCAAATGGCTTCACATCTAGCCTTACTCACTTCAATATACTCTACCTCTACTGGATTGAGTGCCACATAATTATTCTTCCTACTAAACCAAGTAATCATTGTTGATCCCAAGATCAATCAACACCCTGAGGTGATATTTCTTTCTACTGCACTACCTACCTAACCCGAGTCTTTATATCCCTGAAACTCTACTTCATATCCTCCAATATATCTCAATCCAAACTCCATTTTACCTCTCAAGTATCTGTGAACATGCTTTGTTATGATCCAATTCACATTCCTTGGTTCAACCATGAACTAAATCAAGGTATTCACAACAAAAAAAATATTTGTTCTAGTGTTGACCAAATACATCAAGGACCCTACTAGCTTCCTGTATATCCTGGGATCCATCGACTCTGAATATGAAGTGTCAATATTCTTCATATTGGTAATCATAGGTGTAAACATCGGTTTATAGTCATTCATCATGAATCTCCTCAAGATATCTACTACATACTTCCCTTTTCCATGCAATATCACCCCCGATACATTCCATACCTCTAACCCCAAGAAATTATGCATCAAGACAATGTCCTTCATCTCAAACTCACTATCCAAATTTTCATTACACCTTGCAATAAGATCCTCTTCTCCTATGAGAAATAAATCATCAACATACAAAACCAATATGAGAGGATCTTCTCCAAAAAGTATGAAGTACAAGTTAGGATCTGCCTCACTCTTGGTAAATCCCATACTCTACAAGTCTCCATCGATCTTTGAATACCATGCACTAGGTGATTGTTTGAGTCCATACAAGACTTTCTTAAGCCTACACACATAAGAATCCCTCCCATGTACCTCAAATCCCTAAGGTTTCTCTATGTATACTTGCTCCTCAATGATCCCATTGAGGAATGTTGTTTTCACATCCATCTGATGTATCCTCTACTTCATAACTGAATAAATAGGAAAAAAAGATCAAATAGAAGCATACTTGGCGACTGGAGAAAATGTATCCTTGTATTCCACTCCCTATTTCTAGGAGAACCCTCTTGCCACAAACCTTGCCTTGAACTTCTCTATGATACCATATGCAATGTGATTGATCTTGTAGAGCCACCTAGAACCCACAACTATCTTCCCCTACAGTCTCATCACTACATCCCAAACATCATTCCTCATAATAGAGGTGTAATCCTCTACCATGGAATCCTGCCATACATGTTGATCTACTGCTTCCTCAAAACTGGAAGTCTCAACATCAATGATGCTACTCATAAGTTCCATGTAGTTCGAAAATTTCTTGGGATTCATGCACTCTCTGAAAACACTCCTAGGAGACTCACCATCATCTCTCAATATATGTACTATCCATTTGGGTTTCTTTATAGGGATGGAAGGGGATAACTCCTCCTCTCCACCTGAAGTTTGAACTATTGATTTTTTCTCATCCTTCAGAGCCTATTGCTCCTTGTCCTCTATCTCTGTTGATGACTCCTGAATACTCTTATATGTTAAATTATCCTCGAACTTCACATATCTACACACAACTATCTTCCTTTGCACTGGAATGAACATCTTGTAAGCCTTTGAGGTCTCACTGTACTTGATCTAGGAGCCTCCCCAGGTCCAAAAAATGATCAAAAAATGAAAGTTCTTGAAATTGAATGAAACCAATTCCATTGCAACCATTTGGTCACGCTGATTCCAACCATATATTTACTTCCTCAAATGGGTGTTGTATGCGAGCGTTATCACACTCTGATCATTTACCCAAACATGTAAAAAGTCAACAGTTCAACAGGAAAAAATTCAATGCGACATAAGCATGATGTAGCATTGAGACACATTGCAACACATCAACAAGTTGACTAGGTAGATGATAGTAATCCAATCAGAAGTGGACAAGTGGCACATTCTCGAGAAAATTAAATAGTGCCACATGGCTGAGGCATGGGCTTCCACGTGGCACCCTATCATTTGATGGTTAGTTAAAATGTTTTGGAGCTCATGGGATTCGACCCCATGACTTGTTGGTAGAGGAAATTCCTTGGTAAAGGTCTAAATGTCATAGCGCCAAAGGTGGGACTTGTTTATACACTCCTACATTAATATATATATATAAAGTGTTCATATGGTAGATCAGAGGTGAAATGGGGTTGGGGCCTAGCCCCAGCCCGCTGAATTACTTTCCATACAACCACAACTTTAGACTCGGGGGAACTCCATTACAGTTTAACCAAATGCGTAGGGGTTAATTCTTAGGACTTTGGATATTCCATATGCTTTGGGGCGGTGACCACAATTTTGGGCGCACCATACAGGCGCGGTCCTATTGTTTCACACCACATGACCATGTATGTGGGCTAAGGGCCAACACGTAGCCCTTAGGGGCTAGCACTTGGCTACATTATATGCATGTGGCCCTATTATACCATGCGCACCTAGGGCCTTTGGGATAAATTTGATTGTTTGTACACAGGTGGGTCTTTTGCCTATAGTTTGGCCCATATTGGACATTTTTGGAGATTTATTGGCCATTTGAAGGGGGATTTGATCCCAAAAAGAGGCCAGATATTTTTGGGAAGTTGGGCTTCCCAAAATGAGCCTAAAAACTATATAAAATAGGATTTTTGAGCTTGAGGAGGTACTTTTTATGTAGGGAATGTAAAGAAGAGTTGGAGTTTTTGGCCCATTTCTCAAGTTTTAAGGGGCATGTTGTCATGTTTTGAGAGGATTTTGTAAAGGAATGTGTGCATATGCACAAGGAGGTCTTGTACAAAAGATAAAAAGCCTATTTGTAACAAAAAGGAGCCATTGTAAAGAGAACTTGAGCATTTGAAGATCAATAAAGAGGTCCTCCACTTCGAAGCGGGCCCGAAGACGTAGCCACATATTGGTGAACTCTGTTATCAAGTTCTTGTTGTCTTTGTATCATTCTTATTGTTTTTCACATGTCTTATTTGTAGCATGGTTATTAATGGCTGAACTCATTAATCATTCATGAGTATCTAATTAATGTCAATTTGTTAATAATTCCTTCCATTTTTGGATCAAGTGTTTTGGTGTCAGAGATTTTGGTTATTTTGGAAGTTTTAACAAGTGCAGGATTGGATGCTCACAAGATCCAAATATTGAAGAGGAAAAGGATCGTTGGCTGAATTCATTCCTGAGATATAACAACCATTGAGGAAGAAAATAATTGCTTCAGAAGGAGAACTTTCTCCATGAACCAAGAAGCTTGAAGATGCACTTTTCTCCATGTCAGAAATGGTCAAAGTGTTATATGAGGATTTCTTTGAGAGAAGGAAACTAGTTTTGGGAGAAATTTTAATGTAGAGTAAAAGTGAAGGGAAAGAAGTATCTTCAAAGCCTCCTCCTACACCACCTTCACCACCATCTTCTCCTTCTTCTTCAAGTTCTACTTCAAATTCTAGTTCTCATTCTACAACATCTAAAATACAAAAACAAACACATAAGAATAAGTCTAATATGCCTTTGTTAAAAATTGATGTTAAGTTTGAGTTGCCTTTGTATGATGTAGAACTAAATGGGGAAAATTTAGATTATTGGATAAGACAAATTGAAGTGTATTGCAGGATACATAAAATCATAGATGATGAGATTATGATCCATCTTGCTAGTCTCAAGATGGGAGGAACCTCCCTTGTGTGGTGGGAAAGTAGGACAAAACAGGATCTTAAGAAGTTTGGTAAGACTCTCTCTTCATGGCTTGATTTTACATCTTCTTTATGAAAGAAATTTTGTCCTCTATCTTACATGCAACAAGCTATTATGTCATGGAAAAACTTTAGACAGTTAAAAGGACAAATCATTCAAAGTTATACACAGGAGTTTCAAAAAAGAGATTTATTGTTGGGAATACAATTGGATACTCAAGAGAGACATTGCTTAAGTATATAGGTGTTTTGCATAGTTATTTACGACATACCATTATTATGTTTTATCCAACTAGTTTAGATGAGGTGTGTGTGCAAGCGACTCATCTTGAATCTAGAGGCAAGAATGTAAATGTTGATTTTGTAAAACCATTTAAACTTTGTTGGCCCTTGACCAAGTTTTGCAAAATACTTGGTCATATTTGACTGCTTTTGGGACTGCGACAACTTGCCAAGGATGGAGCGCAACGCGAAGCGGAAATTAAGGAAGCAAGACCTATTTTTGGGTCCATTTTAGGGTATTGGGTTGATGTAACAGGAAAGGGATGTCGGCCAGTGGGTTTACCCACACTTAGGCCCATTTTGTAATCTATAAATAGGAAATGTAAATAGAGAATAAGGGAGGGTAGTACATCTATGTGATGTATAGCTAAAGGCTTAGTGCTAGTACTAGATCTGCGTGATCGGATGTATCCTGAAGTGTTCTGTGCATGAGATTGAGAAGCTAAGTGAAATTTGGCATAGGTTTGTGTTGAAGTGAAAGGAAGAAGGATCTAGCGAGCTACACAGATATTATGTCTTGTGTGAAGTAAGGATCATTAAATCTCTGTGCTGTAATTGCTTGATCGAGATAATATACAGAAGATTTTGTGGACGTATCCCCAGGGTGGGGGTGAACCACGGTAATTGTGCGTATTGTGCTTCGATCTAATGTGTTGATTCCTTTTGGCTAAGTGCTTGCTGTGATTAGTAGATCTAGTTATTCTTGTGTTGATGATATATGAATGAATGTTAGATCTGATATAAAAGATGCTTAGTGCTTGATCTGTTAAACCTAACCTATATTTATATGGCTAAGTACTGAACCATATTTAGTATAAGTATTCACTGCGATGCTCTGTGTTATCTGTGAAGTACCATACAGGTTAAATATTGACGAATGATCTATGCTAAGTGCCCTGTAAAAGAAATAATCATAGATCAATGTCCTAGCTACGGTTGCAGACATCTAAGTCCTGCAACCACCCCTGCCTCTACCTCGGGTTGGACTTCATCAGCTTCACAGGTGTTGCAGAAAGGGGTGGTAGTTAGGGATTTTTTGGTGCACTCTTGAGCGTTGAACCTTGGGTCTACCCCTATGCCAACAAATGGTTCTGTTGTCATGACCTGAAACTCTAATTGCTAGGAACTGAGGAAAAAGAAACATTGTGCAAAAGAAAGCTCTATGCATAGATATGTTGCCCTAGTGCGCAACTTTTTACTCGACTTGTGAAGCTTTGTACCAGGAATAAGGTCAGATCTGAAGAAAGGAAGATCATATCCAAAGAAGAGAACCAAGATCTGAATGCTCCGTGCTCTAAGAAAAGTAAAAGTGGAAATTTCTAAAAGAAAGAAGTCAGATCTACAAAAACAAGGTAAGATCTATAAGCTCTGTGCTCTAATAAAGGTAAGAATAGTCAAAAGTTCTTAGATCTGGAAGCTTTGTGCTTTATAGATAAGTGGAATTTTTTGTTTCTAAAGCATGGATCTAGGTATGTCTGACAGATTCTATCCTAGCTTCAAAACTAGGGCATTAATAGATGAAAGAAAGTTTGATATGAATAGATCTGATAAGTATAATGATAGATATGTTATACCTATGCATCGAAAGAATGTCTGGACTAACAAGTGGATGTAGGATCCTAGAAAGAGTATTTTGTAGGCTAGCTACCATGAACCTCGTGCACAGTACAAAAGAATTTGGGAAACATTTAAACGAAAGAGAGGATTAACCCTCTGTTATAGCTACAGAAGACTGGGACATCTTGCTAAGGAATGCCCTGGGAGAAAACCTAGTTGCCTATGTTGTAAGGCTATGGACCATGAAGTGTTGGATTGCCCTAGAATGATTGCTAGACTTGAGAAACTAAATATGGAGAAAGCAAACCCTGAAGGAGATCAAGAGACCAAGATCATAGCATAAACCAAAAAAGAATTAGAAAAGATATTACTACAGATGAAAGACACCTTGAATGATCAATGACATGTTAGGTTATTAGAGATCTTCAAAGAAAATGAGAAAATTGAAGCAAGAATAGGGGACTTTGACATTGACTGTATTCTTGACGAAGAGACACAAGTGAACATTATGCCAAAAAGAACTTGGGAAGCTATAGGAAAGTCTGCCATGATCCCTTCCCTAGGAGGAACAAGTTTATTCCAAGGAAAGCTAGTAAACCTATGTGAAAGGCTCGCTTGGATGCCTATGATTTTCAATCAAACTTCGATAGAGGAAGACTTTTATATTATTAAATTTGTTGAAGACATCACCCCATTTACCATGCTCATAGGAAAACCTTGGATTGATAAAGAACAAGCCAGATGAAAAGAGGAAGAAAAATTTTTGGAATAGAAGAAGCAAGAGTTAAAAGACTTTATGACCAGAAGGATCACACACTTGATTGAGGAACAAAAGAACAAATCACAGATATTTAACTCCGATGTTGAAGCTAAGAGAACAATTGAGGATTTGTAGAATATTGATTTACCTATTTTTGACACAGAAGAAGTATTATCAAGGAACTCTAGGAAATACTTTCAACAACACGAAGTAACTAAGACCACAAAAGATAAGCATTAGAATGGTAAAATAATTACTGAGACAAAGCTCACTGGGAAGAAGGCTAGAAAGTTAAGAAAGAAAAGGGCTAATACTGTAAGGTTACAAGAGGTTCTAGAGGACACTTCGCAATAAGAAGAATTGCAGAATTGAAGCTTCGCCGAGATATCAGAACAATGACATAGAATACTTCGCCATAAAAAAACAATATAGATGTTGGAACCAATATACCCATTTCAAATGCCACCCAGAATGGATCAAAAAGCACTTATGGATTACCACTAGACCATTGGATAGCACCAGAACGGATAGAACAGAGTTAATGAAGGCCCCATGTCCGTTGTAAGAAGACTGTTGCTGAGATTGCCTACTTAAATGATTGCACCACGCACCAAGAATACTTTTTGCTAACTAAGAATTTGAGCACGAACCCTTAGATTTACTTACCCTGAGACCATTACCTTGTTCCCTTACTATCCATTGTAGTCTCTAAATTCCATTTTGCACCCGAGCTAACTGACCCAAGTTTGTATGTCGGACGAGCTCAGTGCTACTGAGAAAATTGTTGAAGAAGTTCTAATTGATTTAATGACTGAGAGAGTCATTTCGGAGCACAAAATATCTACAGGTGTACAGGCATCGTCCTTGGGAGTACTGCCATCTTCCCCCTCCACTACTTGGGCACGACCCTCCCAATAGCCTTCAGAAAGACGATCTAAGCTCATAAATGACTTTGCCATTGTGAAAATGATCCCAAGCATCTTGCCTAAATATATCCCACCACTAAGCGGCACAGTGAATCGAGACACTGTACCCAGACACTTTGACTATGCTGTGGTCACTGCGTACCTCTCGAAAGGGGTGCGCACAATTCTTGCTGACCAAGAGAAGCTCACCACGCTGAAATTTAGTGATTTCTACCTTGGATATCACAAGGTTTACAGTAAGCTATCCCCGCACAAGTACTTGACTATTAAAAAAGGAAAGAACCCCAAGATTTTCCCACAACAATGGACCCATAAACTTGCGTAGTCAACCCTCCTCAACGTAATGAAGATTCCACATTTTGGGAGGCATAAGGAAGTAAATGCATGCGTCAGGTTGTTGTTGTCCTACTACCACGAAGGATACCTATGGTTGGACCTCCGCATCACTGTGGATCCGATTATGATCAATCAGATCACTAGGCTAAGTATGTAGGGCCCTGACTCATAGGAATTTTACCCTGGAAAGACCACAGATCGTGCTCTTTCCCAATGAATAAAAGAAACATATAGAAATCTAGAGAAAGGCATGCGAGGTTACAAGGTAGCCTCCATTGAGAATGCAATAGTGTGCTTTGGTTGCTAGCTGATTGCAGGGAAGTTAGTCTATACAAACATACCCACACAGGTGACCGGATTTGTAGTTGACCTCGCAGGGAAGTGCACAGAGGTACTACAAATGAACTAGGCAAAGTACCTTATAAATCAACTAGAGCTTGACTGTATACAAGTGTAGGACCAAGGGTATGAATTCCACTTTAGCTGGTTTCTCATACTCATCACTTTCATTGCTTGGGAACTGCCTGAGGGAGCCACTTTTCCAGAGATCTAACCCTTCGAACCACTGGCCGTGAAGTTTTGTATGTTGTTGTACTCCAGTGACATTAAAAGCAGTGGCAGTCCAATGTCGTCTTCCACGCTGACTACACTCAATTGAAGAATTCCATCCAGTCTACACCACACATCACACCCAACACACTTCATAGGTTTAGACCTTTGATGAAATTCAACATAGACCATCATTTCACCTATATCGCAATGCGTGTGGATGAGCACAAACAACAACTCTAGTCATATTACAAATTGATAGAAGATGACTTGTAGGAGATTACCAAGGAATGGTCGACAAGCCTCCTCGTTACAGCAGACCCCACAGAGATATCCGACGTGGATAGCCCTGAAGCTATGTCAGATACACCTGGACCACGCAAGACTAAGAAGGATGTGGAAGTTCAAGATATCCATAGCACATCCACGAAGACTGCTTCTCTCTCACCTGCGAAGGGAGGTGATGATGAAGAACTAGGGGGCACGGAAGTTGAGTAGAACAAAGGTGAGGTTACTCCACCTAGAAATGAGGAAGATCCCTCCAAGAAAAGGAATATTACCCCACCAAAGACCTCATCCTGAAAGAAAGCTAAGGCCACCTAGACCATGCTTAAAACTACCCTTACCCAGGATGATTTTGACTTCTTAATTGCCATGCTGAATGATGTTTCGCTAGAGCTCGCAGAAAATCAAGAAGCAAAGAAGGAGGACCTATTCATCTAGATCAAAGGGGAACTCAAAGAAGTGAAACAGAGACCCCAACCTAGCCAAGAAGTGTCTACATCGCCCTTGATAAGAGAAACATCAGGAACAGGCGATGAGCCCACACAGTTACGCCAGATCACCGAGAAAGTTGAAGCTTGCCTTCGACGAGCTCAAGAAGACATAGCGCAACCCACCCAGGCTTTGGCGCAATATTAGAGTGCACACAGAGAACAACGGAGGAAGGAAGAACAAGAGAATCTTTCCTTACAAGAAAAGTGGAAGGAGTAAAAAGCACAGTTACAACAGAGAAAGGACCAGTTGCTAGCAGAGCAACTTGAAGTACAGGAAAGGATTCACAAAGCACTTCGCTCTATGATGATTATAGAAGTGAAGATGGAAGATCATCTTCCACAGCAGGTGACCCAACTGGACGAAGTAATCCATCAACTCCAATAGTGCATCACGGATATGGAGCACTGCACCGTACCCGAGACACCCCAAGAGATAAGAGATCTAAGAGAGGCCACTGCTCGAAGTGTAGTTGACCGGTTAAAATCCTTGGCTTTGGAATGTAGGTAGCTAAGAAATAGAAGCGCACAGACTTATGAAACCCTCACATAAAATCCAGAATTATAGACATTGGAGGCACAACTCTAGGAAGCAAAGAAACATGCAGATGTACTACAAGCGCAGCTGAAGTCCGTGACCCCAGTCGAAAGAATGAAGAGGTTCGCAGAACAGTGCATAACCCAACAACAATTACACACACTGCAAAGTAAAGTGATGGAAGTTTCTCAACAAATACAACCACTCCAAGAGAAGGCATGCCAACTATTTTCTTAACTTTAAATCCAGGGAGCTGAACTCGAATAGTTTTTCATCACTACACAACAGTCCCTGGAAGGCCCGCTCAATGACACAGTAATCCAGGAATTTACGGAACAAGAGGTTGTCGCACTGCAGCAGGTGGAAGCAAATCGAGCCAAGATCGAGGCATTCGAAGAGGAATTGATTAGACATGAGTGACTTGGGATGAGTCACAAGTAAGTGTTGGGGGCCTGTTGGCCCTTGACCAAGTTTTGCAGAATACTTGGTCATATTTGACCATTTTTGGGACTGCGACAGCTTGCCAAGGATGGAGCACAACACGAAGCGGAAATTAAGGAAGCAAGACCTATTTTTGCATCCATTTCAGGGTTTTGGGTTGATGTAACGGGAAAGGGATGTCGGCCCGTGGGTTTACCCACATTTAGGCCCATTTTGTAATCTATAAATAGGCAATGTAAATAGAGAAGAAGGGAGGGTAGTACATCTATGTGATGTATAGATAAAGGCTTAGTGCTAGGACTAGATTTGCGTGATCGAATGTATCCTAAAGTGTTTTGTGCATGATATTGAGAAGCTAAGTGAAAGTTATCGTAGGTTTGTGTTGAAGTGAAAGGAAGAAGGATCTAGCGAGCTGTGCAAATCTTCTGTCCTGTGTGAAGTAAGGATCATTAAAGCTCTGTGTTGTAATTTCTTGACTGAGATAATATAGAGAAGACTTTCTGGATGTAGCCCCAGGGTGGGGGTGAACCACGGTAATTGTGTGTATTGTGCTTTGTGCTTCGATCTAATGTGTTGTTTCCTTTTGGCTAAGTGCTTGCTGTGATTAGTAGATCTAGTTATGCTTGTGCTGATGATATATGAATGAATGTTAGATATGATATAAAATATTCTTAGTGCTTGATCTGTTGAAACTAACCTATATTTATATGGCTAAGTAATGAACCATCTTTAGTATAAGTATTCATTGTGATGCTCTATGTTATCTGCGAAGTGCCATACCGGTCAAATATTGACGGATGATCTATGCTAAGTGCCCTGTAAAATATATAATCACATATCAGTGTCCCAGCTATGATTGCATACTTCTGAGTCCTGCAACCACCCCTGCCTTTACCTCAGGTGAGACTTCATCTGCTTTACAGGTGTTGTTGAAAGGGCTGGTAGTTAGGGCTTTGTTGGTGCGCTCTTAAGCATTGAACCCCTGGTCTGCCCCTGTGCCAACAAACGTACTGAAGTAAAATTCAAAGGCAAGGGTAAAGAGAAGTTCAAAGGGAAGAAAACTAATACAATGAAGAAGGAAAAACCTACATGCACTCATTGTAAGAAATAAGTCCATAGTGAGGATCGTTGTTGGATCCTTCACCCAGAGTTGAGACCAACAAAGTTTGGGGATAAAGGAAAACCAAAGACGACTGCAACAACTCAAACAAATTTGGGGTCAGATTCAGGATATTAGACAAATGTTACCGTCACAGGAATCAAAGGTAAAAATTATGAAGCTAGTACAAGTTCTTCAATTCAGTCTTTAAAAATTGATAATGAAGTTGATGAGGTCAAACAAACATAATTTTTTTACATAAGAGTAATTTTCAAACATACAAAAATTGATACTCTATTTGACAGTGGCTCACAAGTAAATTTGATATCTGAGACAATTGTTAAAAAGTTGAGATTGACCACTAAACCTGATAAGAAACCATATCCTTTAGGATGGATTCATAATGATAATCAATTTCAGGTGGATAGACAATTTGTTCTAAAGTTTGCTATCAATTCACACTTTATATATGAGGTTGAGTTGGATGTGGTTCCACTAGATATATGTGGTATTGTACTTGGGAGTCCATATTTGTATGATAGAAAATAAATATTCTATCGTGAAGACAATAAGTATCAATTAACTAAATATGGAAGAGAATATATTGTAAGGGCTCATGAGAATAAATTGAATCTATCACTAATAAACTCAGGTAAAATGAAGAGGATTGTAAATGTTAGTAAGAGATATCTATTAATGGTTGTAAAAGCTAAAGACTTGTCGGAATTGATACTTTCAAAGATTGTGATACAAAGTTGAAAGATGATTTAGTTAGAATTGTTTCTGACTATGATGAGATATTTCAAGTCCTAAAAGGATTACCTCCAAAGAGAAAAGTTGAACATGAGATACAGTTGCAGCAGGATGTTCCTCTTCCTAATATTGGAATGTACAGGTTATCCATTTTGGAAAATGCAGAGATAAAGAAACAGGTACAAGAGATGGTTGAACAGGGGGTCATCAGACCAAGTACTTCTCCATGTGGGTCACCTATCATCCTAGTGCTAAAGAAAGATGGAACATGGAACATGTGCGTGGATTTTCAAGCGTTGAACAAAATCACGGTAAAAAATCGTTACCCTTTGCCTTGCATTGATGATTTATTAGATCAATTGAAACATGCAGTTTATTTTACTAAGTTAGAATTAAGAAGTGGTTACCATCAGATCAGGTTTGTTGAATAGGTAATATGAAAAACTTCTTTTAAAACAAAACATGGATTGTTTGAATGGTTAGAGATGCCATTTGGGCTTACTAACGCACCTGCTACTTTTATGTGGGTTATGAATGATGTATTCAAGCAATTCATTGATGAGTTTGTAATAGTATACTTAGATGATATTTTTATTTTTAGTAGGACAAGGGAAGAGCATGCCCAACATGTTAGGGAGATACTTTTAGTGTTGAAAAGAGAGAAACTTTTTGTAAAATTGTCAAAATGTGAATTTGGCAAAACATCTCTTGTATATTTGGGTTACATTGTAGGGGGTGGAGAGCTTAAGATTGATCCCTCTAAAGTTGAGGTCATTGTAAATTGGCCAAATCCTACAAATGTATCTGAAGTAAGAATATTCATGGGGGAAACACAATATTGGAGGAAGTTTGTTTCAAACTTCTCTCTGATTGCAAGACCTTTACATGCATTGACCAGTGTGAAAAGAGGATTCCAGTGGGGAGGAAGCCAACAAAATGATTTCAATACTTTGAAAGTAAAGATTACTACAGCTCCTGTTCTGGCATTGCTAGATATCCAACAGTCTTTTGAAATTGAAACTGATGCAAGTGATTATTCCATGGGGGCAGTGTTGATGTAAAACAAAAAATCCATATGCTATCATTCTGAGACCTTCACTACAACAATAATTAAGTATCCAACCTATGATAAAGAATTGTATGCTCTAGTACAAAGTGTTAAAAAGTGGAAACATTACTTAATGGGAAAAGAAACAATAATACATAATGATCATCAACCATTACAGTATCTACAATCACAAACTAAGCTACAACAATCAAGGCATTTTAGATTGATGGGTTTTTTACAACAATTTCATTTGGTCATCATATATAAAAAGGGAATTCATAATAAAGTTGTTGATATGTTATCTAGGCGTCCTAATACAATTGCTACAATCCTTAAGCACAATTCAATTACTCATGAAATTTACATTGAACAATATGATGAGGACAAAGATTTTAAGGAAGTCTATGCAACTTTAAGTCATGTTAAAAGAGCAGAAAAATTGAATTATCATATTAAAGACAAACTTTTGTATCATTTGGGAAAATTATGTATTCTAGAAAGTGAAAGAGTTCATGTAATCGGGGAGGCACATACTTCTCTTATAGCAGGACATTTTGGTGTAGACAAAACAATTGCTCAGCTACAAAGAATTTTTTATTGGCCTCGAATACATGAAAATGTGTCTAAGTATGTAAAGGGATGTACTATGTGTGAAATAAGAAAACCAAGTAACAAAAAGCTAGGATTGTACACTCCACTTCCTATTCCTTCTAGACCATGGGAAAGTGTATCTATGGATTTTGTGGGGGGATTGCCTATGTCTAGAAAAGGTCATGGTTACCTATATGTAGTTGTGGATAAGTTCAACAATATGTGTGTTACAATTCTTTGTAAAAAGCAAGTCACAACTGAAAAAACAGCTCAAATTTTCTTTGAAAATGTATGGGATCATTTTGGGTTACCTACTTCTATTGTATCTGATCGAGACTCCAGGTTTCTGGGGAATTTTTGGTCAAGCTTGTGGGAACTTATGGACACCAGGTTAAAAAAGAGCACAACTTTTCATCCACAGATGGATGGGTATACAAAGGTGGTGAACATGACAGTAGTGCATATACTTTGGTCATATTGCATCAAACATCCTAAGCTTTGGGATGAACATTTTTGTTATGTACAACATGTGTACAATCGAGCGAAGCATTATTCTACTCAAAGATCTCCATTTGAAAATTTTTTGGGGTACTTGCCAAAGTCTCCTTTGGATTTTTTTTTTGGGAAATACATTGCAACAGAGGGACACAGTGATGTCGACGGGGCTACAAAGTTCATTGAACGGATCCAGTTAATTCATCAGGCGGTATAGTAACAGTTGGAGAAAATCCAAGCCAAGTACAAGGCAAGGCATGATATGCATCGAGTTGAACATCAGTTCAAAGAAGGAGATCAATTCTGGTTATACATCAGCAAAGAAAAGATGCAAGGAGAAGGTAAAAATATTAAACCAATTCATTATGGTCCTTTCAAAAGTTTAGACAAGATTGGTACTAATGCTTTTTGGATAGAATTGCCTCCATATATGAAAATTTATTTAGTTGTAAATGTAGAAAAATTGAGATTGTATGAGCCTCCTATGATCGAGGATCAAGGAGAGAATGTTCATATTACTACCATAGAATATTTGTCTCCGAAATATATGAATGGGTTTTAGAAAGACACCATTTTGGACAAAAGAGTCTGTACTTCTCGCAGAGGCGATATGGAGTATCTTCGAGTGGGATTGAAGGGAACAAATTCAAGTTAGGACAAGTGGATGGAGATCATAAAGGTGAGGACACAGTATCCTCACTTATTTACCAAATGATTCCATACTTTTGGTGGTCCAAAATCTTTCAAGTGGGGAGGAATGATCCAGGAGGCTCTCTAGGTCCAGAAAATGCTCAAAAAATAAAAGTTATAGTAATTGAATAAAACTAATTCCATTGTGACCAGATCGTTGTGTTGATTCCAGCCATATATTTACTTCCTCAAATGGATGTTGTATGAGAGAGTTATCGCACTTTGATAGTTTTCCCAAACATGTAAAAAGTCAACAGGTCAACATGCAAAAAGTCAATGATGACGTAGCATTGATACACATGGTAGCACAAAAATAGGCTGACTGGGCAGATGAAAGTGATCCAATCACAAGTGGACAAGTGGAACATTCCCGGGAAAATTAAATGGTGCCATGTGGCCCAAGCATGGGCTGCCATGTGGTACCCTATCATTTAATGGTTGGTTAAAATGTTTTGGAGTTCATGGGATTCTACCCCATGACCTGTTGGTAGAGGAAATTCCTTGGGAAAGGTATGAATGCCATAACATCAAAGGTGGGACTTGTTTATACAATCCCACATTAATATATATAAAGTGTTCATATGGTAGATCAAAGGCCGAAAAGAGTTGGGGCCTAGCCCCAACCCACAGAGTTACATTCATTACAACCACATATTTATACTCTGGGGTGCTCCATTACAGTTTAACCAAAGGATTGGGGGTTAATTCTTAGGACTTTCACTATTCCATATGCTCTGGGGCAGTGACCACAGTTTTTGGCGCACCATACAGGCGCAGTCCTATTGTTTCACACCACATGACCATGTATGCGGGATAAGGGCCAGTGTGCAGCCCTTAGGGGCTGGCGCTTGGCCACATTATATGCATGTGATCCTATTCTAGTGCGCACACCAAGGGTCTTTGTGCTAAATTTGATTTTTTGTACATAGGTGGGTTTTTTTTCCTATAATTTGGCCAAGATTGGGCATTTTTTGAGATTTATTGGCCATTTGGATGGGGATTTGATCACAAAAAGGGGCCATATCTTTGTGGGAAGCTGGGATTCCCCAACTGAGCCTAAAAACTATATAAACCAGGCTTTGTGAGATTGAGGTGGTACTTTTTATGCAGGGAATCTAAAGAAGAGTTGGAGTTTTTGGCCCATTTCTCATGTTTTGAGGGGCATTTTGTCATGTTTTGAGAGGAGTTTGTAGAGGCATGTGTGCATCTACACAAGGAGGTCTTGTAAAACATATCAGAAGCCTATTTTTAACAACAAGGAGCCATTGTAAAGAGAACTTGAGAATTTGAAGATCAATAAAGAGGTCCTCCACTTGGAAGCGAGCCCAGAGACGTAGCCGCATATTGGTGAACTTTCTTATCAAGTTCTTTTTGTCTTTGTCTCATTCTTAGTTTTGTTGAATTCTCTTATTTGTAGCATGTTCATTAATGGTTGAACTCATTAATCATTCATGAGTATCTAATTAATGTCATTTTGTTAATAATTCCTTCCATTTTTGGATCAGTACCCCACAAATATACCCTTCTATATTGAAGGCTCCAACTTCATCCTCTTGTCCATTGGAACGTGGATGTATAATGGACAACCAAATATCCTATCTCTAGCTTTACCCCTAAGAATGCCTCCTGGATTCATTTCCCCCAATATCCTGTGAGGAATCCTATTTTTCACATACATTGTTATATTACATGCCTAATCCCACAAAAACATGGGAAAATCCTAATCATGTATCATAGCCTTGGAAAAATCGATGATGGACCAATCCTTTCTCTCTACAACCACATTATACTGAGGGTTGTATGAGACTATCAGCTCCCTCTTGATCCCAACCTCCTTGAAAAAATCATTGAATTCATTGTAGGTGTACTCTCCCCCATTATTTGACCTCAAGAATTTAATATTCATATATTTATGGTTCTCTACCTGAGCCCTATACTCTCTGAACCGATTGAAGACCTCATCCTTGGTCTTCATAAAGAAGATCCTGGTTTTCCTAGAAAAATCATCAATAAATGTCACATTGTATGATGATCAATGTAATGATGATACATACATCGGCCCACTCACATATGAATGGATAAGATCCAAGATCCCCTTGGACCTACTCTTACTTCTTGGAAATGAAACCTTGACATTATTTCCAAGTGCACATGCTATGCACACTCCATGTTACTCATTTTTGAACTCTGGAAGACCTGTAACGATCTCCCTCAGAATAAAAAATTCCTTGTAGTTTAGGTGTCCCAACCTCTTGTGCCACAACTCACATAGGTTATCATTATTGTGTACCAAATACTAAACATTCTTTCCCTTCAACCTGTATAAAGTGCACTCTCTAACCCCAATGGCCATTGCCCTCTCTGAAAAGTGACAAAAAAATTATTTTCCTCCATAGCTGAGACTAAAAGAAAAATTTTCGTCAAACCTGATACGTAAAGAACATCATGGGAATCTAAAAAACGTACTGACTCAAGATAAAAAGTAATTATTCCCTCTCCCTTCACTACATACCTTCCAACATCACCAAGATCCATGTGAAACTTTGAGTCATGCTCCGTCAAACTACTAAATAGCTCTCTTGCCTTTGTCATATGACGAGATGCGCCACTATCTACGAACCAAATAATCCTTGTTGTTCTTCTAGTAGAAAATAAAGAAATCATTGAGTAATCCTTCTCAAATTTGGTTACAAACTCATCAAGTTGTGTCTCTGCTGACATTTTCATCTATGTCTTTTCATTTCCCTTCTTCTTCTTCTTCGAACACTGATATGCATAAATCCCATTCTTATGACATGCGAAGCACTTGATTTTACTCAAGTCCTTTTTTTTCCCTAGTTTTGATGATCCTCAATCACTGTTACCCTTATTACTAGAACTCTTTCCTTTTCCCTTCCTTGTCTTGTTGACAAGGGCCAAGTTCTCTTCACTACATCCCTACTTGTTTCCTTTAGAATCTTCCTGAGTCTCTTGCTGGATGGAATCATCCCAAAGTCTCTACCAATCTGGGATATTCTCTCTAGAACAAACTCCTTTGATAAATGGTTCCCATGACTTGGGAAGTACATTCAATGCCACGTTCATGAGCTCAACGTCCTCTGTTTTCTCCCCTATGGCTGCAATTTCATCATGCACCTATGTGATCCTCATGAGGTAGATGGTAACATTATCTAATCTAGACATCTGAACCTATCTAAGTTTAGTCCTTAAGATCATATTCCTATTCATGTTCTTGCTTTGGAATAAACTTACCAAGGCATCAAACATCTCTTTGTTCATCGTCTTCTCATTTAGGTGAGGGATTAGATGATCCTTCACATAATCTAGGAGGACTCTTTCTTCTTTGATCTCCTTCTTATTGTGAGAATCTAAAGCTGTCGGATATGTCGGTGGAGTAACTTCTTTATCTACTAACTCCCAAAGGTCATACTCCTTCAATGCCAAAGTAACTCTTGATTTTCAAGATAAGAAGTTGGATGATCCATCCAATCTATCTTGAACTCTCAATGGTGTTGTTGCCATCCCTAAGACCTGATAAATTGTCCTGGAAAGAACCTATTGTTGGAAAAATGCTCTTGTACTGATTTAGTTTCCCTTTAGAGCATGAGCTTTGATACAATATATAAATTCTTATTCCGGCACCTAGGTAGTTTGTTATCTAGTGATATTCTTACTGCAATCAAAGTAGTATCTCACAAAACAATAATAAACTACTGAAATATTCAACTCAATATCATGCAGTGGAAGCATAAACTAGGAAATTGAATCAAGAACAAAAGAGCACCAACATTTTAGGGTAAATGCTCCTTGAAAAACCGTGAAGGGAAAACTAGTGATGAGAATGATTTTACTATGCTAAAATCAGGGCTCCCATAATAGGGATAATAGCCCACTGTGATAAATACAACTATAGACTAACCTAGCAAGGTCTGACTTGTTGTAAAACCAATTCTAGCACACTTTTTTAGGCATCCACGACTATCTCTTTAGTGATCCACATATATATTCGAATTTCCCCACTATGACCTGTAGATATCTACGACTCTCTCCTATGTGACCTGTGGATATGTACGGAAAGTCTGTATAGAAAACTCCGTACAATTTGACTCTTTCCTGTGGATTTCTTTTGTTGAAACCCACCTGTGTATTCCTTTGTTCTCTCTTCTCCTTGACCTGTATGATCTATAGATGAAGGTGCTTCTTCACCTATCCAAGATATTGAACCATAGTCCTTCATGATCCAATACTCCATGTATAGTCCCTCAACACCTGTCAAGTGTCTTTCTCCTTCACCCTAGCCTTTCTTTTATAATCGTGAGTTACAATCTATTTCTAACCTCAAAAGTGATCTACAGTTGAGATTACTTCTCACAATCACTTTTAGATTTAGATTACATGTTGCATGCTAATTAATTTTAGCATGTTTCATAAATAACTCAATTAACTAATTACATAATTAATTAATAAAATCAATTTACTTTAATAATTCTTTTAAATAAAGTAAATTCAAGAGTAGAATGATTTGGACGATTTATACACATCTAGACACATATACTTGTGTGGAAAATACTTGTTCGATGCTAAAAATAACATCAACAAGCCCCACCTAAAAGGGGTTGTGGTCAGTTGAGCTATGGAGAGCTCTATTGTAGTTGTGTTGAATACATAGGATGCACTCATCCCATGTGTGTGGATGCTCTGAGTTGTACATGAACAAGATATGCACGATAATCCTAATGATGACCTCTGTGTAGGCATCAGTTTGGGAATGGAAGGAAGTGGATTTGGTGAGCTTGGTGTCCAACAGTGAACATAGGATCACCCAAAATGTGATAAGGAACATTTCCTAATCCAAGATGATGGTTTGTGGTATTCCAAAATGTACCCATACCATTTGAATAATATCTTGGCAATGGCCTCCACTGTGATACTCTTCTTGTAGGCTTTCAAAATGGCCATCTTATAAAATAGATCAACAACCAAAAAAACATAATCATTTCCCTGTTTCGTTGAAGGAAGGCTAGACATGTAGTCCATCGAGATGGGTAATTAGGACTTGTTGGTCATAGGAAGAGGGGTGTGCATACCTTGATTCTTAATGGTTGGTTTGGAAATACCACAGACAATGCAAGAACGAATGTACTTGTCTACTTTCTACCGAAGTTTAGGCTAATAGAAATAATTCTACAGCACTTCCACTGTCTTTTAAACACTAAAGTGTCATTTCATTTGACTCTAGTGAGCTTCTCAAATAATCTTCTCCTGCTTGCTTGACATAACACAAAGATGACCCAGATGGAATAGCGGTCCATCCTGAAGATTAAATTCAGTGACAAGCATACCTGTGCCTAGCATCTGGTAAGTGGTATTGAAGTTAGGATGGGTCTCATAGAGTTGGGGCCACCCAGAGGCCTCATGTCTTAAGGAGTGGAGCACTTGGTTAATACTGCAACTATAGGTCGATTGAGGAAGTAAACGATGTGTTTGGTGCTCCTTGTCTTATATTTGATGTTGATATGAAACTGTTGCAATTATGTAGACCACTTTTGCTGACAGTCATTCTGCAATTTTCCTTCTGTCTGCATGAAATGCATAGGATTGTGATCAATGTGGATGATTTTCTGCTATATCAGGAAAACCCCTCTACGGACTACACCGGGGTTCTAAAATGTAGGTAGAGATAACCGTCTAAAGTCTCCTACTTTTTATCAACTATCCCGACATTACCCCACAATCATACATAAAATATAAGGTATAGGGATCTGGTAGGCATACCTTAAAATCCACGTCTGATGTCGATCCCTTTGCACTTAGTTGTTTCCTAACTGCAAGTCTCCTCCCAAGGCTAACCTGCATTCACCAAAAGACAAACAAGAAACTACAAGCATGCATTCTACATATGGATTAGTGGGTTAGACATCATAAACAAGAAATGTAAAAAAATCATATAAGTTTAAGACATCATTTGGCATGACGGAAAAAGTACTTCTTTATATTAATCTCACAAAAGTCACTTACAATATGAAACCGACACTACTCCTTGAACTCAGTCCTGGGCTCCTCTTCACAATGCACCAACTTCTTCCTTGTCTCCTTCTCCTCTTCATTTCTCTCTAGGGGAATGGAAAGGGCTTGTAATGGATAAAAAGGGAATTCTAGCTCAAACTCACAATGTGATTGTTGAATATTAGTGCAAAGGGAGAATACAGAAATGGGTAGAGTTTATATGCTCTCGTGCTTCTTTTTTGCAATAGGACCCCAACCCCTTATTTTATAGGCCAAAGGAGATAGTAATAGTTGGGGTAACTGGATATGGGCCGTCAAATGGTTAAGTAACAACCTGAAAACCAGTATCCTATGCAATTTTTATTTTTTCGCGATATTTTGTGAGTGTACATGGGCTGTAGTGGTGCAGCGGGCATGTGTATGTTGGTAGTAGTGGTGCAGAGTGCGTACACATTAAAAACAATGATTTTTAGAAGAGCTTGTCCAGTGATGGTTTGGAAAAGATATCAAGTTAGATGGCCTGATGCCAGGTATGCATGTCTCGTGCAATTTAGGGTTATAACATTTTCTCCATCCCCAGAATTTAATGCTTCATTGGAGGTAGGATTGTACAATAGAATACAGTTCTTTTTCATAATTGGGGCACTTATAAATGACATATGTTAGTGTCTTAATATGATAGGCCACTATATTACCATACCGAGTGAGAACTGTGCCCATAACCGGATTTGAGGCATATTTCTCAATCTCAAAATGTTGTTGCATATCCGGTAATGAGAACAGTGGGGCTAAGAACAAGTTATGTTTCATATCATCAAATGATTTCTATTGTGACTATCCCCACATGAAATTTTATTTTCCACCACCATTCATCACTTGGTTGAGGACCCATGCAATATGGGATAATCCCAACACAAACCTTCGATAAAAATTGGAAATTCCCAAGAAAATTCGAAGCTTGGTTAGTGTGGTCAGGGCTAGCCAATAATGAATGACCTAGATATTGGTTGGATCCATGTGCACACCATGATTATAAAAAATGTATCCTAGATATTGGACCATGTTCATGCCTAAGGAGCATTTTTCCAATTTAACATATAGCTTGATTTTTCGTAGAGTGTGAAGGATCTGTTGAATATGATGCAAGTGTTCGACCCAACTCTTGTTGAAGATGAGGATATCATCCATATATACCACCAAAAATTAATTGGTGAAATTACACAAGATATCATTCATCAACATCATGAAAGTGGTTGGGGAATTTGTTAAACCAAAGGGCATCACCAACCATTCAAAAATACCTTCTTTCAACTTGAAAGTGGTCGTCGATATATTAGTCTATTCTATTGCGATCTGGTGGTAGCCAGAGTTTAGGTCAGTCTTACTAAAGTAGTTGGATCCCTTGATCTGGTCAAGAAGGTCGTCAATTCGAGGAATTGGGTACCGGTTCCTAACTATGATTTTGTTTAGGTCCCTGTAATCAATGCAAATTCACCAAGTCCAGTGCTTCTTCTACATGAGTACAATTGGGCTTCCGCAGGGTGAGCATCTTTGTTGTATATGCTCCTTTTCGACCAACTCTTGGATCTAGCACTTTATTTCCTAATTTTCCATAAGAGAGTAGTGATAGATTGTCCCATTGGGTAGAGGTGCATCGGGGGTCATATCAATTGAATGCTTGACTTGATAGTGCAAATTTACCCCAATGGGTGAGGAGAATACATTTATGTATTCCTCCACAACCTTGTCCACTTGCTTCTACTGTGTGGAGAGGCCATGGACATGGATTCAACCTTCTATTCACTTTGAGAGTGAATCATAAAGAGGAAAATTTTCCTAGAATGGGAGATGACCTTCTTTCATTGCTTAGAGGAGATCTAAAAAATGGTGATAGGCGGAGCTACCTCTCGTATCCTGTACAATTGTCTACCCAAAGTAATAATAACACTATGAGGTTCAGAATCATATAAAACATGATATTTCCACAAGTAAGGTTGACCTAAAATAACATCACAAACTTCAAGGGGGGAAATATCACACAATACTTCATCCTTGAAGGGCTTGATGCAATAGGGAAGGTGGTATTGTTGGCGGACATGAAGATTGCTCTCCTGGTGGAGCCACCTGATGGTGTAAGATGTGAATGTGGGGTTTTCGATAGGTCCAACCACTTGGTGATATCTACTAATATAAGGTTCTTTTTACTTCCGCTATTGACAATGAAGTGCATCATATCACCCTTCACCCACATCTGCGAATGGAAAAGGATCTCACCTTCCTCTGGTTCTTCGAGTTCACTTGGCTAGACCTTGGTGGTAGTGACGCTGGCACTGGGTTTTGAATCAATGATATGTTTCCCCTTTTCTAGAGATAATTCTGATTTAGAACCCACATATAACTCAGAGGCTTTTAATTTTTCCACCAACGACTACTTTGAGAGACATTCATCGGTGTTATGAGAGGGGATTGTATGGAATTTGCACCATTTTCTAGTGTCTTTCTTTGTCTTCCCATTACCCTTATTTGTTTGCATATTGGATTGGTTTTCCCATGGTGGTACATCATTTATTTGTCCTTTTTTTTACTGGTTTGGGATGCCTTTTCCCTGCTTCTACTGTGAGGAATTCACAGATCCAAACTCTCACTTCTTATGTTTAAATTTATGCTTAATTTTGATGGCATATCGATAAGTTGTGCCAAGTGATGAGATGTCAAGAAACTCCATTTATGACAGGATGTATCAATGTAAAACATCGTGGTACTTGATCACCATGTGTCATTCAAATTCTTTTATACCTATATTGGTCACAAGGTATGGAAGACATTTGTGAACTCTAGCACTATTTCGTCCCTTTCCTGTTGCATCATGGTCCATTTTTTATACTATTCATTGTAGATTTCAACAAGGTAACATTTTTCCTTAATAACATCCCTAAAATAAATCCAAGTGGGTATAACTGCAAACATTTCATATTCCTTTGTGGCCTTTTTCTCATAGTAATTCTCCCACCAATCCTTGACATGGGGGACAACCCTAAGGAGTGAAAATGTGATCATTTCTCTATCGAAAAAATTATGGATAGAAAAATACCCTTCAATGATATTCAACCATTTATCTTGAGCATACACATCTATATGACCTTCAAATACAAGAATATCAAAAATTACTTTCACCTTGAAGGGGGCAGTGCCTCTAAAGTGTTCGCTTGACGAAGATGTGTCAGTTTTTGGTAGTCTTCGAAGGATCTAGGAAAAATTATCCATCATCTTGTTCCTTTTTCATGTGAGGGATTCGTCGAGAAATAGATTGATAAGATATCCTACTCCATTCTCTCTCTTGTATTCTTCCATGGAATATCATCATGGTCGACGAGGATAATCCTGTAAATCCTCAAAGAGTTCTAGTACCAACTCCTTACACTTTAACCTTGTCTGGGACATGCACAGAGAAACAAATAAAGAATAGACTACTCTAATACCACTGATCTGGATTTATAAATGGAATGAAATGAAATACTGAGTTATAAAAAAAACACAAAGATACAATGAAACTTGACTTGTATTAATAAATGAAATGTGTTGAGCTATAAAAAATGCAGAATGAAACAAACTTGCTCAAATGGAAATAGTTGATCTCTAAGAAGAGATGCGATGGCTATGTGCATTCTCCAGAGTGCTTTACAATGAGGCAAAAATGATTTTTTATCATAAATAAGAAATAAGGAAACCCTAAACATCAAAAAACCTAACCCGAGGTGATGAAACACCAAAAGGATTGTGGGCCTCTATGGGGTTAGTTGGTACACCAACTTCCCCAGGTTGTATCTTTTGCATACAATATTTGTTTGGTGCACTTGATATCTCGTTGGAAAGGTATATTTTATTTTACACATTCCATTGATGCCAAACAATGCCTTCAACCAGTATTTGGGAACTGTCACACCAAAATATTATGTTTAGGGCCTCAAAATGTCCCCAAAAGATCATGACCCGAAAAAGTGTAGAAGAACTGCCCAAAATGGAAAATTGTGCTTTGAGTTAATGGAATAGGTGGGTGGCCACTGATATCCCCATGGATCAAAAAAATCACAATGACTCTCTGGAATAATTTCGAGGATTTGTATCAAGACAAACCCTTTATTATTAAAAATATTATATGGAAAAAGTTGCTTTCCTTGAGAATTCGTGATGGAAATTATATAGCTAAGAACCTGAATGAATTTAATTTTATTGTCACCCAATTGATCTCAGTTGGAGTGAAGAAGGATGAGGAGGATCATTGTATCACCATTTTATGTTGTTTTCCAAATTCATGGGACAACCTAGTAATGGCCATTCGAGTCAATGTGAAGACATTGGTGCTTGATGAGGTTGTTGCTACTTTAATCTCAGAGGAGGTGAGAAAAAAATCTTCAGAATCCACCATTGAGGACTTGGATGTTCATGGAATATATAAGGAGAAAGGAATGAAGAGAGAAGAGGGTAGGTCCAAATCCCATGGAAACATACGCCTCTTGGAATTTCCAAGGAAAAGTGTTGGAATTACAGTAAGGTTGGGTATTTCAAAAGGCATTGTAAGGAAGAGAAGAAGAATAATAAAAAAGAAACGAATCAGTTTGATGACAATTCTAAAAAATATTCTCAAGAGGATGGTGGAGATTCCTTTTTTTCAACTTTGGAAACTTGTGTAGGCCAAAGTGCATGGATGATAGAATCTGGATATTGTTTCCATATGAATTTCCATCAGCACAAGTTTTCAGTGCATGAGAAATATGATGGTGGGATGGTATACCTTGGTGATGACTCTCCTCTTAGAATAGCTGGTCATGGAAGAGTCTTGATAAATTTTATTGATAGAAGAGTAAAGGGGATCACTGGGGTTTTTCATATTCTAGATCTGGCATGAAACTTATTTTCAATAAGATCACTTAATGTTGCAAGTGTCTAGGTTGTTTTATCTGACAAAGGGTGTAACATGGTTTGAGAAGATATGGTAATTGCCAAGGATATTCAAGTGGAAACTTTGTTCAAGATTGATGGATGCACTATTGAGTGTAGTAGTTCTTCAATTTCTGTAGCATAAATATCTATAGGATCTACATCTTCACAATCAAAACCTCGTAATGAAGATCTTTCTTCATAAAGAAAGTTACCTTTAGAGAATACAATTCTATGGAACCAAATTTTGGGCCATATAAGTGAAAAGGGCATATGGGCCTTGAAAAAAAAAATATTGTTTATGGATCGTGTGATTGTTCTCTTGAATTTGATTTTTGTGAACATTTCATATATGGAAAACAAAACCGTGTTTGATTATATTATAGTTCTAACAAATCTTCCAGCTTGTTGGACTTGATTCATTTTGATGTATTTGGTCCAATTAAAGTTCCTTTGAATTCTAAGGCTTTCTATTATGTGACATTCATTGATGATTATTTTAGAAGGAAATGGGTATATTGGTCGACCTAGAAAATGACTCCTTGGTTCAGGAGGTCGACCTAATTAACGACTCCTTCATCTCTAAGGAAATAATAGGTCCCCTAAAGACTTCTAGTGATAAATGACCCATTTTTATGGTAACCACCACATCGTATTATAAGAAAATATCAAAATTTCCTTCTAATCTATGAAGGTGGTATAATGGTCTCACTCACTCCCAAGAAGTGGAAAATGGAATAAAGTGGTGCATCGTATAAATAAGCAATTAAATTATCCACCCTAGTAATAGACTAAGGAGGTATTAGGTTATAAATCCCAATAAATGGGTAAGTTATTGGGTTAGATTCGCAAGTATTTCTCCCAGGTAATAGCCAACTATATAGTGTTCTTTTCATCCTCACAGACGAGGTAATGGACGGGAAACTATTCTTTGGACAGGAAAGAAACACCCTCGAGTAATCATAAAAATGTAAAGCTTCTTTACTTGGATGGTTGGGAAGCCAAATCAAGGTAAGGAAACTAAGGCTGACTGATCAATGGATGAGGGTTTATACCCCAACATTACTGCAACCCCTCGGTAAGAGCTTGATGAGGCTATAGATGCCCTCTTCTCACACGTCCAATTGGGGGTCATTTAAAATAAGGAAAAATTCATTCTATTGAAAAGGTGTACCTTCAACCAACGATGGAATTGTCTTTTCAAGAAACGTTCCCATTGTTCGCAATTACCTTATCCTTACTATATGTTATATATTAGGAACCGATTGATTAGGAATAGTTAGACAAAATATCTAGGGTGTTTAATTGTTCTAGGTAGCGACAATGATGCATCTCTCCCCCACATCATGTCCATACAACCAGGGGGAGGGGTGGGAGGATATCTACTCTCTTGTTTGTTACCTAGTTTGGTCTAGATTATGTCCTAACCAATAAAATCTAGACCATTTGGGGTGAGATGATGTGGGTATCTCATGGTGAACAAAGATCACGTATTCCCTATAAGAGTCATGTCCTATGTGATTCATTATGTCAAGACTCATTCCCTTATTTCACTTTTATAAGGTGAAGAACATCACAAAATAATGGTCGAGTGGGCTCACTTCCATAGGAAAAGATCTAGATCAAAGTGGACCCTTTGATATGTGAATACAGCTGGCCCTGAAAAGTCAGTTTTGGTCTAATTGAGAGCTGTAAAGGTAGTACAGATCTCTTAGTCGAGAGATGAAAAGGTAGTAGAGATATCTCAGTCAAGAGATGAAAAGGTAGTACATATCTCTCATATATATGAATAAAATAATATATACTATGTGGGCACTTGGGGCATGTTTCTCTTTGTTTCTTGACTAAAAATAATGTAACCACCCTAAGAGAAAATGTACTTCATTCCTTCTGTATGGTCATCTAGAAAAGACATAAAGCTAAGATAGACTAGAGTGACAAGGATGAGTCTCTTAGTTTGTTGACATCTCAACTTGAAGGGGCATGCTTCCCCAGTCCATCAATTTAATCCATGGAGAGAGCCCTAAACCAAATCAATTCTATCTCGCCACAAATGCATCTGAACTAGGCATACTCTGTTGAGGGGCTATTAAGTCATTATAGTCATCCACGACAGTCTGCAACGATCACACCTAACTGTGTGGGTGAACTAGATCCCTTCCATTTGATATTCCCAAATTGATTCTCCTTATGGGGGAATCATTTAGTAGGTATATAGATCAGATGGATGTTGGGGAGAGGGTTTTTCATACAAATATTTAGAAAAAATCACATGAATCCTTCCCCTCCTAAGTCTATTTTGGCATGGCGTCGCACCTCGATCTCCCTATGGTCAATTGAGAAATAAATTCCTTGTGGAATGGTTAGAAGGAGGGTTATCAATATTCCATGAGGAGAATCTCGTTAATGGACAAGACTAGAAAGGGAATTGATTTCCCAAAGAACTAAAACCACCCAAAAGGAAAGGCGCATTAGTCCCACCTTGCCCCACAGATCCCAGAGAATCATAATACTTCAAGATGGCAGGATCTAAGAAACTGAAGACAATAAGACCTAGTAAGAGATGCTTGATATAATGGGAGGAAGCACTACTAGGGTTTAGATGGGTTTTGATTGGAAGTATTTAGAGGAGATTTGAGGGGTAAGACATTTAAAACAAATTAAGTCATTGACCACAGGGAGAGACCTTAGTAAATGAACTGAAATACCTGACCTTACGAGATATTATTTCTATATAATAATATCCACTAATGGATAAACCAACCCCCCTACTGGACAAAAGGATCCATCCAGACATAAATATCCTCAATAATGGCCCCGAAAAAAGAGCCTTTGAAATGGCCTTCCATGCCTCGAAAAATAACCTTTTCCTCCCCTTAAGAAGTTTTTATCTCTCCGATCTTCCCTTCCATTGATTAATGAAGGAATTGAGCTCTTATTACCAGACCTGAAAGGAAAGTAAATATCAGGTCTCAATGAAAGGGAGGGACTTTATTTCCTGGTCAAACAAGAAGGAGAATAAGGCCCCCCTATACTGACTTCATATGGCATTAAGTAGGACTTTAGGTTTTAACAATGCATTCTTGATGGCCTTCCAATAGGGTGGGTTTCTCTCTCCTTACTCTCTGACCCTCCCTTCAAGGGAAGAAATAAATAGTAGCGATCAACCATAGGGAGAGACCGTATTGACTTCCTAGACATATAGGGAAGGGATTAGTTTACTTACTGGCTAGATACGCTGGGGAGGCACTATCCTCTCCACATCCTTCTTTCCACAAGGCCCCTCATCATTGGGTGGGGATCAATATTTCAGTTGACCTAAGTTGTTGGTATGGGGGGCACGGATATAATATTATTATATGTTAACATGATTGCACAAATTTGGGATCATTTTCTTCCTCATGTTTATACCGATTTACTCAGGTGCAAAGTATCTTTCCTTCCCAGTTAATCAAAAATTCTAGGAAAGGAGAACCCTTGATAAAGAAATCTCAGTGGTGAAGGAAGGAAGGATATTTATTTAAAAAGGAAGGCCATGAGTCATTCCTTCTCACACCCAGGAGAGTCATTATGAGGGAATATATATATGTACATCATGAAGGCATATAGATGACATCATGAGGGAATATATCTTCTTGTATCTACTTGTATCTACATTAGTTGTTCATACTTGTAAGGGAATGATATGTCTTCTTTGAACCCAAATTCTTGGATAACTTCTCACACCCTGCCTGACCTTTTCATTCCCAACTCGTTCACACCCTTGCCTTACTCATTTAGATAAGCATCATGAGGCCATATAGATAAAATTAATTCCTTACCTTTTCCTTACCTATTCATATAGTAAGGTTGTCTCTACTTGTCTCTATAGAGGATTTATTCTTTAGGAAATATAACCATGAGTCTTCCCCTCATAACTCGTTCATATTTGTAAGGCAAGGTAAGGTAATCTCTGAGGGTCTGTCTCTGCCTGTCTTTTCCTGTCTTTGAGGGCTAGTATCTTCAGGAAAGTATATGAGGTCTAGTATATGTGGGATAATAGAGTTATATTGGTAGAGTATTCCCTCTGGACATTAGGGCATTGGATCACACTACAGGGACCCTTGTACTACTCCCATGCATTGCTTACTTCTCTCCTTCCTTGAAACTCACTACTATAACCATATTATGGATAATATCTCCTAAAGGGGGGGAAATGTAGCATATGATATTTTCACTTCCGTACTCACATTATCTATATTGTAGGTCCTAATATACCCTTCTCTCCTTGCTTACTATGCTACACCCAGCGAAGGAAGCAAAACAATTCTCAACTTCACCTGAATGACATGAAATAAAGGCTTGAGTGAAAAAACCCTCTTACCCCACAACACCTAGGGTTACGCCATATCATGTGGAACAACCCCAACCTAGCCATCATGTCGGGGGGAACCCACAACAAACAATGGTAGATATTCTTACTACCAGGGGGACACCCCCACCAAACAAGTGCAAGTGGGAAAAATTGCACCATCTTACCCCACCACAAGCCATCTGGCAGTGCGGTGTGAAGCAAGTTCATCTGTTCCCTTTTCCTTTCCACCTTATTTCCCTATCTTCTTTGAGAGAATGGGGTTGGGTCACGTGCACTTTATCATTGATGAGACAATAAATAATATATAAATGGTTCTTTTTCCTTCCTATTAGGAACACAAAGGAATCTAATGGATTTTACTAAGTATGGGTACTCTTATAAAGATTTCAATATGGGCTTGTGATGATGAAATCGGTTGATCAACAATATGGATGAATATTATAGGCTTGAAAAAAGACATGGGTGGGGAGGGATGACTCAGAGTGAACGCCCTATCTTATATTATCTATATTGTGGAGTTATCTGTATTTTGACATAATGGGATCAATATTCAAGATTTCAATTTGGACTTGTTATTTATTCCATTTCCAACAAAAAATACCATCCATTGTGCATAATCCAACTATATATAAAATCCCCCTACTATTCGAACGATTCTGATTCTTCATGTTCAGGCAGGGCACCTTGGTCCTCCTTTGATAATATTTCATTCATGAGGCTTCAACTGAATGAGATTGGGAGCTTACTGATCTTCCTATTGGAGGATATGTGAAAGAATTCTGATGTTACCTTAGCGTAACATAATTCTTCAATAGTGGGTAAATAGTCCAATCATCCAAGTACACTTCCAAAAACTTATGGACGTACTTGTGGAATATCGCTATAACTATTCTGTAAAATATTTTTAAGGCATTATTAAGGATGAAAGGAATGAAATTATAGGCATATGAACCCCATTATGTTGTGAAGTTCATATTATTTTTGTATTCTTCACTACTATTCAAACTTAATGGTACCCTGAAATCTCGTCAGTAAATGAATAGGCCTATTTTCCTACCATATGATCAAGTACTTCATCAATGAAAGAGGTAGGGAAGGGATCATGAATGTAAGCTACATTAATCCCCTAATAATACACAAATACTTTAATACCTCCACCTCCAGTCTTCTTATCTTGTATTACTATTAGACTTATCCAATCTGACTCTTCCAGAGGAAATATCAGTCCAGCCACAAGCATCCTATTGATTTCTTCCTTGAATTTTTCCTTCACTTGAAAATTCAGTCAAAATGGCCTTCTTTTGATTATCTTGGCATGACATCTGGTTTCAGCTCGATCCACATCTCGGCAATCTCTCCCTTAATCCCTCTCATCTATGTGAAGTTTTGTGGGAACAGGTCTACATATTTTTGAAGTAGGGCCACAACCTTAGATATAGTTTTATAATCCCAATAATCTCCAATAGAAGCCAGTCGAGGTTGTTCATACATGTCACTATTTAGTTGTCTGATATTGAATGATTCCATTTATATCTTCCCCATAAGATTATCTATTTCTTCTTTTACAAATATTTCTCCTTTTTATTCTTTGAATGGAAGATGCCACAACGTTTTTGGATCATCTTCTTCCTATGATTCTTAATATACCTTATCCCAATATTTGAAAGTTCCTCGGACATCACCCGAATTCTTGACTGGCTCTTACAGTCGTAGGCTCTTCCAATGTATCTTACAAACAAATCCTTGTGACATTCTCGACTTGTTTTCAAACATAAAATATTTAATGGACTAAAGATAAAAGGTGATTCCAAGGGTCTTACCTAGATATCATAAGGTCAAACAAAATCCTTGCTTGAGTGTCTCCCATTTGGACATCTGTTGTCGAACTTCTTCAGTAAGGTACCATGCCTTGGAGATGGGCCCCAAGGTGTGGATGAACTTATAAGCCCAGTACTATTCTAGATATCTTTCTCTAATACGCTTCTTGACACAACAATTTGCATGCATCATTGGATCTATCTTACCCTGCTATATTTTAGTTAATACAATCGAGTCCTCTATTGCTCCTAGAATATTGATAAATTGGTACTCAGGAGGTTGGTTGAAATAATGTTGAAACACATGCTGAACCTTTTCCCAACTTTTTGGGTTGTCCTTATGTGTAGCCCACCATTTGGATGGAGTGGACCTTAAGGATACATCCAATGCGGGTACCATCTATTCCTCCAAGACCATTAATATCATATCTTCCATGAATTCTTCTACATCTCCAGTGTCATCAAAGGTGGGAGGGTCTCACAATTCCATCCCGATCCAGCGTACTGACCTGATTATGGTGAAATGTAAAGATGAAATATTGTGGTTGTATTCTTGCGCCCAATATTGGAGTGCATATTTCCTGTATTATTTGTAGGACAAAATGCTACACCAACTGAAAGCTCCATCGATTGTGGGATTAATGTAGTCATCCTGCATCCCGACTGTACTGAGGAAATTTAGTGGGATCAATAGGTTGTATTAATTTCATCTCATCCACTTCAAATGACATCCTCCCACTCTTCATATTGATGATAGCTTCATTTTCATTGGCCCACTCAAATCCCAAGAGTGCAAGGTAGGTGTCCATCTCATCCATTATTTCAATGAAAGGTTTTTAGCTAGTTTAAGGAGCTTACAACTCTCTTGGAAAATTAGAATAGTTGGAATATTAAAGTATTAAGGATTGATAAGGGCAGTGGCTTTTGTTCTATAAATTTTGATAAATTTTTAAGGAGAATGGAATTGAAAGAGATAAGATTGTGAAGTTTTCATAGTGAACCTAGCTAGTAAAAAAATCACACAAAGCTTGCGAGAGAGAGAAGAGAAGAGAGACAAGATTGAGAGAAAGAATGAATTGTATTAAATGAGTGAGTAATGGTAAAATTACACATGATATACTCTACATGACTAAGTGAATGCACCATAGTAGTGATCTATAGAGATCTATACAGTCACTAATAGAAATTGAAGTAATCTACAACCTAGTCCTAGTTAACTGGTCCATGGGAATCATTAGTTAATTGAGTCAAACATATGTAGGTGAGAGAAACACATGTGATCAAAACATATGTGTCCTCTTGGACACATGCATGATATATTCACCCTCTTTGTGCTAAAACCAAGTTTTCCATGCAACTTCTAGTGATAAAACCAAGGTTTCCATGCAACTTCTAGTGATAAAACCAAGGTTTCCATGCATAAGTGTCCTCAACTAGTCTAACTTAGGTGTAACTAACTCTGAATTGAAGAGGGAATGTTCCCTACTTTGTAGGGGAATATTATATGAAGAGAATATTCTCATCTACTTGAGAATGCTCAAAATCATACTATAAACCTTAGGAAAATAATTACATGGGTGAGTGTGTAATATCTCCAACACCCCCCTTAAACAATACTAGGTTGTAAATGATGAATGGGTCCCTAAAACCATGGCCATGTTAGGTACCCATTTTACAAGGCATGTAAGAATGAGCATTGAAAATAGAGGAAAGAGGGAAAACCTCATGGGAAACCCCCCCTTAAAGTATGATGCATCAAACAATTATGAAAGAATAAAAGCAATTGCTAAGCAACCGTGTCCTTCACTCCAAGATGATTGCATAGGAAATGAAACTTCTTCTCATTAAATATATTGGTGAATATGTTTGTACTCTGTTCAGGGGATAACAAATACTACAAATCAATTATCCTATCAAGAACTATCTCTCTAATGTAAATCATATGGATCTCAATGTGTTTGGTCTGTTGGCGTTGTACTGGGTCTCTACAAAACTTGAGAGTACTATGATTTTCACAACAAATGACATTCTAATGGTGGAATTGGATGTCAAGATGAATGAGGAAGTTTTGAAGAAAAAAATCTTGAATAGTGATGTTGAACGCTCCTCTGTACTCAACCTCTACTGACAATAGAGCAATAGTTGAATTATTTTAGCTTGACCAATAGATGGGACCAGAACCCAAAATCAACATGTACCCAGGTGTGAATGTGTGAATTATGTTATCACCAACCGAGTCAAAATCAATTAAACCTATGAGATCCAATACACAACCTGTTGCATAATGGATCCCATAACTGGTGGTACCCTAAACATATATGAGGATGCACTTGGTAGCCTTCTAGAGTAGCTGATGAAGCTCCTACATGTACATGTAAAATTCCCCTATTGCATATGAAAGATATGGCTCAGTGTGGGTGAGATATATAAGGTTCCCAATAAGTTTTCGATACAAGGTGCTATCCACCATTGGTGTATCCCCACCATCCTCAAGTTGTACCTCAGATATAAAGGGTGTGGCTTCCAACTTACAATCAGTCATATGGAATCTAACTAAGAGATCCCAAAATTACTTAGTCTAAGATAGCTTGATTCCTAAAGAATCCTGACTGATATCAAGACCAAGGAAATAGTCCAATGAACCCATGTCCATCATAGAGAACCTGTCATGCAAAATATGTTTAACTGCACCAATTGATGAGGCTAAAATTCCCATGATCAGGAGGTCATTGGTGGGTAAATTATATGAAACATTTTCCAGACATTTAATTATCAACCCAGGGGATTCGTGAAATTAGAATTGAAAGTACAGGAAATGTTGGATTATAGGATATTCCAACCTATTCCAAAAACTAATGTTGGAAAAACACACTTGAACATGGAATAAAATGAAAATTACAATGACAAATCAAAATTCCAAATGAGCACAAGACCTATCACTAGGAGATAAAACAACTCAGTGCTAGAAAGACCCTGGATCACAATATTTCATGCTTAGATGTTCATGTGATCTATCATGAGTAGCTTACTAAGGTTTTAGTGTCCTTCAATGAATTCCTATAATGAGTGACATGGTTGAAGCTAAAACTATTCTACCTTATTAAAGGACAAACAATTCATACTAAAATCCAATCAATCCATAAAACTCAAAGAAACTAAGATGCCAACAACCAAATCAAATTCAACAACTAACAATTAACTCTTTGTTTTGATCCTCTTACAAACTCGGAAAGTAGTCTTTCACTTCACAAGGATAGTGTTTGTGCCAACAATAAATGGGGTTGGATGAAAATACATGATATTTCAACTGATAATAAAATGAAATATGCTCTAAATATATCAATAAATTTTTACTTGATCTGGTACTCTAAATCAATTTGCTACAGGTTATTTAGAACCTAATATGAATGCCACAAACCTAGTGAATATTTTAATAGCTGAGAGGTAACAATATAAATAACATGTCCTTGTTTATAATAGGTATGTTTGATAGAACAATCTTGTATGGTATGCTTAACACTTTTGCAATTAGAGGTGTTATCCTGGAGCAATTGTGACTCTAATAAGTCTTGTTACAAAACACATTCATTCTTCTATACATAGAACTCAAAACAATGATGCAAACCCTCTCTCAGATCCAATGTCACAATAAAGTATTGGAACGTATTGTTTCATATTAAATGTTCATACATTCTCTTATCAATGATTCATTATTTCTTAGAGAGTTTGACAGTGGTTTCCAAACCATAGTTTATTCTATTGTGCATTCAAAGAGGAGGTAGCAACAAAAAAATATTAAATCAATCTTGAAAATATGATTTTTTCCAATGAGAAATAAAGAAAAGGAAATGTGACAGCAATGAAGTAAGCCACTCGTAGGTTATAGATCCTAGGGTTAATATTGCAATTGGGGTACAAAGAAACTATGATATCTAACACTGCAGAGAATGACTAAACGTTACAATTATAAAAGTGTTTTGATTCCAAACATATTTATGGACTGTAAACTTTACCACACATGAATCAATTAATACAACATGAATTAACCTCTGCAATATAAAAAAAATGATAAATAAAATAAAATAAGTATTGATACACTGATTTCAATGTCCTGGGAGAGGTGGGCCCTTGCCGAACTAGGTAGTGAGATTAAAGAACTCACAAGCTCACGAAAAAATGGAGATCCAAAACCGGAAATGTATCTTTATTGAAAAAAAGTATTGAAGGGTTACAACATATACATTACTTCATGTGAGACAGATCTCTAGTATAGCTAATCCAACCCCCTAGCCTCCCTTTGAAGATTACATATTTATACACAAAATTGGATGGGAAGGATCAAATCCAATCCCCCAAACTCAGATCAAATGAAATATGGGCAGTGTTTTTTATTTTTTTTCAAATCTCGACATAACAAGAAATTTGGGAGAATTCATGCATTTTTGGGAAAATTGACGTTGAAGATCCAGACATATTTCCTGAACCATTCTGAATTTTTAAAACCTACTATGTATTTACTCAATTTATCATATTATGGACAAAACCCATATCTTGGATTTTTGAGATCTATCTTCATTTGCACAAAAATCGAGGTAGAAGTTGGAAATTTGAAAACTATTTGCTAATTTTGGTTGTAGCATTAATCTCATGCTGGAGGTCCACACGTGTGACCTGGGCATGTTCTGACACACATGAGAACATGTCGACTTTACTGCATAGAAAACCCATGTTCTCTAGTTTTTCCCAGAGATGTACCAATAAGCTAAACTACAATATCGGGTATAAGAATTACAGGTATGGGAATGTTGAACATGCTCCTTAAGCTCAGAAAAAGGTGTTTGGAATATTTTTGAGGACCACTGCAAATGTAAGAACACTTTGAAGATGACTTGGAGAAGAAGTTTGATCTTCATGAACCATCATCAACAAAATTATGATAAAATCGTCTTTAATCACTAAAAACATAGAAAAATGACGTATTAACCACACAAGATGTATAATTGTGAATGATAATGGTTAATGAGGGTTTATGGCATAGAGTGAAATGGATTATTAGACAAATGTTGAATTTATTGGGTGGATAATTAGGACAAAAATGAAGCCCAATATTCCACCAAACCTGAGGATTTGCATCTTCTCATGCAAACAAGAACTTGGGAATCCTTGTTTATTGTTCATTGTATATATTTTTTAATTATCTCGTATGGGTAGATATTTGTGACATTGTTTCTGGTGTTGGTTCTTGTGGTTAAACACTCTGGATACTAAAGGTATTGGTTCTTGTGGAGAAACACTCTTTGCAAGTGATTTATCATACTGTCACAACAAACAAATGTCAACTTGCTTTCCTTTAAAATGGAGCAACAAAAAATTGTCATGAAAATGGAGGACAAGCAAGAGATGGGCATTGTGAGGGATGATGGATAAATGAAAAGGATGGTTTTTGAAATGATGGATATGGTGGAAGTCTGAACTTGGGAACTTTTATGAGGGATGGTGAATGAGTGTGGAGAATGGTTGATGAAGATGGTGGTAGTATGCGTATGAACTTGGGCACTTTTATACTCTGTGGACTTGAGACCAAAAATTTACTTGTGGTTCTTTCCTTGGATAGGAAGCAATGAATTCATCCTCTTATTCAGAAAATTTAGATGGTGACCTTAGGAATTTTGTATAATAAGAAGACACTATGAATGTTGCTTGTTGTTTTTGTATACCACAATAGTTTTTCTTTCATTCAATATTTACTTGTGTTTCTTTGCTTAGATAGGTAGCAATGACTTCATCCTGTTATTTAGAACATTCACATGGTGACCTTAGGAATGTATTATTATGTATAAGGAGAAGACACTATGAATGTTTCTTTGTATTTGTACTTGTATACAACATATTTTCTTTTCATTGCTTGGTATTATGCTCAAAGTATAGATTTTATTATCAATGGTGGAGTGAAAATGGAAAGTTATTAAGTAGCAATGGTGGAAATTTGTGTGTAGTGAAATTTGGAGTGGTTATGCATAATTTTCCAAATTCTTGGTAAATTAAAGAGATCTCTACCTGTTTTACCTCATCTTATATTTGATATGATGCTAAACTATGTGGAGTTGATGTATGTTGGATGAAATGAAGGATCTGATGCATGTTGTAGAATGAATCAAGATGAAACATCCATGGAACCATGATGTGTACTAGTTGAAAGTTGAATATGAGGGTGAGAAAGTTTGAGAATTTCTGAGAATGTGAGAGAATTGAAGTTGATGAGAGATGAAGTTGTTGAAATTCATGTTGAAGGAAGGAAAAAAAATAGGCTGAGATGAATTGAACATGATGAAGATGCTAAAGAGAGACTCTAAATATATGGAAGGGATCTGAAGATCTCCCCCAAACCCAAGGGTTTGCATGTCCTCATGAAAACTTCTTAAGACTAAGTGGGATTCTTTTATTGGAACAAGTTTCTACAAGAAAACAAATTATTGGAAGATTTTGCCGATACCATGAAAACATATAGTCTTTGTCCTTTATTCACTTGTATGTACAAGTTAGTCCAAGTGAATGAATTTTCTTGAATTCGAACATGGAAAAACTTCATTGGATTACATGTCAATAATGGAAAATGTTAATCAACGAGAGACCACTCACCGATGATGTCAACGAGTGTCAAGGTACTAGAGTACAACCAAGCAAGAATAAATATATTTGTTGATGTCAAGTTCCCTATAGGTTCTAAAGATCAAGAGACATTTATGTATCCCCTTGTCTTTAGAGAGAAAGTCTACCATTGACGCATGTAAACTCCGAGGCACCACAAATGACTCTAACCTTATTCTTAGATGATGTGTTGATGTCGATGGGACAATTTTCATTAGAAGGTGGAACTTAAGGAATTCCACATCATCCAACGAGAGTGGAAAAGATAAATGATTTGAAGAATACAGTACAAGATTTGAACCAACATAAAATTACAGAACTTATTGTGAATCTTTCCCATTGGGAGTCCTTGTTTTCAAACAAGATTCATTTCTAGTTGCGCCAATTATCCTATTTTCACAACTAGACTTATTTTTCTCTTTACTATTCTATTTATTTTATTTATTACAATGTCCTACTCTACTTGAAAAAGGAAATCCTTTTCTCAAGTGTAGGAGTACTTCCAATGAAGCCATTTTCGTAACATGATTACAAACATATTCATACTCAAGTTTGAAAAATATTCTTTAATGTCTACCAGAGCTTGAGATACCAGCTTCTTCGAATGATATGATGTGAAGAGTTGTTGAATAAGAAAGTGATGCTTCAATATGATGGTCATCTGGAACCAATGTTCAATATAGTCATGATGTTCTTTGTTCACTTTTTCATTTGGAACACTCTCTATATACTCCTCTGCCATGTCATACAAATCTTCGTGATCTAATGATGGGCATGGTGTAAATTCCTCAGTCTTAGGTTCTAATGTCTTCCCTCCATCATATGTATTCCATGGTTGTCTAATATCCTCTATAAATTATCAAGGATGATCAGGGGGAGATTCTATATGTGGATCATGGAACTCTTGGTTGTCTATCGCTTCTCAAGGTACATGTATGTTCTTGACTACTCTCAATATTTGTTCTTCCTGAGAGGCAGAGATCTCGGATGCTACTAGGATTTGGGAAATATCTTGAGGTACCATTTCCTCTTTTTTTCAACGAAATCTTGAGCATCCTTATTTTGCTAAATGGTAGGTCATGCCTTGCACAAGGGTTAGTGTATGGGGGATCTTACATCTCCAAAAAATATTTTAAAAATATTTAAGAAATAAAAAGGAAACAAACTTAAAGAAAATACAAGAAAGCTAATCATGTACTCGAAGTGCCATTGTGCTACTAAGATATTTTTGTCACCAAGTTATTTGTTCACACAATATAGGATTATCTTCTTTTCATGAATAAAACTAAAAGAAAACACACTTGCATAAAAGGAAAAAATGAGGCTTAAGAGAAAATCACCAAAGTGAATGTGTAGGGATAGAACCCCTTCAGAGATTATGAATCAAGGGAGTCTTTGTGTCTTATAAATTCTCTTCCCCCAAGCTGCAATTGTAGATAGATCACACACAAAACAAGAAACTTGTGAAAAAAACTTACCTATGCCCTAATCCCTTTTAGCACCTCCTCGAAAACGATGCCAAAAATGTTTGGTAAATTATATGAATAGCTTCTAGACATTTAATTATTGACCCCGGGGGTTTGTGAAATTAGAGGTGAAAGGGAAAGAAATGCAGGACCATAGGATATTCCAACCTATGCTAACAACTAATGTTAGTAAAACACACTTCAACATGCAATAAAATGACAAATCAAATGAGAAATCAAAATACCAAATCAGCACAGGACCTATCACTGGGAGATAAAACAACTTAGTGCTAGAAATACAATGGATCAAAATCATTCATGTTTATATGTTCATGTGATCTATCATGAGTAGCTTACTAAGGTTTTAGTGTCCTTCAATGAATTCCTGTAATGAGTGATGAGGCCAAAGATAAATCTATTATACCTTCTCAAAGGACAAGCAATTTATAATGAAATCCAAACAATGCACAAAACTCGAAGAAACTAATATGCCAACAACTAAATCAAATTCAACAACTAACAATTAAATATCTATTTTGACCCTCTTAAAAACTTAGAAAGTAGTATTTCACTTCATAAGTATAGTGTTCAACTGATAATAAAATGAAATCTCCTCTAAGGATATCAATAAATTGTTACTTGAGTTGGTACTCTAAGTCAATTTGCTACAGGTTACTTAGAACCTAATATGAATTCCACATACCTAGAGAATATTTTACCAACTAAGAGGTAACAATATAAATAACATGTCTATGTGTATAATAGGTATGTGTGACAGAACAATCTTGTATGGTATCTTCAACATTTTTACACTCAGAGGTGTTATCCTTATGCAATTGTGACTCTAATAAACCTTGTTATAAAATGCATTTGTTCTTCTATACATAGCACTTAAAACAATGACACAAACCCTCTCTCAGATCCAATGTCACAATAAAGTACTGGAACTTATTATTTCATATTAAATGTTCCTACATTCTCTTATCAACAAGTAATTAGTTCTTGGAGAGATTGACAGTGATTTCCAAACCAAAGTTTATTCTATTGTGCATTCGAAGATGAGGTAGCAACAAACAAATATTAAATCAATCTTGCAAATATGATTTTGTCTAATGAGAAATAAAACAAAGGAAATATGACAGAAATGAATTAAGCCATTGGTAGGTTATCAATGCTAGGGTTAATACTGCAATTGGGGTACAAATAAACTTTAATATCTAACGCTGCAAAGCACGACTAAATGTTACAATTATCAAATCGTTTTTATTCCAAATGGATTTATGTATTGTAAATGTTACCAAACATGAATCAATTACTACAAGATGAATTAACCTTTTCAATATAAAAAAAATGGATAAATAAACTAAACTAAGTATTGATACACTTAGCTTAACATCCTAGGAGAGGTGGGCCCTTGCCAATCTTCTTGGTTGTGGAGCCTGATTATATTCCTTATTAAAAGGTCTTGTTTTGGACACATTTGGACCCCATTACTGTTAGAAAAACAAGACTGCGGAGAAATAAAATAAAACAAATGCAGAAACAAAACACAGAAGACACACAATACAAGAGAGACACAGATTTACGTGGTTCACCCAGTGTGTGCTACGTCCACCAGAGAAATTGCCAGGTCCTTCCTTTATTATTATCTAGCAATTGAAGGGATACAACCTACATCAAAACCCACTGTAACTTCCTCTTCTTTCTCTCATAGTTTCCTCTCTCAGAATACAATATTCACCACCATCCATAGCCACAATACATTTCCCTCATGAAAGAGGGTTGCCTTCTAGGGAAAAAAACCCTAACATAATCTCTACCGTTAGATCTACGACCTTATAATGAACAGTCCAGATTTACAATGAAATTACAATATACTTTTACAATGCAATTTTTTCTTCGGGGGCTTCTCCCCCAAACCCCCATTAAGGGACGTTGCCTTCGAACCCCCACTTGCCTCCAGACCCCCTAGTCAGGAGGATAGCCTCCCCGGACCCCGCAGAGGGGGTACCCCCCCTCTGCACTCCCCTGCGTGGAAGAGTGTACATACTTCTGGGGTGTAAATACTTCATGGGCTATAAACACAGCTGAAAGAAAGGACCTCTGAATCAGGAAGATAATCAGGCTCCACAACCAACAATCTCCCACTTGGAGACTGATCTCAACAACTCCATCGCTACTATATATGTTGGAATCTGAACCTTCTTGGACCTGGCAAATTTCTCATTTTCATCTTCATTCTTGAAGACCAACTGAAACTGAGCAGGAAATCAATTTCTCCCTGGTTACTCCCTTTGTTAACATGTCTGTAGGATTCTAGCTAGTGTGTATCTTTTCCAGCTTCAATTGCCCATCTTCCAAGGTGTATCATATGAAGTGGTACCTCAAATGTATATTCTTAGTCTTCGCTTCCAAGGTGTATCATACAGCGGTACCCTCAATGTATATTCTTAGTCTCGAATAAGCAGCCCCTTTGCAAGGTGAATGGCACTGACCGCTTCACACAAGACAACTTGTTGTTCTCCTGCTTCTTCCCCACCTCCTCCATAAACCTTTGTAACCAAATCTCATCTCTTTACTAGCCTCTCAGAGGGAGAAACATACTCTTCCTTCCTCATGGTTAAGTGCAAATAACCTTTTATGCTTTTGAAATCCAACCACTGTTCCACCTATAAAACATACTCATGTGGTGCTCCTCCCGGCTGCCTTTATCACCGCCATATTTGAAATGCAACATATCCCCGTAGTGCTTGAACCTCCAAAACATAATGCATGTGTAGTAGTACCTCTCAAATAACTCAAAATCCACTTTACTCTCCCAATGTTCTTTTTTACCCTGGATTGTCTATATACCTGCCACAACTCCCACCGTGAGATGTAATGTCCGGTCTAGTACAACCATTGCATACATCAAGCTACCAACTCACGATGAATATGGGACCCTGGACATGTATTCTATCTCCTCCTATGTCTTGGGACACATTCTTTAGTTAATTTGAAATGGGTGGACAAAGGTGTAATTAACCGGTTTTGCATTCTCGTGATTCTAAACTCCTCTCCAAATATCTTCGTGGTAATCACCAGACAAATGTCAGCTATGATTTTTCTGCTCTCTTGTTATTCTCATACCAAGGATTTTCTTTGCAAGACCCAAATCCTTCATCACAAGAAATGATAATTTATTAATTTCTTCTTGAGCACATTTATATCCTTTTCATATTAGTCCCCTCGCAGAACAAGCATGTCATCTACATAATAGCAAGATAATATATAGTCGCATTTTCTAGCCTTTTAAAATAAACACAAAGTGGATCGTAATGACATCTATTATAACCCATTTCTATCATAAACCACAAACTTCGACACCAATCGCCTTTGGAGCTTCTTTAGCCATACAAGCTCTTTCTTCAACCCTTCATACCAAATTCTCTCCCTTTGACCTCATAAATTCTCATGGCTTCTCGTGATATAAATCTCTTCCTCCAAATCCTGCCATGGAGAAAGTTGTTTTTACATCTAACTATTCAAGATGCAAATCTATACTCACCACAAGACTTAAAATAGTTCTAATTAGGCTACTTTAACAACAGAGAAAATATTTCATCAAAATCTATACCTTTCGCTTTGTGAAAACCCTTTACAACAAGTCTAGCCTTGTACCCTCTTTTCTTTTCTCCTCCATCTTCTTCCCTTCAACTTGTAAACCCATTTTATCTCTACACGATCTTTTTCCTCAGTTAACCTAACCAAGTCCCAAGTATGGTTATTTTCCATGAATCCATTTTCATGCCTTGCTCCCACTTCCTTTGGTGTTTCATCTCACAGATTGGGTTCTTCATAACATTCCTGTTCACTAGAATCAAATAACAACAAATAATATAATGAAGGAGAGACTGCTCTGTAGGTATACTTTAACCTAGGTAGATCTTCTAGAATAACACTTGTGTGTTTGAGGTAACTTCGGCCGCCTTGATGTTGTACATTTTGATTTTCAAGTTCCTTTGAATTTTCGATCTCACTCAAGCACTGCATTCTTGTTTCTTTTCTGCTTCCTGCTTTCCCTAATTTATCTTGTACATGACCTTCTCATTGAATATGACATCTCTACTCCTAATGATTTTGCTATTTCATAATCCCATACGATAACCAAAATCATTGAACACCCATCCACAATAAAGGTACATTCTTTGATTTTATTTCAAGCTTTGTTCTATTTTCATCAATATGGACAAATGTTTACAATCTAAAGTTTTCAAAAAGAATAGTTTACCTTTTTTTTCCTATCCATTCCTCCTCTGAATTCTCACTCATCCAAAGAGCTTGAAGGTCCTCCTCATATTAAGTAAACAATGATTCATAAATATCCCAGCCTAGAACTGTGAAAGGCAAACCAGCATGCAATCTCATAATTTTGCACGCCCATGATTGTCTTCTGTTTCATCCTTTTCGTATTAATAAATTACTTTTCTTTTGTGGTGTTCGAACTGCTCTCTCTCTTCTACCGGTAATCCATGGTGGAAGGAACAATAAATCATCAAACTCTTGTTGCAATATTCACCTCCATTAGTTTATCCGAGACACTTCAAACTTTTCCCCGTCTCTATTCTCAACTAAAGCTTTCCATTTCTTAAAAGTATCAAAAACATCGATTTTGTCAATGCAATAAACCCAAGTTTTTCTAGTTGCATCATCAATAAAAGTAAATATAATAATGAGAGCTACCAAGAGATGATAAATTGGTCGTCCCCATACATCTATATGCACAAGCTCTTAACCTTTCATTCTTTCTTTTCTTTTCACTGAAATCAATTTCTTTTGTTTTCCATAAACACAATGCTCACAGTAGTCCAAATCAATTTGTTTAAGATCTGGCAACAAATTTTTGTGAAGGATTTGCAAACCCTTTCTCACTCATGTGTCCCAGCCTTATGATTCCATAGTGCTATATCCACTCATGTAGAAGCCAAAGAAGAGTCAATATTACCAAGACATAGATACAATGTACCTACCTTCTCTCTCCTTCGCTATCACCTTCAATGATCCTGATGACCTTCCACGTGCCTTTATCCTCAGAATATGGATATACAACCTTCACTTGCCAACTTCCCCTCGCTGAAATCAGATTTTACTTAAATTTGGAACATGTTTTTACCTCTCACAACAAACCATTGTTTCATTTCTGCTGTTTTATTCTTACCTTTCCCATTCCAACAATTTTGTACATGGTTTATTATCACCCAAATGAACCTCGGGTCTTAAAAATCACCTTTGAAAAATAATCTAGAAAATAAGCTTCCTATGGGGCGTGGTATGAAATGAAGCTCATGAATCTACTACCCAAGACTCAGAATATTATCTACAAAAGAATCAAAGCATCTTGTAACACATCACCGCTACATTTGCTTCCTGATTTCTCCTCTGTCCATCTCTTTGTTTCTTTGAGCTCAAGTAGTCTTTTCTTTTTTAGATGTCCTTTCTTCCCACAATTCTAGCACTCTGCCTTTCCAAGTCCTGGATTTGGATCCGGGCCTCCTAGAATTTCCATGGTTTCGAGCCCTTCCTCTATCCTTTGTCTTCCCCTGCTTTCCATGTTCAACGCATTACCTCGAGCAAGGTCTCACTTGTGATTTTCTATCGCATTTCCTCACTAAGGATAACACCAAAAACATCAAATTTTAAAGTATTTGAACTAGAGACGAGTTACGCATACCATGACCAGTTTATTCCATCTTTCGTGCAATGAGCACAAGATTAGAAGATCCCTAACCTCACTATCAAAGTCCACTCTTATAGAACTTAGTTGATTAGTAACTCAGATAAATTCATTTAAATGATCCGCAGAATCTAATCTTCTGACATCTTCATATATTAAATAATCTCTTCATTAGAAATACCTTTATTCAACTAAGGTTTTTCATACAATTTGGTCAGTGCATCCATCAAATCATTCGTTGTCTTCTTTTTCTTTTGAAATATTGGAGCCACCGACATTTACCAAGCTCACCAGATCGCTCCTAGAGCCTTTCCGCCAAGAATCTCCCATTCTTCGCCCTTCATGGCCACTGGCTTCTTATACTCCACTAATGGTAGGAATAGATCCTTATGATATAAATGGTCTTCCATCTACATCTTCCATAATCGGTAGTTTCAATGCTAAATTTCTCGCCGACCCTAAAATTTCCATCCTTCGACATTGCTCCCACTCAAAACAAGAACCCTCCTTTCCTCAAGGAAGCTACCTTATGCTCTCGACACCAGCTTGTTAGAAAAACAAGTACCTCGGGAGCAATAAAATAAAACAAATGCGAAACAAAACACGTATTAATAATAATAATACAAGAGAGACACGATTTATGTGGTTCACCCAAAGGTGGGGCTACTGGCCCACCGTAGAAATGGCTGTCCCTTCCTTTATTATTATCCATCAATTGAAGGGATACAACCTACAAAGAAAATCAGCTATAACTTCCCTTCTTTCTCTCTCACGCCTCTCTAATAATATAATATTCACCACCATCCATAGTCGCAATACATTTCTCTACAAAGAGGGTTGCCTTCTAGGGAAAAACCTAACATAATCTCTACTATTAGATCTTCATGACCTTATAATGAATGGTCCATATTTACAATGAAATTACAATATACTTTTACAAGGAAATTTTTTTCTAAGCCACTGAACCCACTGGGGCCTCGCTTCCCCTGTGACTTCAACATTTAGATGGCTCCTCCTTTCGTGACAAGTAGTAGGCCTCTGCACTCCCCAAGGTGGAAGAGTGTACATACTCTGGGTGTAAATACTTCATGGTAAACATCAACAAAGCAAGGACCTCCAATTAGGAAGATAATTAGGTTCCATAACCAACACCACTGATGGGTGGGGACTCTAATATCTATAATTTTGTAGTCAACCCGATTGTTCATTATAAGGTCACGATCTGATCATAGAAGTTATGTTAGGATTTTTTTTACCTAGAAGGAAACCCTTTTTTAAGGTATTAATTGTATTTTGGTTGTGTATATGTGTGAATATCAGATATGAGAGAGGATATTGTGATAGAGAAGAGGAATTTACAAGGGTATGTTGTAGGGTTGTATCCCTTCATTTTGATAATAATAAAGGAAGGACTGCAAATTTCTCTCTCTCACTGGACATATCCCACATTTGGTGAATGTAACATACCCATCCACCCAAAGGTCGGGGCATGCTACCTTCAATCCCACCCTTTGAATTCTACTTTACCGAGCACGCTCCTTAATTAATAAGAACGATAAGATACAAGATTTAGACATGCAAAACAATATCCAAAGATGCATGCATAACGGCATTTTAGTTAAAACAATAATTAAAATACAATTAAAAAAAAAAAAAAAAAAAAAAAAAAAAAAAAAAAAAGAGAGAACTTATCTTTATAAAAGGCAACACCAACTGACTGAAAACCAAGGATGTTCCACCCAAACATAGACTTTGTTGCTCATATATTTTTAGCAATAGGTCACCCCCGAGCCATGTTTATGAATCCACAAGGACGGTTCCAGAGTGTACTTGGTTCCCAACCAGTCATCTCTCAATATCTCACAAGTTTCCCCAAAGACCCACAACAATCCAAGTACCCCATGTTCTCCAATCTCCTATACCACCTCAAGAGAACTAACCTCCTTTTCTCCCCCACATTCCTTCTCCTTATTTTTTGTTTCCTCCATTACAGCTGGTCCATAATATCAATGTTAGAACTCGGGACTCGCAGTTGTGAGAAAATAGGGCACATGCCATGGCCTCTGCATATGCATGCCCCAAGACATGGGATGGATCGCACTGGACCATTACAACCAAATATCCCTTGGTTAATTCTCAGTAGTTCGTCTTCCTTTTCCAAGCCAAGATGTGAGGATGGATCAATGAATGGTGAGCGAGTGAATGAAAGTGTGTGAGGGTAAATGAATTAATGTACAGGAAATCAACGAACAATCCATCGGTCCAACCCCCCCATCGTAATTCACAGAGGTGAGTTTAGTAACTTCACAGTGGAGGAATCAAGAACCTCCTAGCCTTCACCAATAAGATCATGTAATTGATCCACTCCCTTAGACAAAAGGGTAATTAAACATAGGAATAAAACACTTATCCCCTCAAGCCCCCTTGTAGAATCATATAGCCCCCTATAACTCTAGTCATTGTTTGTCTAGCATCCAACCATGTATTTATTTATTAATAATGATAGAAGTTCATTACATGTCTTGGGCACAATGGCATTTAATAATTGTTTGGGCACCCTAGCCTCTCAACATTTAAATAATACATTATTTAAAATGTGGTTCAAAACCCGGGGCGTTACATCCTCCCCTTATTTTGGCATTGTCCTTTGTGCATATACAAAATAGAGATCTAAATATCAAATTTATTCAAAATCTATGGGTACTCTGCCCACATGGAATATTCTCCATTCTTCCAGGTATCATCTTCAGGGCCGTAGGAGGTCCAATGAACATTTACTATCTCTATAACTCGATTCTCGGGAGCATTTTTACCTTTCTCTCAGTCTAATACCCATCATTTAACTCCGGAAGTTCCTCCTCTGGCTCTCACCCTAATCATATGCCACTAATAACATGGTTAGGGTCATGTACATATTTCTTTAGTAACATACATGAAATACACTATGCACATTCATGGAAGAAGTTAAGTACGTAAGCATGTATGCAACTAGTCTTATTCTCGCTCCAATATTTCAAATGGACCATTTAATATTGGGATACAAATTTTGTACAACTACCCAATTTCAATGAAATGCTCGATTCCACTTTCAAAAAAGTACATGCTCCTACTCTTTTAAATTATCTAGTTTGCCATGTTATTGTCTCCGTGATAAAATTTATGTCTATCCCTAGATGCCTTTAAATTTTGCTTGATCTAAACCATCTCGTCTACCATATTCTTTAGCAACTCTGGCCCAACCACTAACCCAATCACTGCTCTATCTGCTAGTTTGTCCCAACTTACTAGAGTATCTCATTTCCTACCATAAAAGGTTTCAAATTGGCTCATTCTCTATGAAGCTGATACCCATTATTATATGCAAACTCAACCAAGTGTAAGTAATCTTCCCACTTAGATGGCTTATCCATCACATACATTCTCAAGATATCTTCAATTATTATATTGACTCTCTCCATTTTCTCATCTATCTGGGGATGACATGTTATGCTAAAGTTTATATTTATGCTAAATCCTTTAAACAATCCCTCCAAAAATTGGAGGTAAACTTTGTATATATGTCCGAGACAATTGTCCTAGGTATCCCATGCAACCTAGCAATTTCTCTATGAAATTTTTGCAATATTAGCCATCAGATCCATTGTCTTCATAGGTACAAAATGAGAAACCTTGTTAATTTGTCAACCACCACCATGATTGAATCATGTTTCTTATTCATTCTAGGTAATCCTAAGGATGAAATCCATGGTGATCACTTCCCATTTATTTTCTGGAATTAGCAATGGCTACAACAAACCCATTGGTGCCTATTCTTAGCCTTCACCTTTCGACATTCCATACATCGAAAGTGAAGTAATCAACAACATCCTTCTTCTCATTCCTCAAATAACTAGATTCTTACCGCCGTAATTTTTTTCTATAACTGGATGTCTAAGATAAGGAACATCATGCATTTACTTCAGAACCAAATTCCTCAGTTCTCCGCAACTAGGGAACATAGATTCATTATGCATGATTAATCTATCTCCTTATCTCATACCCCTTATCTCTGCTGTACATTTCCTTGCTGGAAGTTTTCCTTTACCTATAGGTAATGGTTATTCATAATACATTCATCTAAAATTCTTCTCTTTAATTCTGACTGATGCATACTAAAAGTAGTAGCATGCATGAGATGCACCTATAATACACATCAACAACTTTATTCTCCTTTCCTTTGATATGCTTGATATCTAATTCATATTCACTTAAAAATTCTATCCATCTTGTTTGCCTAACATTCAAGGTCGATTGTTCAAAAATATAATTTCAGCCAATGTGGTCTATCCTAATTCAAATTTCTTCCCCATGATAGTGCTTCCACATCCTCAAGGTGTGAACAATTGAAACAAGTTCAAAGAGGTCATGATATAGTTCCTCCTCGCGGTTCCTTAAGCTTTTTCGACTCATATCCAATGACATGTCCATTTTGCATGAGGACTCCCCTGTCCTTCATTACATGCTTGTACCACAAAACTTTCATTTTGGTCAGCACCTTTAACACAGGTTCACTAATAATTAATTCCTTCAACATATTAAAATTCTTTTCACACTTCGTCCATTCAGTTTAGTTCCCTCTTTGCAAAGAAGTCATGGGATGAGTAATCTTAGAGAACCCTACTATGAACCTTTTGTATTAGCCATCTAATCCCATAAAATATCCGATGTCCCACACATTCTTTGGTGTTGGCCATCCTAATGGCCTCTATCTTTTCAGAATCCATTGCTATCGGTACACCCATATTCCAATTGGCTCAAAAGAGTTCTTTGGCAATTTTCTATTTTTAGTATTTTGAACTTCGGGCCATTTTGAGGGCCCAAATGAAGGATTTTTGAGATCGAGGTTCTAAATACAGCTGCAAGGAATTTTATTGATCCACCAAAATGAATCTCCTCGATGATACCTTTCCAATGAGCTATCATTGACACAAAACAAAGATCGTTTGAGAAAGTTACTTACCCCATGAAGTTGTTGTACCAATTTACCCCAACGAGGTTCACATGACTTTTGGCTTTCATCTCCTAGGGTTAGGCTTTGATGTCTAGGGCTTTTGGCATTCCTTCTTATTGTGTGACTGTGAGCCTCACTCAGAATCATCTTCAAGGGGACGCGTAGTAGTCAGCCACATCTCTTCCTCGTAGATACGCCACCATTCTAGCAAGTCTTTCACTGTGTATTTTACAGCCTATGTACATTTTCATTAATAGAAATCATGTATTATTGTATATCCGTGTTTATGGTTGCATCTATGATAACATAAATTTATCATAGATTTAATATCTAAGGATATCTTTGTGCATTCTTTGTTATATCTCCACTTTCATTTCGTACTGAAAATAATTTGAATCAATCTTCTCTCGATCTACCGCTATGCCCTTCTCTCAAATAATATGTGTCCTAAGTAATGGATCTTCTCCTGATAAAACAATCACTTTATCACTTTCTCAACTTGGCATAAAACCGATGTTCTCTCGCATTCTGTACACCTTTAAGTGATGTTCATGCCCTCTTCAAACTTAGAATAGATAAGTATGTCATGAAGGAATACTATGAAAGTACTATCCAAATAATTTATGAATATGTTGTTCATTAAGCACATAAAAGTGGCGGGGGATTTGGTTAGTCCAAATGGCACCACTACAAACTCATAATTCCCACCTGTCCTAAATGTTGTCTTATGAATGTATTCTTCTTTGATCCTTACCTGATGGTATCCTTCCCTCAGTCAATCTTTGAGAATATCTTTCCTCTTAACATCAAAGAAGTCATCAATTCGGGAGGTAGAGGATACCTATTCCTTATAGTGTATGTGTTCATCCTATTTGGAAGTCAATACACAATGTCAAGGTTCCATCCTTCTTTTGGAAAAAGTGTCTGTGTTCTTACAGGAAACACTTACTTTTATGTATCCTTTATTCAACAATTCTTCTAACCACATTTGTAATTCTTTTAACTCGTGCGTACTCATTCTCGTAAGGTGTTTTGACACTGAACCCCCGACACTAAATCAATTGAGAAATCTATCTCCCTTCTTGGTAACTGGTATTTCTTGGAATACATCTCAAATTCCTGTAGTACCAATAAACCTTTAAGGTTTGGGCTCCATTTGTATTATTCTCCTATATCTACATGAGTTTAGCCATACAATTGACATCCTTTTCCTAAACATTGTTTTATTGTATACAAAACTCCCCTAGAGATGGGTCTTGAACCTCCTTCTTCACAATGTTTTGTTTTCCATTTCCATCAAGACATGTAAATGTCTCGTTATGAAAATCTAGGACAACATTATTCTTGTTCAGCCAATCCATTCCAATACAATATCATAAGACCCCAATGGTATGATATTTAAAACCAATACTAGTATTCACACCATTAAGACTTATGAACAACTTCACTCATGTCATGGATTCTTCTTTGGTTCCAAAGTACGACTGAACCAAACTTGTTTCCAAGTTTGATCCTTTTTCAAATGTAATCTATCCACTATCTTAGGATCAATGTAGAAATGACTTGCTCATAAATCAATCAAAATAGTGAGGTTCATTTATGATATTACCTTCCACCCTCGATCATATTGGACTAGTACTCTTCTTGTCGATCATTTAAAGCTGCATAGATTATTCCCATATCTTAGACTGTTGTAACCTCTTGGATGCTGTGTAATCATAAGGGTCAGGGCATACCCGTGGTTCAATTCTACAACATCGCATCCAACAAAACCTCTAAATATCGGGTTGCTTTCGGAAGAACACCGCCAAGCGTATGAAGTCTCAAATTCGAAAGTAGGGTGGTTGCGTGACTCATGTCTCGAACTCATTTGGGACACAGATATGTGATTGTAACACTTTAACAAAGCACTTATCGCTATAGTTCATTAATATTCTCCTTTATCTTAAAACACAGATAAATCCTAATAATAGAACGATTCAATATTCAAACAGATCCAATATAATCAAGGACTAGGCACATCAATATAGATCAGATAATATTCAATTCACATTGTTCATCACTAAGCTATCATATCATATTCATCTAACATACATCAGTTCACTAAGCATTTAATCACATAAACAAGAGAACACCCAAAACGCAAAGAAACCATAACACAGATATATGTGGTTCACCCTCCTTGGGGATATGTCCACCAATTCTTCTTCTCTTATTGTCTTCATTCAATATTATACATGCATAGAGTCTTTGTATCTTACTCCACAAGGGACACGGATATCTCAGACACTTCTCTAGATCCTCCCCCGAGTCACAACACAAATCCTTCCAATAATCTCTTTACTTATCACTTCCACTTATCCTTTCAAGTCTTACATAGTATGCACAAAGCAATTACACTACCACTTTGCACTTATCACCTAGCATCACATAGATGTCCCCTTCTACATCATCACCTAGACATCTATTTATTACATTACAAAATCGATCCTAGGGACATGGGTAAACCCATGGTTCATCATCCTATACCCGTTGCATAAGCCCAAACCCAAAAATCCCCAAAATGGGCTGATATCCCGTGATCTCCTCGCTCGACTCAAGACACTCCACCTTTGACAACCCGCCAAAAGTCCCAAAGTAGTCAAACATGACCACAAGGGATCCTCAAACTTGGTCAAGGTCCAACAAGCCCCCAACACTCACCTAAGACTGAACCTCGAACACTGGTCTCAGTAGTCTAGGGTGATTTTAAGAACCCCCTAAATTTATATGTATAATAAAATGGGTGAATCCCATGATACATAGGAAAATTGAAGGCTATTTTATCAATAATATAAAATGTATATATAATTTTTGGCTAATCTTAGTCAATTATATATCTTGTAAAATATTGGCGAATCTTCACTGCACTATAAAATCTTGTAAAATATTGGCTAATCTTTTCACTAAATTTTAAAAACCTTGTAAAGTTTAGGGGATACTCCAACAACCTCACCTAAAGCCTCAATTTCCTAACCCGATTGACAGACCTTGCCTTGCATTGACATATCTTTGGCCTTAAAATGACATGCCTTGCATTGACATGTCTCATTCCTTGACATGCCATGGTTTGCCTTGTTCTGACATGTATTTACTTGCCTTGACAAGCCATGCCTTTGCTTGACATGTCTTGCCTTCTTGGCATCTCTTTGCCTTTTCCTTGTGAGTAGATTCAAAGAATCCATAAGTATATGGTTGGGGTATGCATGCACATTCAAAGGAGAGTGATAGCCAAAAAGAGATAAGTTATGTGGATTGATGTCTATTGCTAATGTTGTGAGTGTTAGCACTAAAAAATGCACCAATAAAATTTTAGATGATATAAATCAGATTATTATGAACATTAAGTCATCTTATCTTGTAGTTGCGGTCATTGTCTCCCCACCTTAAGTCATCTTGCCTGCAAATATGTTATCACTCACTATGTTAGAGAGCAATGATTCTGCATCAGTTTAGTTTTATTGAAGTCTCCGCTTTGTGTATATAGAATGGTCCAAGCTTATGTATCATCATCGTAACTCCTCATCATAGTTATCAAATGATGAATTGAATGATTTGGATACACCAAAAAAAAATGATGTATATTGAACTATACTTTTGTAGTGGTGTATATGTGAGAGAGATTTAAAATTTTCATGGGAGAGATACATGTCCTCTGCAACTATTCAAATTAGTTGCTTCTATATATTTTCATTTTACAATCATGTTGTCCATGCCATCTGTGAATAAGTGTCATGGCATTAGTAATCCAGATGTCACTCTAGCTTTCAAGGCTTCCTAGATGAATGGAAATGTTCAATGTCTTATTATATACACCGGAAAGAATTGTTGGCAATGGACCCTTTGATATTTTTATGTACTGAGTTTGTAGCTGTCATTTTTTGGGGGTTTTAAGTTGGGAATGTATAGATAATGGTATTATGTTTCACTATTACTCAATTGTTGAAATTTCATATTGGGAGAGGCTGCAAACTTGTTAAATGATTAATGACCTAAGTCAATGGGAAACTAACTTGAAACCTAAATCACTTTTACGGAGGGATATGCATATTCCTTGTTATGATTAATTATTTGCAGACACAGAGTTCATGATTCATCTAACCATTTAGTTGCAAAATTTTATTTGAAAGACCAAAAGAGATCTGCTTCATGATTAATAATAATGAACCATTCATATGTTCTATGAATCTTCTTCTCTCATTAATGTCGTGGTTTTGCTGATGATGGTAATGCAAAATGTCTCAATTCAGATCAAACTGTCCAAATCTTCTGAGAGTATTTATTGATTTGAATTTAATAGGTTCAATTATATGCAAAATTAATATGATTTTCATTACTATTAAATTTAACACATGTTTTGGTATTTAACAACATGTGATGAGGATCCTGTTAGCCATCTGAGAAGGCTTCGAAAACTAGTTTCTCTTAAATTCTAATTCCATGTTCAGTTGACCCTTGATCCATACAAATGAGAAGCATCTCAATAAACTTATGTTTATCTTGTTTTGTTGTTTCACCTGATAAGTGCCCTTGTTGTGGTGGAATACGTTCCCAATGGCATCTATTCACCAAGATGTTAACATTCTTGTATATTCTTTGATGGTAAGAATATAGCTTTTAGATGCAAATATTATGATATTTATTCAATTCTATTATTGTTGACATCAAATTGTTACCTATTTGTCATTTTCCAGATATGGGACTAGATCCTGTATGAGTTACTCCAATCATAACATCAAAGGTTCAAGGAGGTTGTCAAGAAACCCACTTCAATTCACAATGTTCAGAAGGATATTTGTTACAAGTTCTCTGTAAAAATGCAATGTTTAAAATAGGAATTCTTCTATTTTACAAAGCATTAGATGTAATTTTTAGTATGTATATGATACACGTAATTGAAGCTTTTCTCCGACTTAGAATGGATGCAACATTAAAGTAATTAAAATAAATTAATATACTACTATTTATTATTTTTGGCCACTGATGGTTTGATCATAAATTACCATTTTGTAGCACCTCACTTCAAACAGAAAAATAGTTACATACGAGTTACAAAATTGATATCTATATAGAGAAATCACATTA
>SNQJ01S0006917.1:178680-194024 GCA_010110895.2 Picea sitchensis | reverse complement strand
CCAGAAATCCACAAAACATTAAGGTCGGCTCTCCTCCTCTGGGAACTCTCAACATCAAATCATAACAATGCATAATGAGGAATTAGGTCAAATTCCTCCCTTTATACCTTTCCCAATCTAATTCACCATTGACCTCACTTAAGATAGGTGATTTTCCTCCTAAAGTGATTAATTAATTAATTAAGTCCCCCTTTAACACCGTTTCATTCTAATTCTTCGTTGACTTAGACTTAAGTGACTTTTCCTAAGTACTTTGACTTAATTCATCGTTTAGCCATCAATTCCTCCTTATTTCTCCATCTTGTTCCCTGTTTGTGCCTGACTATAGTCTACGGGAACATATAGACTACTAAGTCACTCCCTGCTGGCCTACTCTTGGGAACGGGACATCACAGTGGTTGCATCTTGGGGAGCATTACTATAACACCACCTACAACATGTCCATTGACATGACCCCATTCCAAGCATTGTACAACTATGATGCTCCTTCATTTGTGGATTTGGCATTTGGGGATAACAGGGCTCCCAAAGCCAAGGATTGGATACATGAGAACTGAGACATCCTTAAGGCCCTTGAGGAAAAATACCAGACAACCTAGAACTAGTAGAAGATATATGCAGACAGGCACAAGGTTGAGCGCAACTCTGAGATAGGATATTTGGTCTTTTTGATGTTGCAGCCATACAGACAGTCTTCGTTGAATAAGAGCGTTGCAGAAAAATTGAAGCCCCATTTTTATGGTCCATACAGGGTAGTACAAAGAGTTGGTGAAGTATCCTATGAGCTTGATCTTCCAAAGGGGAGAAAGATCCACAATGTTTTTCATGTGTCATGCCTCAAAAAGGTAGTAGGACATCAAGTGACCACTTTAGTAGAGGTACCCCCGCTAGATGAGGAGGGGCAGTTGGTATTGATTCTTGAGGAGATTTTTGATGTCAGGGACAAGACATTGAGGAGAAGGGTCTTCAGAGAGTTCTTGATCAGGTGGAGAGATTTTCCAATCGAGGATGCTATGTGGGAGGGAGACCAATTTTTGCAACACCCTGATTTGCAGGTTCTTCGGGAAAAGCAATCTTGGGAAGGGAGGATTGTAATGTCCCCTTCCAATTGATCGCTCTAGGAGGATGACTTTGTGATCTATCTGATTTCTGTAGGCCATAGTCGATGAAAAAGGGGATTAATTGATTATTGGATGTCATTTAGGTGAAAAAAGTAATATTTATAAAGTGACATTAAGTAATTAAGTAAAAAGAGATGTTCTAAAGTGACTTTGGGAAAAGATTAAAAGTGAACCTTATAAAGTGACTTTAATTATTTAAATGAGGGTAAAAAGGTGAAAGAGTCAACAAAAAAGGTGAAAGGGGAATTAAAAGAAAGATGAGAGCTCATTCTCTCATTATTCTTGCTCATTTTACAAAGTTGATTTGGAGAGAGTTGTTGTGGCTTGAAATTCTAGGGTTTTGCACTAAAACCTTTGTGGAGAATTAGTTTCGGTGGTGAAAGATTCCACCCTAGCTGATTGGTGGGGAAAATCATTCAGAATTTTCACTTGCATTTATTGTTGAGGAGGTAAAACTATCTATTGCAACAATTCAAGAGATTTGTGGAGACCAAATTTCACTTGTTGGGACTGTGTTGTTGGTGTAGGCTGAGTTTTTCTTGCAGGGGGCGATTTCTCTTATTTGAGAGTCACCATTCTTCTTGAGGGGCCGAACTTCTTTAGTAGGGTCGTGATATTTTACAAGGGAGGTTGTATCTTCTTAGTGAGGATGCCATTATCTTGGAGGTGGTCGATTTCTAGTTGTGTGGGCCGAGTTTATTGTAGAGGGGATGCCTTCATCTTGTGGAGGCCAAGCTTTGTACTAAGGGGTCATTTTCTTCTTGGAGATCTGATCTAAACTTCAAATAATGCCCAACTTATGTAACAGGTAAAACTTTAATAAAGTTATAATAGACTTATGGTAATGGTTTGTTGTTGTAATGATTTGGTTAGTTATTTTCATTTGTAGTCTTGTTGTCATAAAAGTTGTATACAATGTAAAAACTCTATTTGGCATCAAAATCTTCTGATCAATTGCAAACCACAACAATAAAGCCAAATCAACAAACAGTAAAACACAACTACAACAACAACAAGAGGGTTTTATAGTGATATTAGGGCGTGTTGTCAAAGTGTTTGACAAAAATCATGAACCAGAATATCACCCAAAAACATAACAACAACATAAAAGGAGTTATTACAATGGGGTTTGGGTATAGTAGCAAAGTGTTTGACAAAAATCCTAGGTCAAGAAACCACTAAAACATAACAACAATAAGTAGAAATTCATATCATTAGTAAGAAGGGTTATTAAATTAGACCAGATTATTCTCGAGATTTCATAATTTTTTCTTTCGCTTCTGAAGATACTATAGTTGGTGTTCTTTTACAAAAGAACAAAGAGGATTATGAACAACCTATTGGTTTCATGAGTAAGACCCTTAGGGAGTTGAAATGAATTATACAATCATTGAGAAACAATCTTATGCCCTTGTCAAAACATTGAAGCATTTTAGAAGCTATGTTGGATATAATAAGATCAAAGATTATGTGCCATATCCTACAGTTAAGGATGTCTTATTACAATATGATTTCCTTGGAACTAGGGGAAAGTGGGTGTCACAAATCTAAGAATACGACTTAGATATTAATCCCACTAAAATCATTAAAGGGTAATGCTTAGCTAAGATGTTGACTGAGAGTAATGAAGAATCCATAAGAATGGGTGAGAGTGATCAAGTGAACATTGTCTTAAGCAAATTAGAGCATGATGAGTGGTATTTCGATATTGTGTATTGCTTGAAGAATCTCTCATGTCCTGATCATTTAGTAGATCATAAGAGGAGGGCCTTGAGATTGAAAGCTATGAAATATTGCTTGACCCACTTCTTGTATAACCTTGTTCACACCTTGCACACATGTGAAGTGACTAGTGATGTTTTGACTTGGTCAAAGGGGTGCCCATTTTCACATATTTTGAGGAGATCACATGAAATTGATGAAGTCCCATTTGCACAAGTGTCAAGGGTGACCCTTCTAGGGTGAGAATTTCAAGGTTGACTTGGTCAAAGTGGGCACAAACACATATTCTTCTAGGGCGAATCCATGCATGATGAAGGTTTAAATGTGAAAACAAAGTACAATTCTTGGTAAGGGGCTTCTAGAAATAGCAGACAATCATTACACTTGGCATTGGAATAAATGAACACCCTCATACATGAAACTTTACACATGGAAAACCACTCATTTTCTTGGAATTTTTCTATGCTAAAATAATATTATTGTTTGGAGGTGGTTATTTATAGGAAAATGCCTTCATCATGGAGTTTTACACTTGGCATTCATTCACACCTATTGTCAATTCTCCCTACCTATTTGACCAAGCCTTTTATTATTATTTTTGCACATGAGGAGGACAATACAGATGGAAGAAGGAGACTCGTGGCACTACAATCATCTAGAACATTGTATCCAAGCATTTTTTTGTGGGATCTTGACCTAATTCAACCCCCTAGTTAGTTGGTGTACATATTTTAATATTTTCTTAGGACAATAATATTTTATTGTAAGGGAGAGTTGAGCTAAAACCTATACAAAGGTTTGTTCTCTCCATTTCTCAGTTGGAATTTTCATGTGTAAATAAAAGAAGCTCAACGCTATTTGAATATCTTTGTCTTTATTTTGTCTAAGTAATAGAGTGATGTATAGGTAATTTCTTATGTGTGGCTATTAGTTCTATGTGCTACAATTGGGAATTTGTTTGCAGGTGTATGGATGACAAAGGCAAATCAAGGGACGTAGAGGATCATATGCGCTACATTGGAAAGGGCTAGGGTAATGGTTTCCTCCCTCTTACCTCCATTTTTTATCCTTTACCTTGAAGATGAAAACATTACACATTTTATATCACTTTATTAGGTGTGTTTTTAGATAGTCTTTGGTAGGGGCCACCTTTGCAATTTGATTTGAGCATTGGATCTTTTATAGACCCTCTCCACCATCACACTGGTAAATTAAGCAACCTAGTTAGGCACGTAGTTGTGCATATCAAGTGATTGCTTGATGCCAACTAATATTCCTTTAGAACCACCCTCTAAGATTACTCACATGACCCTATTTCCCAAGCAATTGAAGGCACTAGTCTCCCTTTTATCCACCACTCCCCAACCATCTAAAATCCATTTTCATTTTTCCATTTTGTTTATATTGTTAAGCTTTCTCATACTCCCACTACATACTACATACACATTAAGCTTAGTAACCCATAGGGAAACCCCCCTTGGTTAGGATTTCATTTACCCTAGCCTAAAGTGCAGAGGGGAGTCAGTGAGGTGACAAAGGCTAACCTCCTAGTTCCACAAGGTTAGTGCCCTATCTTTGGGACTTTAATCTAACGGTGCTAGTTTGTGTGGTAATGGGACCCAACCATAAGTAATCAAATTTTCCATGCATTCCTAGCTTCTCCATTCTTTTGTCCCACATTAGGACCAAATCACCCTTTTCCAATATCCTTTGTCAGGCCTTTTTGTGAAGTATTCCTTTAATTTTCTCTTGTCTCTCTACTTAGGTGGATAAACTATATCTAGCTAGAAAAAATAATGGAGAAATTAGTCTTTGTGTTAATTTTAGAGATTTGAATAAGGGTTCAAAGAAGGATAACTATTGCTTGCCATATGTGGATGAAATTTTACAACTTGTAACTTGTTCACAAATGATGTCCTCTTTTGATGGGTTTTCAAGTTAAAATCAAGTTTTAGTGGGAGGAGGATATATATAAGATTGTCTTCACAACAAAATATGAAATTTTGCTTACTAACAAATGTCTTTTTGCCTAATAAATGCAAGTGCCATTTTTCAAACTGTCATAAGCATAGCCTTCCAAGGATCAGTCAGGGCTGGGGCCTAGGCCCCAATGCTTACCCCGTCCGATATATATTATAACCAAACTTAAATACAAATTATGTTGTATGGTTTAATAAGTACCACCCGCGGCGACTTGGATAGCCCAACCCTACCAAGGCTTAGCCCGGACAGAGGTCCAGTGTTCGAACCTTGTTGCGTCCAAAATTTTGCAAACGAACTAACCAATGCCTGGGTGCCACGTGACAGCCCACGTCTGGGCCACGTGGCACCTCTCCATACGCCAACCTATTGCCACGTGTCAAACGAGGATTTTCCCATTGACACATCATTTGTCATGTCAGCTGACCATACCCTGCCACGTGACGTCGTATGGATGTGCCATGTGTCACCACTGCAAGGGTGACACGTGTCACTCCCTGATTGGTCCCCTATACCTATCCACATCAGCGTCTGTACGCCCAATCAACATGCCACGTGTCACCTCCAGAAGCTGTTGACTGTGTCTTGCCACGTTAGTTGTACGGTCGTACGACTTGTACAGTCAACTGCCATGTGGCACTGTACGGATTGTACAATCATCATTTTTTTTTTGTTTGGCAAAACAAACAGATCACCATAACTTGAGCATACGAAATTCGTTTGAGCCTGTTCAAGTTGTATTGGGTTTGTATTGATGAGGCCTACACACAAGTCCGTTTTGAAGAGATTTTGAGCACTTTGATTTTTAGGCCTTTCTGAGCCCTATCAAGCTCCTGGATCCAAATCTGGATCACACCTCCCCATTAAGGACCTTTTGGTCCCCAAAAGGTTACAAAAATGGACCTTATTGGTTACATACTCATAAAAAGAAAATCAAAACACTATGTTGCACAAAAATGATGTTATAACAGGTCATCATTTCAACATGTGTGATTACATTAATGGAAGCAAAATACAATGAAGTTGTGACATCCACTTCTAGCAAAACCAAGTGGCTAGTTTCTTTTCTTCATGGTGCTCTTCTTGTTCTGTTGGTAATCCTTCTTCCTTCATGAGTACATGCGCAATCCTTTTGTCCTTGTTTGGACGAAGCTCCATATTAAGCTTCCAACAATTAGCCTTTTGATGTCCACCCCTGTTACAATGAGTGCAGTGAGCTTTTGGCATCCACACCTGTTTTCCCTTCTCTTTATTCCGTTGTGGAGTTGAGTCTTTATGTCGTGGTTCCTTCCTGGCCGACATAGATTTACTGTACATAGTTTGTCTCTTCCAACACTTGGAAACACAATGCTTGGGTGAATGACAAAAAGTACAAGGATAAAGATTCCACAAGTTCTAGATTACTTGATTATGCTTATTATAATAAAAAAGAGAATTGGTGAAAACATGACCATTATACCTTCCTTGTTGATCTTCACTTTGTTTTGGAGATGACTTGCATTCACTACCACAATCAAGGAGTGATACGCCATCACCTTTCGTGAAGTGTTCCTGCAATGACTTAAACTGGCCATTTGAAGCCTTACCTGCTTCTTATGTTTTGGAGCCCATCTTGGAGGATGCTCCAGTATCCACTTCGCCATATCCCAATCCTAAATATCGAGGCCTTTCCACAACCTCAATGGGATTAACGATACCTTGACCCTTACATCCAAGGCCCTTTCCTTCTTCATAACCCATCTTGGTTAGCAATTTCAAACCTACACATTTTATATGTTTTTCAAATGCACCAAAACCATCTTGATGGGAACAAGGAGAATTTGATGAATGGTATTCACTGCATACCTCAGAGATTTTTTCTGAAACAGATGTAGAAGGCACTTCCTTCAATCCTTCTTTGCCTTTGTTGTTCTTTGAAGCTTTCTCTTGAACCGATCTCTTTCATTCCAAGTAGTCTTCATACAACACTTTCACCATCTTGAACATGGAAAACACTGAATTTCGGAAATCCTTCTCATCTTGAGAGAGTCCCTCCTTAGATGTCATTTTCTCCCTTGATATGAGCTCTTCCCTGGTTAACATGCACAACTCAAATCCAAACGTCAACTGGATCTGATACCACTTGATCCGAAAAGATCTTTTACACGACTATGGTTGAGTTATTAAACATGTGATGATTAACCAATTAGGAAGCTTAATGAAAGAGGAAGAATTATAGAAGAAATATCACAACCATATACACATATGCAAATCTGAAATAAAGCATAAACAACAACAAACCCTAGAACACCAAAGTGATAACGGAGTTCGACAATCTCGCCTACGTCTCCAGGCCTTGTCTCAGTGGGATTTTCTTATTTATGTTCGAAGCTTTAAATGTACATCATGAAAGTGCCAATGGATTGCAACAATGAGTTGGTCATGTTCTACCAGATCTCATGAACCCATCAAAACTGATGACACCGAAATCGGATGAACGAAGCTCCCAGAAATGGCCCGCAAAGGTGCACTCCTTAATAGCTTCCCTACATAACAATGGCCTTGGCTCAACAATCCGACATCATAGACTTGTTCAGAACCTCTTCCCATGGCCTCAAGAAGGTTTGGTTTATAAAGATCTGAAGTTGGTAACCATCTCCCAACTTTCCCCAAGATCTGGCCTCAAAAAGGGCCCAATATCTCCCAATATTGGCCAAAATCTCCAAATTTGTTGCTAATATCATTGAAAAATATTTATAATATAGTAAATAACCCATTTTTAGGAAAATATTGGGGCGCAACCCTTTATGCGCTGGCCCCTAGGCATATTAGGCACCTCCATGTGTCCTCGCACCATGCGTTGGTTCGTTAGGCCCTTAGCTGTTGGCCCCTTGGTCGCTTTGACTGCCATATGGCCCTGTCCTCCGTGCTTTGTTAGCCCCCCCCGATATACTAGTGCATGGTTTAGCCCCTGGTCAGCGGGCTAGCCCGACCGACTAGGGCTAACCCTTACTATATGTGCCAACCATCCACATTGGAGCCCTAGTCATATGGAGTATGCTAACAGAGCAACCCGAAACTGGGGGCTAGGCTCTTATCCTTCCGCGCTATCGGCATGTGGTTCTATTGTCTAGTCGTATGCTAGGTTTTGTGTCGGGGCTGGGGGCTAGGCCCCAACCCTTACCTCGTCCGATATAAATTATAACCAAACTTAAATACAAATTATTCCATATGGTTTAATAAGTACCACCTACGGTGATTTGGCTAGCCCAACCCTGCCAAGGCTTAGCCCGGACAGAGGTCCAGTGTTCGAACCTTGTTGTGTCCAAAATTTTGCAAATGAATTAAACAATGCCTGGGTGCCACGTGGTAACCCACGTCTGGGCCACATTGCACCGCTCCATACGCCAGCCTACTGCCACATGTCAAACGAGGATTTTCCCAGTTGTCACATCATCTATCCTGTCAGCTGATCGTACCCTGCCACATGTCTCTGTACGGACGTGCCACGTGTCACCACTGCAAGGGTGACACGTGTCACTTCCTGATTGGTCCCCTGTACATGTCCACGCCAGCGTTCGTACGCCCAGTCAGCCTGCCACGTGTCACCTCTAGAATTTGTTGATTGTGCCTTGCCACTTCAACTGTATGGTCGTACGGCCTGTACAGTCAGCTACCAGGTGGGACTGTACGGACTGTACAGTCATCATTTTTTTTTGCATGTTTGGAAAAATGAACATATCGCCATAACTTGAGCATACGACATCCGTTTAAGCCTGTTCAAGTTGCGTTGGGTTTGTATCGACGAGGCCTATGCACACATCCGTTTTGAAGAGATTCTGAGCACTTTGATTTTTAGGCCTTTCTGAGCCCTATCAAACTCCTAGATCCAAATCTAGATCAACATCTCATCTTGAATCCTATTGGTTCTTTTAAAGGTTTTTTTTCTTGAGAAAAAAATCTTTATATTCATTGGTTATGAATATACATGTTATTGTCTAGAGAACGTATCAGAGTCATCATCCCTAGCAAAAACTATGATCTTATTCATCACCTATCATCTACATATAAACCTTATACAATTTATTAATACATCTTTCTAACAACATCACGCTATATCTTATTCTCATTCCTTTCAAGCTAAAAAGACAAAATTCGTCAAGAAAATCTAGTTATACAATTGATTGTCAGAGCTGGAACTCCATGGATTCTAATTCCTCTCCATTGATGGACTCATAGTAGCCACATCCACCAGGTGGAAGAACTAGAGCTTCCTTGGAGAGGGTGTCAACTTTCTCATCAAGTTTCTGGTAAATATGGTTGAAAGAGTGCCATTCAAAGGAGTAGAGCAAGTGAAGAATGTCCTTAAGCAAAGAACTCAAACATATATCCTACATTGTGGATTTTTTGTTCACCCAGTCTATAACCAATTCAGAATCACCGAAAATTTGTAACTTTTTTATTCCTTTGTTTATGGCGATTTCTAAAAGTGACTACAATGTGATGAGTTATGATCTGGTGTTAGACCCTCTTCCAGGATCATACTTGAATTGGGTGAGATTATTTTGACTCAGAAAAAGAACCACGCCCACGTCACATCATGGAGGATGACCCTGGTTGGCTCCATCGAAAAATCCCCACGGGATTTCTTGATTAATCTCAGGCATAATTAGCTGTCTGGTCTTCTTTTATTTAGGATCCAACTTAAATTCCTTAGAGATTATGATTATAAGACCGACTGAGACTTTTGGTGGCATTACTTCCTTCTTAAAAATCCTAACATTCCATGCCCACCAGACAAAATTAACCATAATACAAGGAAAACCTTCGTAAAGTTTTAATGTCTTGTCAAAAAGCCAATCCTTTAGGAATTTTTCAAGTTGATCGCTCGCCCATGAGGATTTTTGTTTGAATTCGTCCTTTACAAGCTTCGTCGGGGGAGCGATCGGTTGCCAGCATAAAAGATTTCCATTCTTCCTCATGACGAACGAGATCCTTGGGTAGTAAATCTCAACTAATGACAACCTTGGAAGATAATGCTTAAAAAATATAGCCCTGTTCTAGGAAAAGGGCTATATTTTGACTCAGATGAGATGATTTTTGACTCATAAAAAGAACCACGCCCACGTCACATCATGGAGGATCACCTTGGTTGGCTCCATCGAAAAATCCCCACGGGATTTCTTGATTAATCTCAAGCATAATTAAGTGTTTTGTCTTCTTTTATTTAGGATCCAACTTAAATTCCTTAGAGATTTTGATTATAAGACCGTCTGCGACTTTTGGTGGCACTACTTCCTTTTTAAAAATCCTAGCATTCCATGCCCACCAGACAATATTAACCATAATACAAGGAAAACCTTCGTAAAGTTTTAATGTCTTGTCAAAAATCCAATCCTTTAGGCAATTTTCAAGTCAATCACTCGCCCATGAGGATTTTTGTTTGAATTCCTCCTTTACGAGCTTCATCACTTGCATTGTATACGAACAAAAAAAAAACATGTTTAATTGTTTCCTCGTTGGAATTACACAGAGCACACATGGTTGGACCTATCCATCCCCTTGTAATTTTGTTATCCCAATTCAAAAGCTTGTTGTTGATGGCCAACCATAGAGTAATTTTTCTCTTTAATGGAGCTTTCATCTTCCATAAAAGACCCCACCACCATTTATTTTTGTCATTTGATTGTGCCTCCATAAGAGTTTGATATCCTATCTTTGTCGTATAGTCCCCTGTTCTTGGGTTTTTAGTCCAAACGAGGGAGTCTTCCTCTTCGTCTTGAAGCCTGATGAAGTTTGAAACTAACATTCCCACAAATTGATTCCATTTGATCTCATCTTGCCCTACCAGACCCAGGTCATCTGAGAACTTCCACCTTGTTCTACTCCTTGCCTTCGGGAACTGGGCCTTGACATTTTCCATGATAAAAATACCCTTCGTATGAAGATTTTAAACAAGAGAGATCGAGAGCTTGAAATCATTTTCAGAACCGATCCATGGGTCTTCACCGAATCTAACCTTCCTCACGTTTCCAATCCTCCATGTCATCCACTGGCCTATCAATGGGAAAGCATGTACCATGGTCTTCCATACAATGGATCCATTGGATGGCTTCCTTGGAAGTCTGTACCAATCTTCCATTGTCTGACCCTGCATGTATTTAGCCTTCATAACTTTGCACCATAAGCCATTGTTGTGAGTCAACCTCCATAAGCTACCAGCTACTAAATATTGGGCGAAATGGTAGATGTTTTTCAGCCCCCATCCTCCAAGATTTTTAGGCGCAGTTATCCGGCTCCATTTAACCAGGGGAAGTCCTCCAATGGAGAGCATTCCTAACCATAGAAATCGGAAGTTGATTTTCTTGATTTTAGTCAATATTCCTTTAGGGATCGCGACTATCGAGCTCTAATATACCTGGATGCTTTTGAGCACTGACTTAAATAGCGTATGTCTTCTACCTCTGGACAATATCCTATTGACCTAGAGAGAAATTTGGGCCTCTAACTTCTTGTACAACCAATTACAGTTGGTAAATCTATAGTTTTTGGGTTTAATAAAGAATCCTAGATTGTAGATCGTTTCAGGAGAAAGGAAGTATACCACCTATCTACTCAACAAGATTATTAGGCAAATCATTTAGAATTAAACAATATTTTTCAACATTAATTTCCATACCTGTAGCCTTGCCAAAGAGGTTCAACACTCCATGTAAGGAGTCATTGTCTTTCAAAGTTCCTTTAGCAAAACATATAACGTCATCCACGAAGAGGAGATGAGAGATGGATTCCTAAGCTGCTACCTTAATTCCACATCGATCTCCTTTTACCTTTTCATTTTCAATCAACTTACTCAAAGCTTCGACGATGATAAGGAACATGACTGAGATAAAGGGAATCCTTGCTTGAGCCCCCTCGAGGCCCTAAAGAACCTAGAAGGCACACCATTGATAAGCATTGCAAAGGAAACTGACTGGACACACCCCAAGATCCAATTGACCACAGAAAGATCCATGTCCATTTTTAAGAGGACGAGCCGGGGGAAGGTCCAACTAACCCTGCCATACGCTTTAGACATGTCCAACTTGAGAATAGTTGCAACCTTCTTATGTAGTTGGACACAGTGGAGGGCCTCCTGTGCAATCACTACTGCATCGTGAATTTGTCTCTTCTGTAGAAAACCAAACTACTCCTCCAAGATTATCTCGCTAAAAATGGGATTCAACCTCCTTGTGATGATTTTGGCCATGATTTTATAGATTATGTTACAACATGAGATGGGGCGGAAGTCCCCGAAGGATCTCCCTTTTTTTTTTTGGGAATGACAACAATAAAGGTGGAGTTAAAGGATCCCGAAATTTTCCCTGCTCTCTGAGATTCCCGAACAACCTTGAGAAAATCTTCCTTAATTAAATCGTAGAATTCCATAGATAGACCATCAGGCCTTGGGCTCTTTCCCCTTTACATGGAGGAGAGGATAGCAAGGACTTCCACTTTTGTTACTTCCTCAATCAACGACCTGTTCATATTTTCCATAAAAGCACGTTGAAATTTATCAACCACTTCCAGAATCTCTTGAATAAAATATCCCTCCAACTCCTGGAATAGGGAACTAAAGTGATGAACCCCTTCATTGGCTTTGTCCATAAAAGAACAAGCGATTGTACCATCCTGATATTTAACCTCCCATATTGTATTGGTGTTCTTACGAAGATTCACATAATTGTGAAAGAACATTATCACCTTCTTTTATCCACACTGCTATGCTTTTTAGCCGCCACCTTTGCTCCTCCTTTTCTAGGATTGAGTGTCTGACAGATTCATATTCCCACAATTGTGAAAGAAGATCAACCAACCAATACCTGGAGGTATTGTCCTCGTATATTTTTTCTATCTTCATTTCCCCCTCCTTTAGTTGAGCAATGGTATTTTCTTTATACTTTAACCATTTCTTTGTAACTTCCTTAACTTTGGCGATGTTTTCCGCGAATTGTTTCATCATTGAGGAAGGAGCTTAAGAATGGAGATGAACCCAAGTATTCGTTATCATCTTCCTGTGATCGTCCTCCAATAACCAATCCGGATTGAATTTTATGGGTGATGGTGGGGATTTGCTACCAGATTTCATTTGAAACAATATAGGCAAGTGATCATAAATGCCACCTCCAGACACCCATAATTTCATAATTAAAGAGCTATTAAATAGTTTTTCTAAAACCAAGAAACGACTGAGTCTTTCAAAAATAATGCCTTCTCCGACTCGAAAGTTTCTCCACGTGGGAGCCACTTTCACTGGTTTTGAATCGACGAAATGGAGATTTTCCAGGAAAACAGAGAAGAAATTGCTTTGAGGATCCCTTCTAGAATTTGATCTCGACACTTATATTAAATTTAAGATGAAATTTAAGTCCCCAACAATCAAATTCAAAGAATCACAAAGAGCCCCTAAGCTAGCCAAATTTTCCTAGAAGAGAATTCTCTCATAGAATGACCCATAGACATAAAGTATGGTTCTGGGGTCCTCCATGTATTTGAATTCCAATTTTACTGAGATGGACGAATAGAGAGAAGAAGAAGAGATAGCCTTACAATATGAGTTCCATCTCGTCAGAAGACCTCCTGATTGACCCTATGAATCAACAGTACAGAAACACCAATTTCTAAGCCATTATTCAACAATAGCTCCCACTTCAGAACCTTCACATTTTGTTTCCTGGAGTAAAATTGCATTGGGGTTATGGCTCTCGATGAGATTTTTGAGGGAAAGTTGTTTAGGGGCATCCCCTACCCCTTTGGAAATGAAGGATAATACAATCACGGGGGAGGTTGTTTAAGGGATTTCCCCGCTCCAAGGGCCCTTGCGATAGTTGATTTCCTTTCTTGATATCAAGAACTGCTTTCTACTAAGATTTCAAAATGTGTGACTTTCTTTTGATAGGATTTGGCTGGATAAGGTTGAGTGTGAGACCTCCATGAGAGGGGATATCATTCTTTTGTTTCCCTCAGGGTCTTAATGCATACCCGGGTTTAGGGGAAGAGGAAATAGGATTCAAAACGACAGAACCCCCCTCTGAAGACTTTTGCAACCTTGAAAAGGATTCAGAGCTAAGATTAACCAAGGGGCCCCCAGACAGGGAGAAAACAAGACGGAGGGGAGAGGGAAGACTACTAGAAGGGGCATGGTTCAAGGAATAAGAAGAAGACCTAGGGAACACATGATTTGAAACCAGAGCATGAGGAGAGAGAAGCAAGGGGGGAAGAAGAGGAGGGGGGGGAAGGAATAAATGTACCTGATTTTAGAACAACTGGAGGCTCAACATTCTTCACTTCGATCTCTATATCCTCTTTCTGAACGTCTAACTTGCAACTTTTTTCTTCTGTCGTTGGAGGAAAATCATGCGCTGCTATGGATTTTTTCACCCATATTTTGCGAGGCTTCTTCATTAGAGGTTTAGGATGATTGCACTGAGTGTGGAGATGGCCAATTTCGTGGCAAGCAAAGCAACGAAAGGGTACCTTCCAATAATCGACTCGTTGGAGCCACTAAAAATCCCCATAAACCAACTCCATTTTTCCTATGAGTGTGTCTCTTAAGTCTACCTCGATTAAAACCCATGCCCAATGCCTTTCTATTTTGGACTCCCACTTTGGTTCTAGCTCCACAAAGATTTCGAGCTTATTGCCTATAGCCTCGAGGGCTTCTTTATTCCAAAAGACCATGGGTAAGCCTAACAAGATAACTTAGACCCGCAGACGCGTAATAGAATTGCGAGCAAGGTCAAAATAAATCAACCAATGGTGGAAAACTAGTCTGGAGGGACCCCAAGTCCAATTCTAGTCCATATTTTTCCTAGCATCTTCTTCAGAACAAAAAAAAAAATTTAACCATCCTTGCACCATAATTTGGAATTCAAGCATGTACCCAATAAGAGGAAACCAATGCTTGTCTAAACATTGGGAGAGAAATTCAATTATGACCACCTTCCCACTAAACCTTCCAACCAGCGCCTTGCCTACTAGCGACGTAATGTCTTCCAACATAACATCTTTTTCAACCACCATTTCTACCCATTTTCTCCTCGCTCTAATGCAGTTCTTAGATTTGTTTTTGAAATATTTTAGACCAAAACCCTTCCTTTAACTTCTCTTTCTTCTTCGCAAACATAATCGACTATAGTAGAGGGAGGGAGTGTAGAATGAAGAGAATGTTCTAGGGAGGCGGGTAATGTTGCGGGAAAAGGTAGAGGATATTTAATGGGAACATTCACGATCCATCCATCACCTGCGGCATCAGTATCAACGTTTACGAGATCCGATCCCTTCTTTTGAGTCGGGTCGTTCGATTGCTCCAGAGAATCCTGAGGAGAGGGTTGTAAGTACTCGAATTAATTCCTAAAGGCTCATTGGATGTACTGGTTATCATTGTAATCCACGAGCTCCTACTTGAAACCGTCCATCTATACTTTCGACTCTTTTGAAACCACCAGAAAAAAAGGGAACACATACCGCTTTCTGAGGCTGGAAAACCATCCTACGAGGAAC
>SNQJ01S0006917.1:149137-174182 GCA_010110895.2 Picea sitchensis | reverse complement strand
CTTGCTGATTTTCTTTTCTAACATGCTTCCAAATAACTTTGCAAACAAGGGGTTTATCATTATGGTTCTATAATTGGAGGGATTATTGACGTCACCACTCTTGAAAAGAGGTATTTCCATACTAGTTGTCCAATGGTAGTAAGAAGGTAGTTGGAATCATCGGAAGGGGTCGCATGCGTGGTGTAGTGCATGCCTTGAAGCATGACCAAAATCACTTGCGCTTTCGTGATCTCGTAGGTGGAAGAAGGTCGAAAAATGAGAATATGAAGGATTGGGTGAGATCATTAGTTAGAGGCTTCATTAGAGACACAATTATCACTATTATTGTTTTATGGTTTGTGGAGCATCAAAATATTAAATTTTGACTTTAAACTTTCTTTCAATTTTTAATGTTTTAAATTTGTTGAGAAAGCTTCTTATTATGCACATTTAACAATTCAAAATCTTACTAGGATTATTTGAGATGTAAATAATTTTTATTTTTCCGGAATATTCATTAAACTAAGGGAAATGTTATTATTGGCTCTTATTATTAATCACCATTATTAATCACCATGGATTGTAATGAGCTATATTATTAGTAGTAGTAGTAATTTTGTATTAAAAGGGTAAAATACTGCAATATACAAAATGTTTGAGAGGGCAGAGCAAGAGAATGAACAAAAACTCATCAACTAGTATGACTATAGGGATGCAAGACTAAAACAAAACTATGAACCATACAAAACTACAAAGTGACACTTGAAGAAAAAACAAATAAGTCACTAGAGATTATACTGTCATTAGCATGCCTATCGTAGTAACCTAGCTTGTCATAATAAACCATAATATTATCCAGTAGATATAAAGGGTACATAAAGACTACCTTACTACTCTTTGGCCTTGCCTTTTCCTCCAATGTCATTCAATAGTTGACCCAAGAGAGATTTTACCTAAGTTAGTTCATTGTTATGCTTAGAGAGATTTTTGGAAAGAGTTGTGAGGGACATATCCAAATATGACAGAAGATTTGTCACTTGCTCTTGAAACTTCTAATATGCATCCATACTAGAAGCCACGAAGGATCTAATGTGCACTTTAGATCCAAAGTGTTCTTGTAGAGGGTACCCTCACATCAAGTGTTCATAGGATCGTCAAGAGGGAAATCAAACGAAGGGATTCCTTCTCGCCTTTTTCCTTTGTCCTCTAGCCAAGCATCCTCATCTAACTTAGCCACCTCCATGTAGGCTTCCTTCAAGTGAGAGCACTTGAAGGTTGACTGTAATGTATGTTGCATGCTTCGAAGTAAGGAGGAATGCCTTTCCCAAAGGCCACCTCCTCAATGTCTTCATCATTGTCATCATTGATGTCTAAGATTGGGGGAGCCCTTTTTCTTCTAGGAAAACCCACAATCTTATGACCCTCATGTCTCTTATCATGGAAAATGGGGCCAAACCCCTCATTTTACCTATCCTCTTGAAGCTTCGGAGTTTTCTAGATTAAGATTGGGATGCACCCATCTATGGATGTGTGAGGAGGGGCCCAAATTTCAACATAGGAGAAGTTCAAACCCACAACCAAAGTGATCCTAACATCAACTAACACCCAATAGAGTGAACTAGAAACCAACAACAGAGAGACAACAAAGTAGAAATGAAAGCAAACATAAAAGAGCCATTTACCCAATTCATGAGATGAGCCCAAATGTAGAAAGAGGGGCCGTATTTAAGCACAAGAGGCATGTTAATCCATGATGATCAATGATCTTTGGGGTTTTCTTAACCATGATTTCTTGAGAACCTGCCATTATGAAAATACAATGGCAATTAGATCTATATCTAGAGAGTGCTAGAGTCATGTTACCTAGTATTTTGAAACCAAGAGCCTATGCGTCTTCATTATCTGGATAAGGTACCATACCAGTACTACCATCAATCGTTGTGCCATTTTCAATGCTAGCTGCCATGCCCAGCATGTTGTTGTTGACATCGTTGTTTCCATCTATCTCATCAGTCACCCAATTCAGGGATGTGGAAAATAATGAGTTAAACTTCATTCATTATATATATAGGGTGCAAAGTAATATAAATATTGAGTTATTGAATTCAAAGTTACTACCTTAAGTATTTTGGCATTCTAAGAGATCAAGATACCTCTTGTGAGATTCACATAATTTGAAAGCTAGAAGAAAGTTTAAACTAATCAAAACTCTTATTAAAACTATTCAAGTCATTTYTAATATTATTCTCTTTGATTCCCATCCACAAAAACCTAAAATTATGAACAATCATTGTGGTACCATTAATGTTAGCTACCATCTCCCACATGTCATTGTTGGTAGGGTTGTGGTTGTCATCTATCTCCTTAATCACCCAATATGGGGTCGTGGACCAGAATGAGTTAAACTATATATATATATAGAGAGAGAGAGAGAGAGAGAGAGAGAGAGAGAGAGAGAGAAAGAGAGAACAAATTATTATAAATACTAAGTTATTAAGTTCAAAGTTAATACCTTAAGTATATTGGCATTCTAAAACATGAGGATAACTCTCGGGAGATTCACATAATAGGAAAGCTAGAAGAAAAACTAAAATATATCATTAAAATTGATCAAATCATTTTAAATATTATTCTCTTTGATTTCCATCAACAAAACCTAAAATTATCAACAATAAAAAGTAATCATTCTAAGAGTAATAGAAATTAATAAAGTTTATTAAATATTTAAGTTTTATTTTTATTTTTTTAAATCATTCTAAGTGGAAATAAATGTATTTAGTATTGTGTGTTATCACCTTCATTTAAAAAGGAAGTGTGGTTGTTTTCTTAAGGTATTCCATATGAACGTCGTGATTGATGTAAAACTTAAAAGTTATATGATTTTTTTTTTGCAAACCGATACACACACACACAAAATGGCATGTTTGTTCATATATTTCCATAAGATTTTGGAGAAATATTATATTTCTGCTTTAAAAAAACCATGTTTGTTTATATCCTTTCAATAACAAATTACATAATTGGCAAAGAGTGCACAAAATGGAAAGGGTTCCAATGAAAGGACATTGTGATTTCACTCAGTGGCAAGGACGAACCTGAGCTTTATGACTCTTCGTCTATTTTACTCGACACCCTTTATACAAAGATTAACCTACCATTTGAATTAGTCAATTGCAGGAAACATTGGAAGTAGAATTAACTTAATTTAGTTGTGGTTTATTGCATTTATGCTCACTGATGATGGATTTTTCCCTTGTATTTATAAATGTAGTTATTCTTTATTTGTTGACAATTCTTAAGGTTTATGGGTTGCATGGATAGAAAAAGGATTCTATTGTCAACATGGAAAATGGATGGTTTAAATTCTTATGGTAAACTATCATTATCAACAAAACTTAGAGCATGATGAGAGTTCCAAGGCTAATATAAAGTGATGTTGAACCAATTAATTGTTTTATTTTTTATAATGAGAATGGCACAATTTTGGTGCTTCCTTTGCAAATGATTAGAGTTGTGTATACATTGGTATAATTATCTCACTTGAATACTTTTATAATGATTTCTCTGATTTAATATCATGTGCTTATTTTATGGAGAATAGGTTTAGTTTTGATTTTTTTTATTTAATTTGTAGATACGTATTTTAAGTGGGTCGCTAAAGTTATAACATAATATTCAGGCATCGAAGATTTTCCCACCAAATGCATGCTAGTTTTATGCCATACCTACCATGTAATTTTCATGGGTTGAAGGGCTTATTTGTGTCTCAAATCAACAACTCTTCAAATAATGAAAATTCAAATTTCAACTAATGACAACCTTGGAAGATAATGCTTAAAAAATATAGCCCTATTCTAGGAAGCTCCTAGATAAATAGTATGATGATAGCTTATCATGCAAACACTTGGTGTTAAGCATTGAGAACATGGCTATGACATAATGAACACTTGATGTAGTCATTTTGATCTGCTTAAACATGTATGTTATTGATGCATGTGTGATAATGTTGATGCATTTTCACTTTGTATATCAAAGCAAGATTTAAAATCAAAGCCTACTAAATTTTATTTGGATTGTGTTGAGAACAAAATAAACATAGAGATAATAGGAAAAATAGCAAAAATATATTGTAAAAAGCACAATAATATAGTGAAATGCAAGTTCTATTAATGAATGAAATAGTGAAAACACTACAATATGCAAAACAATACAAATTGACTAAAATGGTGATAGCTTATCTTTGAGAAGAGATCTTTCAACTACACTCATTTGCAAAAAGTCAATAATAAGAGGTTGAAACTACATTTTAACATAAATTCTAAAACCCTAAGAGGAAAAAACTCTAACCCTAGGATATGATGTGGCAAAAGAAATGTGGACCTTAGGGAGCCTAATTGATACATCAACTTCTCGAGGCCACAAATTTTCATTATGAACTCTATTTGGGGCACTTCTTAGATTGATATAAAGCTTATCTGAAACTCCATGTGTTTGAATGCTTTGAAAATCAAAGATTTCAAGGTTGTGTCACTCATTAAAATTGCATCAAAAGTGCTTGAAAAATGTGTCAAAAGTTCATGACCTACAAAATTGTTGTAAAAATGGCAAGGTGTAGGATCGTTTCTGAGTCGATGGTAGATTTGGGTGGCCACTTGTGTTCACCTCGAGCAATTGTGACTATTTAGGAAGAAATTGTCTCCATTGTGTCAAGTTTCTCCATCAAATTTGGAAACTTCTATTGAATCTCGTCCTTGGTGAGCCACTTGCCTTAGTGAAGAAGTTTCTTTGTTATAAGAACTCAATAGAGTTGTAGGATCTATTGGTAGGTTCCCTTCATCTTGGTGTTCATGATTCGCTCGATTATAGCATGATCAATGCAGTCAAGGTTGAGTTTTGTAGGGGCCAAGTGCTCTACCACCTCTGAGGTGTCCAACAAAGGTGGGAAATATGGTCAAAGTAGCTCTGCATTGAAGATAGGGTGTAAGTCAAAGAAATGTGGAATGCTCAATTCAAAATAATTTTGACCCACAACCTTGGTGATGGTGTAAAGGCCATATCATAGTGGTCTGAGCTTCCTATGGTGGCTCGTGAATCATTCTTTCTGCAAGTACAACCATACCTTATCGCCAACCTAAAACTTGTGTGAAACTCAATGTTGATTGTGTTGTTTCTTATACTTGGCATTGAAGTTTTGCAAAATATCATGAACTTCTAGTTGGATGTACTAGATCCATTCAAAAAAATTGGACAATTTGTCTACTTCAATCTGAGAGAGTGCCAACACGAACTTGTCTACCCAGGCGATTTGTCTACTTATATGAGAGAGCGCCAACACGAACTTGTAGTAGAATTTGGTAAGTCTAAAGAAGTTATGGAGCCTTGTTAGTGTTTGAGGGACAAACAAATTGAGAATGAATTGGACCTTGGTTGAATTGACATGCACACCATGTTCATCCATGATGTATCCTAGATATTGAATTCTCTTCATGTTGAATGAGTACTTCTCTAGATTAGAATATAACTTTTCTTATTGTTGGGTGCTCAACACTTGTTAAATGTGTTTCAAAGGTTTCTCCCAAGTTTTACTAAAAATGAGGATATCATCCAAATATACGACCACAAAAGAAGCGGTGAATGGTTGCAAGATATGATCCATCATCTTCATGAACATCATTGAGGCATTACTCAAGCCAAAAGGGATGACCAACCGCTCAAAGAGATATTTAGACTTGAAGGTTGTCTTCCACAAATCAGTTTGTTTGATTGGCACTTTGTGATAATTTGATTTTAGATCAATCTTTTTGAAAACTTGGTGCCCTTGAGTTGATCAAGAAGATCATGGATCTGGGGAATTGTATATCGATTTTTAACCATGATTTTGTTTATGGATCTCTAATCAATATAGAGTCACCATGTCTTTTCCTTCTTTTGAATCAACACAATTGGGCTCTTGCAAGGTGAGGATCTTTGTTGAATGTGGCCCTTTTGTATTATATTTTGAATTTGGCATTTAATCTCCTTGTTCTCTAAATGAGAGTGTATGTATATCAAGCCATTAGGTAGAAGGTCACCAAGTTTCAAACCAATTGCATGCTTAATTTGACAATGCAGAGATATCCTTACAAGTGAGGTGAATATATGTTTGTATTTTTCCACCATCTTGTCCACCTACTTATTCTATGTAGAGAGATCCCTTGTAGAGGCCTTGGTGTTCGAGGTGATCTTTCGTTCGCCTTCCAACCAAGCCATGAAGATGACAAATATCCCAATCTAAGAGATTATCTTCATGCAGTTCTTAGCTATGAGCAAAGAGACTATGGTAATCAAGGCTACTTGTGGTATCTTGTAGAAATGACCCCCTAAAGTAACAATCACGCTATGGGGAATGGACTCATAAACAACATGACACTCTTTCATGGATGGTTGTCCTAAAATAACATCAAAAAATTCAAACATAACAACATCACATAGTACCTCATCTTCGAAGTGATTGATATTGTAGTGGAGATGACATTATTGATTGATGTGGATGTCTCATCCCTAAGCTAACCAACCAATGGTGTATGGTTGGAGGTGTGGCGTTGTTGGAAACTTCAACTTCGCGATGACCTCTGCTAATACCAGGTTCTTCTGGTTGTTTATATCAACAATTGAAATGTCACTGGAGTCCCCTTCACCCACTTCTATGAGTGGAAGAGGTGCCCACATTCCTCAATATTCTTTGGTTCCTTTGGCTATAATTTTGTGGTAGAAATGGTAACAATGGGTTTTACATCGATGATCCATTTTCCCTTATTTGACTCAGAATCAAAGTACGAGATAGAATTATATTTTGAGGCATTCGTCTTTGGCAATAATGATTATTTGGATAATATTTGTTATTGTTATGCTAGGGGATTTTGTGGATCTCACACCACTTTCCAATGTCCTTTAACATCTTGTTACTCTTCTTTGCATGTGGCTTTGACTGGTTGTCATGAGGTTGATTATCCTTGCTCTGCCATTTTCTTTCTCGATTAGGGCCACCTACACCATTCTTTTGTTGTGGTTGATTTACAAGCCCAAAATCCCTCTTACCCTTCTGTTAAAACTTTTGTTTGATCTTAACAACATATTGATAAGTGGATCATCATGAAGAGAAGTTCAAAAATTGCATTTATGTTTGGATATATCTATTTAGGCCACTATAGCATTTTAGAACCAAGCATTGCTTAGATTCCTTGATTCCTAAATTTGGACATAAGGTATTGGTGTACTTTGGCATTGCTTGGTGTTTCTTCATGTGTAGAGTTTTCCATTTCATGTCCTGGTCATTGTAGTATCCAACATGATAGAATTCATCCTTGACAACATCGACAAGCCGCTCAAGTAGGTTTTGTCCCAAATGATTTAGATTCATGTTTGGCATGTTACACACAATAAGTGTCCCACCAATCTTTGACATGTGGAAGGGACTTCGAGGAGCACAAAGGTGATCTTCTCACTATTGGAAAAAAATTGAACAGAGTAATAACCCTTTAGCAAACTTAACCATCCAAAGCATTTATGTCTATATTTCCTTCAAACAAAGGAATGTCAATGTTAACTTGTACCTTGAAGGGCATCACACCTCCAAAGTGATTTTTATCAAGGGTGCATTTATCATCATTGGGAGTCGTTGAATGATATAGAAGAAATTATCCATCATCTCATTCTTCTATCACTCAAGGGCTTCCTTGAACACCATCTTGATAGTATATCCTACTCTATATTCTTTCTTTTTGTCCACCATGGGAGGCCTCTTGGGCCAACATGGGAAGTCTTCACTAGGATTGGTTAGTACGAGGCCCAACTCCATGTACTTGAACCTCATCAAGGACATACATGTAAAAACTACAAAGAGAATACTTCTTTCATACCATTAATCTAGATTGCGTTGAGAAAGAAATGAAGATAGCAATAACATGCAAAATAACACAAAGATGTTGTAAAGAGCATAGTAATACAATGAAACCATAACGCTATTAATGAATGAAATAGTGAAAACATTGCAACATGATAAGCAATACAAACTATCTAGAATGTTGGTATCTTATCTCCAAGAAGAGATGTGTCGATTACGCTCATTTGTAAAAGGCTAATTTCTGACATACAACTCCTTTTTTCATTCCTGAAATTCCATTTAAGGAAAGGATAATACATCAAAACCATCCATCTCTTCGAAAAAATGAAAATGTTAAAACACATGAAAAATACCTATTACCATCAACATTAATTCTTCTTTCAGTGAGAACAAACAAGCCTAATGTTATCTATACATGGGAAAAAATGGCATACATATACCTTTTTATAGCATTGAAAATAAAATCACACATGTTTAGAAAATGTTGATTGACATAATGCAATAACTAACTAACTAACTAACTAACTAACTATCTATCTATCTATCTATCTATCTATCTATAATCGATATTAATATATCAGTCCATATGTCTCTACAATAATTGATGTTTCGATATATCGATTAATAACTAACAAACAATCAATCAATCAATCAATCAATCAATCAATCAATCAATCAATCAATCTATCTATCTATCTATCTATCTATCTATCTATCTATCTATCTATCTATCAGTCTATATGTCTATATGTCTCTACAATAATTGATGTTTCGATATATCGATTAATAAAAATTTACCTACATAAGAGTTGATATAGAAAAGTGTTCATAACTATTTAATTGTAAAAATACAAACCATGGTCATACATGGGTGTTTGAATTGGTGATAGCATTCGATATCCCGTAGGCGATATCCATCGCTATAATAAAATACAAACTCGAGTTAGAAGAACGAGTTTTATTTGGCAATGTCTAACAATTTATTGGACATGATATCAATCAAAGAGCGGGAACTTATATTAATCACTATCATTTGGCTTTCACAGCTACCCAGCCCACTAAGTTGGATATATTTGTTTTATTTGGATATGTTGATCGAAAATGCGAAGAGTATATCAATTACATAGAACGATATTGATTGATATCGACTAGTGTTCAATGCCACTTATATTAAATTCAACAACCTATTGTATTAATGTTGAGGGATTGAAGGAAATCAATATTGTATTAATGTTGGTTTGTATTAAATCATACCAATATATATACTATAGGTTTTTTAAGGATAAAAAATGAACAAATATAAGAGTAGCATAGATATTGGTATTGTTATACATATTGGTTAATATGCAATCATATATTAGTCTATATGAAATCATATACCAACTAAAAAATTATGGGTATATAATTATAAAATTTGAATTATGATATAAGTGTGGAGGAGATATTGATGGTGATCACTTGCTTATATTGGTCAATATGAAATCTTAAGATGATTAATATGTGATAATAGGTTGATTGATATATGTAAGAATTTTATCAATCTTAGTTTTATATGCTTTAACAATGATTGAAATGTTTCTAAGTATTAAATAGACTTGTGACCTATTAACAATGATTGAAATGTTTCTAAGTATTAAATAGACTTGTGACCTACAATTGGTTTTCAGAATCTATGCATTTAAACCTTTGTGAAGTTGGTTGATGTTCTAATGCATGGTCTAATGGAGGCTAGTGACCATTTAGAGGAGTTATTGTTAGGTGTTACATTTATTGCTAGGATCTTAGTCTATTATTGAGAGAGAGAGAGAGATGTCATCCCTCAAGCAACAATGTTAGTTGACTAAATATTTACACTGGAAAATTGTAAAAAAAACAACATTAAGTGAAGGGTTGTTCCTTTTGTCTTCTTATATTATGGAGATTACAGTCTAGATTACAAAGTTGTATGAGCTTACTATGAATATATGAGACACAATGATATTCTTTGATCCTCAATAGTAAGCTTCTTTCCCTCTATGTTGTTATCATATCCTCTGCAATTATGATCTTACTATGATATAGTTGGAAACCAGTGAAAACATCCCCCCCCCCCCTTTGCTAGGATTTTGATAGCTATAATTAGGGTTAGGGTTAAAATTTCAAAACTTCTTGGAACCTCTATGATGCTTGTAGAAGTATCTAGTATATTCTCACACATTACTAACTCCCCATATTCGAATAATGGTGAGTTTACATGGTCGCCACTTGGATATGTGAGGAATATTTATATCATTACCTTGTTAGGGCCATAAATTTCATATACAGTCTTTGTTTTAGGTGCATGATATATAATTGGAAATATCTCAATAGACCCATAAAAAATTGTTTAGGCTCTAAAAGGTATTGAAAGTTGATGACCCAAATTTTAACAAATCAACATCATCTCGTAAATGTCTCGAATTCTAATCTCCCCCATCTAGAGAATGAATAGATTTATATGTATTTATGTAGATCCATTCCGGTAAGCTCTTAATCTCCAATTCCCATCCTAATTTGGTACCAAGATGATTAGGGAACCGCATGGTAAGTTACTTGGCCTTATGACTCCTTGCCTTAAACAATTCATGTAACTGCTTCTTCACTTCATCTTACTTGAATATGATTTTTTTTTACAATCATATATTTGGAAAAAGTAGAGTCTATGGATGACTCTATCCCATGCTCCACTTCCCTCTTGGGTGGAATTCCCTTTGAATCTTGCAACTAGTCTATGTATAGATGTCAAGACCTTAGACAAAGCCCCATGTAAAGCCTTAGACATTGAGTTGTTATATTTTTATTATTATATTAGTATCGTTAGCTAGACCTTTTAATTGTAATTGTACCCTTGATCTCATATATATATATATATATTATCATCCCATCTTGTACATTTTTCTATTGTAAAAGGAGGTTTCTCCCTTGAAGAGGATTCACATTCATTATTCCCTCTTTACCAAGGTGTGAAGTTACTTCTCTCTCTTTTTATGCTATTTTGGTTATTTGGTGCATAACATTTGGTTTCAGAGCATATGATCCTAGATTTTTTCTCTTTCAATCGAGGCACCTTGGAATTTTTTATATAATTTTTTTTCTAGGAAACTTCACACACAAATTTTTTTTAGGATACTAGGATATATATCTAGCTACATGTGGTAAAAATTTCAAGTATTAGCTCATTATAATTTCTAAGATATATAGCCTATGGAAGTTAGGATTTGTGACTAGTCTTAAAATCAATTTAAAACGAGTCATCTTGAAATTTTCACTATAAATTTATTTCGGCAAGGTTTCAGATCGTGAAATTTTTAGTATCATGAGGATACATAGCTAAGTATTGGTGGTCAAAATTTTAGGTTTTTTGTTGTTTTACTTTCTGCAATATAGGTTGTGGAAACCAAGGTTATTTGACTAGTCCTGAAACTAGTCTCAAACAAGTGTTTTTGGTATAAGTGACATATATGAAGCTTGATAAGTCCAAATTAAGTGCCACTAGTTCCTTTGGAAATAAGACAGACCATATTATTGCAGGTAAAAATTTCAAAAATAGATTTGAAATATTGGTCACGTGGAATTATGTACAAGTTCTCTCTTTGGAAAGGGCCAATAATCAACAAGTTTTGTTAAATTTACTATAACCTTCACTTGGCACATTAATTATGGTCATGTTTGTGGCATTGTAGAGAAGAAACATGAGAGTAGTATAGATCAAAAGTTTAGACTCGGGAGGGCCAACATTTCAGAGATATATCAGGACAAAGGTCATCCAACAAGACAATTTCTCAAATAGGATTTTAAAGGTACGTAACTTACAATAGGCATAACTTTTGATTAGAAGATTTGTTATTTTTTATTCAAAAATTTTTATAAAGAGAAAAAAGAGGAGTTACATTATTATTTTTATCCCACATGGAAAAGGGTGCTTCAAAAATTACTTCACCAACTAAACCTCCAAAAATCTCAACCATGACTCAAGAAGAAAGAGAATAGATTTTTCACCAGCTATCCAAAAGAACCAATTTAATAAAAAAAATGTCAAGTCAACAACAAGTAATGATTTGATGGAAATGAAGATGGATGAAAATAGGGAATAAATGCAAAATAAGATGGATGAAAGTAGAGACAAATGGAAAATAAGATGGATGAAAATATGGTACAAATGGAAAAGAACATAGATAAAAGGATGGAAGAATTAAAAAATTCTGTGTCAACCATCTTGTTGTGTGCCCTAGATGAGATATTCCATCAAGGAGATATGGGGACACAAGGAAATCATGTAAATGTAGAGGAAATAAATATTGAGCCCAAAAATCATGATTATTCATCACCTCCATATATGCATCATTGGGGGTTCCACTCGGCATGAAGGAACTACTTAATTCCCAAGATTGATATGAGGAAGTTTGATGGGAAAGATCCTATAACATGGATATTCCAGATGGATCAATTTTTTTATCTACACCAAGTGCCAACCTTATAAAATGTAACTCTTGCATCCTTGTATTTAGAAAATGATCAATTTATTTGGTATCAATGGCTTTGTGAAAGAAAAAAGGATTACATTATCTCTTGGTCAATTTTTACGGATGAATTGATAGCTCATTATGGGGATGTTAAGAGAAATATATTCTTTAGTCAATTGATAAATATTTGGCAAAGAGGCCCAATTATAGAGCACATTTATAAATTCCAAAAACTAAGTCTCAGGGTAAAGAACATTCAAGAGGATAACGTGTTAGATCTCTTTATGAACACTTTAAAGGAAAACATTCAACGTGAGGTGTGCCTCTTCAAACATAAATCCCTAGAGCATGCTTTCAATATGGAAAGGAACGTTGAAAGTAAAAATATGGCCACTAGAAGAGTGATCTCTAATAACTATAGAGAGCACCATGCTCTCTCTCCTAACCTCACTAAACCAACAAGGTTGACACCTCAACAAATAGATGAAACAAGAGCAAAGGGAATGTGTTTCAATTGTGATAGAAAGTACAGTAAGGGGCATAGATGTTAGAATAAATTATTCTACATAGATTTTGAAGAAAAAGAAGATCAAGAATTGGAACCATCGCAAGATACATAACTAAAGAGACTACTCCAACCATATATTGGCATGCATTGGTTGGCATCAGTACTCCAGATATGCTCAAGGTAAAAGGATATATCAAAAAGGAAAAGGTAACAATGTTGATTGATTCTGGTAGTACTCGTAACTTCGTTAATTGCAAATTAGTTAAACTTCTCAATTGCTTTGTATTTCCAACACTAGAGTTTCAAGTAATGATTGTAGATGGAGGTACCATGAATTGTTCAGGGAAGTGTTATATTATTACACCCAATATGGGGGAGTATTTATTGGATATTCCCATGATTGCAATCCAAATGGGTGGTATTGATTTTGTATTAGGGTTCCAATGGTTACAATCATTGGGAACAATGGCTCTAAATTTTCAAGAAAGTTTTATGAGATTTTCCTCAGAAGGAAAGGAAATTGAACTCATAGGTATCCAAGGGAATCCCTATAAAGTGATAAGATATAAAAACATGAGGAAATTACTCAAAAAGGGACACCATGGTGTACTTCACAATTTTTCTCACAAGATGTTCAAACATCTAGACCTTTTGTTCCAGTGGATCGCCAAAATGTTATTGATGATCATTACAAGGTATTTGAAGAGATTCCTAAGGGTCTTCCACTTGCTCAAGATCATGACCATGCTATTCATTTGCAACTAGGAAGTGTACCACCTAACATTAGGCCTTACAGGTACGCATATGCACACAAGAGTGAGATTGAGCATATGATTCAAGAAATGTTAGAGGTCAACATCATTCAACCTTGCCAAAGTGATTTCTCTTCACTGATGATGATGGTGACAAAAAAATATGGTTCATGGTGTATGTTTCCAAGTTATAGATAGCTCAAAGAGATGACCATTAAAGATAAGTTTCCCATTCATGTCATTTATGAATTATTAGATGAATTGCAAGGAGCAATTTTTTTTTAAATATCTTCCAATTAGCACTTTTATTATTCCATGCATCCTTCAAATGATTCCTTCACACCTACATAATTGGTTCCTTTTTGGTTCTATCTCAAGTAAATAAGTACATACTTCTTGTTAGTTGATTAATATCTTAGCTTGGTGTGCACTCACTAGAGAGATATTAGAATTTGCCTTGTTTGCATTGATGATAAAATATTTACCATACAGTTGATCAGAAGGTATTGGTTGGCCCCGATCATGAAGATATCACACTACATATATATATAGGGGCTACCAAATAGCATAATTCAAACATCAATAGGTACTATGAAAATTTGTGTTCATCAATCAAATTCAATGGTAGAGAATATAATATTGCATTGCGTGTACTTTTCACTCTACATCCTTACTCACTCAACCCCAAGGGTATGAATAAGGGTGATCATGCATTTTTAAACAAAACTTACTTTCCAAGTCCTCTATGATGAGGTTTTCTTGTGAACCAAAATCAAACAAAGCATCCAATTTTTTCTTCTTGATGTGAATCTTGATATGGAAGAGATTTTGCATCTCCTTCTCCTCTTTCTGATGGAGGCCACTTGGCTTCACCTCCCTCTACATTATTTTGAAAACAATATTTTCATCCACATACAAGGTTCTTTCTATCTCCATTCCTTCTTTTAAAGAAGATTATTATTCTTGGATTACTTGTTCGTGGTTGCTAAGGTTCATCTCTGGCTGCAATTTCCAACATTTTTCTTTTGTGTGACCATCATAGTGGTTATTCAGGTCCTTATACACATGTACAATGGTGGAAGTCTTCTTATTTTTTTCATTCCCTTCTTTTTGTCACCCTTATTGGAAAATGCATGCTAGTCTAACTTCTTTGAACCATCTGGTTGTTCCTTTTTATTGTTAGATTAAATTACTTGGCATGTAATATCCCTCATCAATGGTATTGGGATTGAATATCATAACTTGCCTCCTTATGTGACTATGAATACCACCCAAGTACTTGATGACCACATCTAGGTCCCTGGGATTTCTTCCCAAATGAATGTATTTCTCTTAAAACTCTATAATGTACTATTGTACACTTTGTCCTTTTCTTTATTGGTAATAGTACCACCAAATCCTCTAACCCTATAAAATCTAATAGGGTAAAATTAGGACTTTTAGAGGTCTTTGAATACCTCCAATTTAGTTATTAGTGGGTCTCCTCGAAATGAAAGTTCCTTAGTGTGACTCCCCCACCAAGTGGTGTTGAGATGATTGGTGACTAAAGTACCCTTTTTTTAGCTTCAGTTCTTCCTTCACTTTCCTTGGCTCCTCATGATATTATGTTTTTTCATGAAATTGGGGTTTCTATGAAATGAGATTGATTTTCTTCTCAAGAGTGACCAAGAGGATGACCATGATCCTATAGGTATTAGTTATTTAAGATTTCAAACTCGCAAATATTATCTCTCCTTCTTCTATAGGTCCTTATCGGTGCTCTTCTTTGAGTTCTAAGGATTGGTGTTTCTTATTAACCCTTATTGTGTTGATATTTAGATCCATAAGGAACAACACTCTTGTAGATTTGGATTTCCTAAATTGGGTTAAGAATATACTAGGATAAAACTACCAAAATCCCAAATAAACCAACTTTAATATTAATATTATTTGTAAACCACCTTAGACATTCTAGTGGTTATCTTACCAAAATAGAAATAAACTGGACTATAAGGAGCCTATGCTTGATTATGTGACTATACTTTTTGTGTTTTTAATGCTTATAAAAATAGACCATTCAAATATTTAACTAATATGACATATGAAATATATTAGAATAGAAAATACACACAATGGAACACAAATATTTACACTAGAACCCGAATGGGAAACACATAATTCAATGAAGGATTGTTGATCTAGGTGGATATCGATGGCCACCCACCTTTTCCAACTAGCTCAAAACAGTTTTTTGGCAATTTACTATTTTTAGCAGTTTTAACTTCCGGGGCCATTTTGAGGGCCTAAATGAAGGTTTTTCGGGATCGAGCTTCTCAATGATAGACAAAGGAAATATTGAGCCCCCAAAATGAATCCCCTCAACGATACCTTTCCAGAGGGCTGTCATGCGCCTAAAACGGAGATCGTATGCAAAAGTTACGACCCCGAGAAGTTGATGTACTAACTTACCCAAACGGGGCCCACATGCCTTTTGGCGCTTCATCTCCTAGGGTTAGGTTTTTGGATGTCTAGGGTGTTTGGCATTCCTATTTATTTTAAAAAGGCCTTCAGAGCCTCATTGTGATCATCTTCTTGCAAATGAGCGCAGCTGTCACATCTCTTCTCAGAGATAAGCCGCCACCATTCTAGATAGCTTGTTTCCGCTGCATTTTACAGTTTCATCTTATTTCCCTATTGAATAGAAAACCATTTTTACTGTATCTCTGTTATTTTGTGTTAAGCGCATGTTAATAATCTGTAGTCATTTCGTTATGTTCATAAAATCTGGATCAATTGTGCCTCTCATCTTCTATATTATGGGAATTACAATGCATATTACAAAGTTATAAAAGATTAATGTGAATATATGAGACACTATGGTCTTCTACAATTCTCTACAATATTATTTTTTCTCTTTTATTTGTTAGTATCTCCTCCATAGTCATGTGCATACTATGGAACAATGAGTGATTATGAAAAATCCCCCCTTTTATAGCTAGAATTAATGTTAGGTTTGTCGTTTAGAAGCCCTCCTGAAACATCCATGATGTTTATAAAAGTATCTAGTGTATTCACACACATTAATAACTTCCCATATTCACATTATGGCGAGTTAACATGGTCTCCATTTAGACATGCATGGAATATTTGAAACGTTACCTTTTTCAAGGCCATAATTTTCACATACAATTCCATTTTAGAGGCATTATATTTCATTGAAAAAATATCAATGAGAAGAAAAATCATCATCTTGGATGAGGTGAGCCTATAAAAAGCCCCATATGTCACTAGGCCCAAAAATTGTATTTAGGGAAAAACTCATGGAAAGTTGATCACTCAAATTTTAACAAATCAACAACATCTTAGAGATGCCCCAAATTCTAATCTTCCCCATCTAGACAATCAATAAATTCATATGGTATTTATGTAGGTCAAATTTGTATTACTGGTAGGAGTCAATGGATTTTTTATGGCTTCTCTCTTCATTGTTCCTATGTTTGAATCTCCTCCACCAATCACATGTCCAAGGTAAACTAGGGAATGTTTACCAAATTCATATTCCTTGAGATTATCCAACAACTAATGTCTCTTTAGTGTGTCTAGTAATTGTGTCATATGTGATCATGTTTCTTCATAAATGGAGTTGAATATTAAATTATCACTGAAATTAACTATTACAAAGGAATCTATTAATGAATGCAACAAAACAATCATCAAACACATAAAAGTTGTATGTGGATTACATAATACAAAATGCATAACTAACCATTCATACAAACCCTGTCACATTTTAAATGATGTCTTCCAAGTGTGTAATACTTTGAAGCCCAACTTTGTGAAATACTTTCCTTGTTGTCGTTGATCCAATAAGTCATCAACCTATGGCAATAGATATTGATTCTTGATGGTCATCTTATTCAACATTTGATAGTCAATGAACATTGTCCAACTTCCATCTTTCTTAAGCACTATGATAGTTAGTGTCCCACAAGCCAACACACTTGGTTTTGTGACTCATTGTTATAAGAGTTTATACAACTACTTATTTCCTTCATTAGGTTCCAATAAATATTTACAATACAATATAATATTGGGCTATGGAGATTCTAGTAAAAATCAAATCTCGTGTTCAACTTTCATTCTACGTGGTAGTTATTTGGGTTCTTAAAATATTTTTAATATGTACTTTTAAAATGTTTTAGCTTTTGCTTCTATTTGTTGTCACATCCTCCCAAGGATGCTATTATCTCCACATTTACTTCCTCTTGTTGATTATCTCTCAAGAAAAATAACACATACTAATTGTTTGTATTGATTAACCTTCGATCTTGGGGTGCACTTATCAATGATAGTTTTGATTTTCCTTTATGTGCATTTCTATAAATATATTTTCCATATTTAACCAAGTGATATGGAATTTCCCTTCATTTGAACATAGCATCTTAAATAAAGATAGAGGCTTCCCAATATGACTCCACATACATCCAATGGAATCATATATGTCACTACTTCATCAATGAAGTTTGCAATGACAACCAATCTAAACTTGCATTGCTTGGTGACTTTCAACTCCATGTTTTAGATCACCCATCCTATTGGATACATATAAGGTTGTTCATGCACTTTCAATCCAACATTCTTAACTAATTGGGATAAAATCACATTTCACTAAGATTCTAGGTCATGTCCACCTTTGTCTTATTGAACTGGATCTTGATTTTAAAGAGTTCAGTAATCTTTGTTTCCTCCTTTGGATTGATACTACTCAAGGTCAATTCTCTTCGAATAGAGATGAAATTAACCTCACCTTAAATGTCATAACTAGTATTCATCTTTTATTTGGCATCTACAACTAACAAATTATTCTTCTATGTTGTTTATACCATTTATGATGCATTTCTTGGTGCAATTTCCAACAATTCTCTTTCATATGGCCATCAACATTACAATTCTTATAGAGATTATTGGTTGCTTCATTCCTATGCAATCACACTTGTTTTCTTTCCTTACCCTTCTACTTTGCTTGTGTTTTTTTCTTTGTCTACTTGTGTCCATTGCATTGTCCCATCTTATTATCATGTTTTATATATTATGCTTACACATAGGTTTCATTAATGGACTTTGGTTTGAAAAGCATCAATTTTCATCAAATATGGCTATGTATTCCTCCCAAACTTTTAATGAAAAAATCATGTTTATTGGGATATATACCTAATCGAATAGCTCATTTCTAAAACTCAAAGGTGTACATGTGCATTGTTTATCCATGTCTCTTTCAGAAAAAGAAGCCATTCTATATTTTGTTCTTTAATATATCTAATGGGATAGAACTATGACTTAATGATATTCTTGAATGTTTCCCATTGAGTCGCTAGTGGTTCCTATTGGATTCTTCAAGTACTAAAATTACTTTCCCATTAGGTTAACGTGTGGCATTTTGACTTCAATTGAGAAAAAATTACCTTTTCCTCTTCACCAATTTTATGCGCATTGAGATAAACTTATTGTTGGTGTAGCCATTGATTTAATTGAAGGGAATCAATATTACCTTCCTAAGGATTGATGTGAATCTTGAATTTAACTCTAAAGGTGATTTGGAATTTGTTGGTGTTCCCCATTTACAATTTTGTTTTCCCTTCCCATTCATATTCTTCTTATTCATAACTCAAACTTGACTTGTGAAGAAGCTTAGACTTCTTTGTCATCAATGTTGCAGCCAAGGTAGTGATGTTATGTTTTGACTCTACCATGCACATGGTCAGCTACAACAAATTTAGAGACATCTAGATCATTTGAGTCTCTATTTTCTTAAATTTAGTTACCAAATCACTTCCATCTTTCCTATCTCCCATATCAAAATATTGATATTGTTTCTTTCTTATTCTTGCTCTAACTTTCCACCTTCTTGCAGTCTTCTCAATATTGTCATCATTCACTATGGTATTCCCCTTTTAGTCTTTAGTAATAACCATTATGCCACCAATATGATTCATAATCGATCAACCTATGGCTATATTGATTCACCAAAACATATCCTAAAATTAATTTTTAATATTACTTGCCCTTATGTATTTAAATACCACTATAAAAATTTACTAGTGGTTGTGAAATAAATTACCAAGAATTTGATGCAAGAAATATACAATCACACATGATATGATAGAAATATTTATCCTAGATAAACTTAGTGTAGGGAAAATATAGATCAAAATGGATTGCTTAGTTGTTTATTACTCTTAGAGAAATTTATTGATTACAAAGTGCTCAATTTGAGCTTCCACCCCTATACCAATTGGCAATAACTCAAAGACTATTTTATCGCACAAATAGTGGGTTGGGAAAAGCCCAATCCAATCCATGGGAAGGCGATAATGGTGGGAGAATCTACCCACTGTCACCCTAGGTAAACCCTCCCCTTTGTTTAGTGAAGGATAAATCCAACAGAAGGGGGGAATTTTGGGTGACCCTAGGGAGAAATGAGATGGAAAGGTGAGATTATGGAAATGATTCCCCTATAGGTCAAGTTACTAAGTGAAAAATGGCTTGGTAACGAGTCTAGGAGATGGTGTATGGTTGTCAAGTGTTTGGGTACCTATGAAAGAGAATTGTACATGCCCGAGACACAAGAAGAAACACGTATACAAGCTCATAGTTAAGTGGAAAAGCAAGTTAAGCTTGTTGTCCTTATATATATATATATATATATATATATATATAACCTATTACATATTTACTCTGAAAAGTTCATATAACAACCCTATAAAACCACTAAATCTTGTGCTAAAGTATTGGGATTACTACATGTTTTATGCTTCATTCCCTAACAAATATTTGATGCTTTAAGTGGTTGAATTTGCAGTAATTAGTTACTTTTCTTGCAGTAATCAGCAAGAAAAGTAACTAATTACTGTAGATTCAACCACTTAATGCATCAAATATTTGTTAGGGAATGAAGCATAAAACATGTAGTAATCCCAGTACTTTAGCACAAGATTTAGTGTTTTTAGAGGGTTGTTATATGAAGTTTTCAGAGTAAATTTGTAACAGCCAAGTGNCTAAAGTATTGGGATTACTACATGTTTTATGCTTCATTCCCTAACAAATATTTGATGCTTTAAGTGGTTGAATTTGCAGTAATTAGTTACTTTTCTTGCAGTAATCAGCAAGAAAAGTAACTAATTACTGCAGATTCAACCACTTAATGCATCAAATATTTGTTAGGGAATGAAGCATAAAACATGTAGTAATCCCAGTACTTTAGCACAAGATTTAGTGTTTTTAGAGGGTTGTTATATGAAGTTTTCAGAGTAAATTTGTAACAGCCAAGTGGCTGTAGAAATGATTTTCTACAGCTGCAAATTTTAACCACGAAAACAAACAAGTAATTCGACAAAAAGTTCACCAATTAGCAATAGAATGATAATGATGGTTTACTAGCATATTTCCACGGTTAAATTGCAAGTTAGCATCAAAATAGAAAATGATTTGTTGCAGCCCTAATGGCTGTATATTTTAATTAGCTATAGCTCAAGATCCACTTGACCAATCTAGACTCTCTAGAGGCTTTGACAAGCTTAAAACATATAGAAAATATCCCAACTTAAACAATTTCAATATCTCATGATTCTACATATCCCAATGCAATGATTTTATTTCTCCAATACAAGAGATTAGTGCCTTTAACTTTTGGGTTATGGAGTATTAAAAATTAAAGATCCAATTTATGTTATTTCCTTCGGGGTGCAAGCCCTTTCACTCCTCAAGGCAAGAAAAACTAGCTAGGAAAAACCTAGGAGGGTGTAACCCTTTTACTTCTCCTAGTATTCCTTTGTGAAACAAATTATTCCAAGACAATTATGATGGGATTAGTTGGGTTGTATGCACTTATACTCCCCAAAATATTAACAAATTAACCTTGTAACCAAGAAAAGAAGCAATAACAAGAGAGATTCCTTACCTGGTCCAAGCATTAACAAGATAATCTCCTTTAAACCAAGAAAAATCCACCATAAAAGAAAGAAATAGCCTTCACGAAAGATAGTTCATTACTTGTTCATCCAATATCCAAAGAAAACCATAGGAAGAGATAGATAAACTTGCCCAAGTAGAGCGCAAATTTCAGCCAAGCAGTCTTCTCACAATGGGAGAGCTATGATGAAAATCAAATAGAGATGATCTATATTTATACAAATCCTCTAAAAAATAGTTTGTCCACATAACTTAGGGTAAACCACAAAGTAAGGGGACAAAAACCTTTACTTTGGCCCTTTACAATTTAAAATTTGATTTTTCACAATAAAAACCCTAAAAAAACATGATGTCACCCATTTACAGTAACGTTTTGGCATCTTTGGCAAGTCGTTGAGGTTGGGGATGAGATGTTGGGCCTCAAAAGGCCTTCTTCCAAAGCGCTACACATTTTGTTTCTATTTATTAAAGGTCATTATCGACCATGGTGAGCCCTAAAAACGTTGTTTAGGGCCTCAAAACAACCCCGCAAGTCAGGGACCCGAAAACTAGGAAAAAAACTACCAAAATGAACCAGTTGGAATAGGTGGGAGGCCACTGACATCCATATGGATCGATCCTCCACCCTTATGAAGCAATGGTATCCATTTCTTTGTGTTCCCCCATCAGATGAGTAATTTTTTGTTGAATTTGGCCCCAGGTGAGCCACTTGCCTTGGTGCAGGAGTTTCCCTTCTTTGACAACTCGATAAAGATTGATCCTTTGTTGTCGGATTCCCTTGATATATGTGTCCACAATATGATCATTGGATTCTTGTTGCATGCAGTTAGGGTTGAGCTATGTTGGTGTCAATTGTTTTTCTATCTCTGAGGTGTCCAATAATGGTGGGAAATATGGTCGAAGGAGAGACACGTTGAAGACTGGGTGCAGGCCAAGGAAAGGGGGAATGTTGAGCGCAAAATCATTTTCACCCACAGCCTCGATGATGGTCTATGGACCATACTGGAGTGGGTTAAGCTTTCGATGGGGCCCTGTAAGGCGTTCTTTCTACAAGTGAAACCAAACTTTGTCGCCCACTTGAAACTTATGTGGCACTCGGTGTTGATCATGGCATTGCTTGTACTTGGCATTGGACTTATGTAAAATATCTTGAACCTGTTGGAATATGTGTCAGATCCACTCAATGACTCAAGTGGCTTTGTCATCTTCTAGTGGGGCAAGGGACAAGTCGGTCGAGGTGGTCACCAGGGGTAGTGCAACATCCATGCGGCCCAATGGTTGGAATCTCAGCCCCTCCTGAAAGGGGTTGTGGCTAGTTGAGCTATGCAGGGCTCAATTGTAGCTATGATGGACATAGGGAAGACTCTCATCCCATGTGTGGGGGTGCTTGTAATTGTATATGCGCAGGATATGTACGATCATTCGATTAACGACCTCAGTTTGGCCATCTGTCTGGGGGTGGAAGGTAGTGGATTTGGTGAGCTTGGTATCCAGCAGTGACCAGAGGCTCGACCAAAATGTGTTGAGTAACTGACTGTCTTGATATGAGATAATGGTTTGTGGGATCCCAAAGTGTACCCAAACGCGTTCAAAGAATAGCTTGGCAGTGACCTCTATGGTGATGTTCTTCTTGCAGGCGGTGAGAATCTCCATCTTGGAAAAGTGATCAACAACCACAAAAACACAGTCATTGCCCCTCTTGGTGGACGAGAGGCCCGACATGTAGTCCATTGAGATGGATTCCCATGGCTTGTCAAGATTAGGGAAAGGGGTGTACATACCCTGTTTCTTAGTGGTCAGTTTGACAATAGTGCAGGCGGTGCAAGACCTAATATACTTGTCAACATCCTGTCGAAGTTTCGGCCAGTAGAAATGTTTCTGCAGCAATGCCACTGTCTTTTCGACACCAAAGTATCATGCCACCTGATTGTAGTGAGATTTCCAAATCAACTTCATGTACTCTCTTGATGGAACACAGAGATGGCCTAGATGGCACAACAACTCATTCTGAAGATGGAAATTAGTGACCACTGAGTTTGCTCCCAATATTTGGTAGGTGGTGGAGAAGTCAGGGTCTATCTCATAGAGGTGGGGCCATCCGTATGTCTCATGGCTGCAAGATTCTAGCACAATGGTGAGTGTTGCGACTGGAAGTCGGCTGAGGCAATCAACAAATCGATTGGTACTTCATGCTTTATACTTGATGTTGAGGTGGAATTGTTGTAAGTATGTGGACTACTTCTGATGGTGGTCATTCTGCAATTTTTCTTGGGTTTGCATGAACTGTAGTGGCTTGTGATCAGTTTGGATGGTTGTCTCCTTCCCCAAAATGTAATGTCTCCATTGGCAGCAGGATTTCACAATGGAGTACATTTCCTTTTCATAAGTAGGGTACTTACAGACAACATCTGATAGTGTCTCACTATGATATGTCGAAAGGTGGTTGTGTTGAGTGATAACGACGCCCACAACATAGTCTAAAGCATGTGTCTCGGTCTCAAAGGGATGGTGCAGGTTAGGTAATGAAAGTATTGGGGATGAGCACAAACGATGCTTCGATTCATCGAAGGCTTGTTGTTGGGACAAGCCCCACACAAATTTTTCCTTACCGCCACCCCTGTTTACTTGGTTGAGAACCCATGCGATATGATAGAATCCCAACATGAGCCCGCGATAGAAATTGGTGAGGCCCAAGAAGCTCTGAAGCTGAGTGAGTGTGGTTGGGGATGGCCAGTCACGGATGACTTGGATCTTGGTTGGATCCACATGCACACCACGTTGATCAATGATGTAGCCTAAGTAATGGACCATGTCCATGCTGAAGGAGCATTTTTCCAAGTTTGCATATAGTTTGTGTTGCCGCAGGGTGTGCAGAACCTGCTGAATATGCTACAAGTGTTCTGCCCAAGTATTTTTGTAGATGAGGATGTCATCCAGATAAACCACTACAAAAGTACTAGTGAAAGGTCGCAGGATATCGTCCATCATCCTCATAAAAGTTGTTGGAGCATTTTTTAAACCAAAGGTAATGACCAACCATTCAAAAAGACCTTCTTTTTACTTGAAGGAGGTATTCCATACATATGTCTGTTCTATTGGGACCTGGTGGTATCCAAAATTCAGATCAATCTTACTGAATTATTTGGCCCCCATGAGCTGATCAAGGAGCTCGTCGATTCAGAGAATTGGGTACTAGTTTCAGACTGTGATTTTATTCAGGGCTCGGTAATTAATGCACCAGTCTCTAGGTCTCGTCTTTCTTCTGCACCAGTATGATTGGGCTCCCACAAGGCGACGAGTTGGGACGGATGTGCCCCTTGTTGATTAAGGTTGGTTGTCATTTATGTCAACCTTTGAAGAAAGCCCCGTAGCACAAAGGTTTGGGTAATGGACCCAATATTGTTTGATGTAAATATGACTCATTATTGTTTTATCATGGTTGATAAGAAGTAAATATGGATGAACTCCAAAGTGGTCCCCTTATGGTGAAAGCCCT
>SNQJ01S0006917.1:118150-133446 GCA_010110895.2 Picea sitchensis | reverse complement strand
AAGTTACTTTATAAAAGAAAAGTTGCATGCAAAATAAATAACTCTAAAATAAAATATTAAAGCTACTTATAGTGATTCACTTTTATACTTGAAGTGAAATACACTTTACAATTTGAGCATGAACTTTTTCAAAAAAAGTAACAGAGAGACTTGAACTCAAGACCTCTTACTTAATAAGGAAAATTTTAAAAAAATGGTCTAGAAAAACATATTGTATTGCTTAGAAAGAGGATTTGTTGTTGTTGTTGTTATTGTTGTGGAAGACGGCCTTGGAAAGCGTGCTAAAAAAAACTATTTTCACACAAGAAATTTTTTTTGCTCCGGATCTGACTGAAATGGTCGTATCTTGGGCAAACGGAAACCTTTTCGAGTAAAAAGGAAAGTGTTCTTGACTGAAACGAGTGCTCCGGATGCAACATAATGGTCATCTTAGCCCAAAAATATATGGAAATGACAGAAAATGGAGATGAGGCAAATCGGCTTCACGATCTCGATCTACAACAGGAGTGGGTCTTCAAACAGCATCTGATACCATGTTCGACAACACAGGTATTCCAACAAAGGAAGAAAAATTTAAGTAACCACTCACACAACCAGATCAAATATCAACACACCAATGTTTTAATGAGGTAAAACCCCTACGGGGAAACATCCGCGACCCCAGCCAACGCGACCACTTGGAACAATTTATTAATGCAAAAGAAAAAGATTACAGAGAGATTTTACAAGAGATTTTCTCACAATCGATCATCGAAAAATGACCCTCCATTATCTTTAAATAGATATCATAGACCAATCGGGTGTTAATCCATGGATCAATGGTCATTAAGATCGAGGAGAATATGAACCATTGGATCACTCTATGTCAAGAACATATTGTGGCCATCAGATTTCCTAACTACTAATGCATACTAATGCATACTAAAGAAACACAATAAGAAGCACACTTTTACCTAACGACGCATTAGACCAAGTAGATCTTAACTAACTCCTAAGTGTATAAATATCCTAACATCTATAAGGTTAACGACTAGATTTTATCTTTTTCCAACTACAAGCCTCTGGGCCTTCAGCCCCTTCTTCCCATGAAATGAGGGACAACCCCTTCTTGGGTCAGTACACCCGAAAATCCCAAAAGGAAAGGAGATGAGGAGATGAAGTGTGGAAAGTGACAAGTATGGTTGGGAATGGCACGATGACTCGTCAACAGGACCTCCCAGAAGCAAACCTATCCCCAAGGGTGACCCACTTACTAGGGTGCAATGTCAACCACCAAAGTGAAACAAGGCAAAGAGCATAATGTCCAAGAAAATGTTACATAATCAAAAGCAATAATAGATGCAACAAACTCAAATGCCTCAAATATTGAAATGGCACTCACCATAATACCTGACTTGTACCTCATTGAGCAAGTTCCAATGTCTTCTAGAAGCCAGTTGATGTCGTGGATATCGTCGTGATGAACCTGGAACTGTGGTGGAGAGGTGGGTCTATGTATATGAAAGTGGACATTGTTGGCCAGGTTGTCTCTCGGTACTCCATGTCTACAACCTGAGGGCCTCGAGATATCATCTCCTTAGTTATCCCTAGGAGTTGGGGATAACATGTGGCTCCTACTTGGGGACATGTGCTCATCGTAGAGTGCATGAGAACCACAACATCTCCTGGTGGACATGTGCCTACACTAAATATAAAACCGTAAAATTCAGGGTGGTTCTATCACCCTTCCTCCACATATATCAAAAACCAAAACTGAAAACTAATCTAAAAAAGAAATTTGTGGCATTTGTTTCTTTTGTAAATCTAAGCTAAACATGAAATCAATATGCAAGTAGAGAAAAAAGAAATATGAAATGCAACTAAACTACAATGAGAAATCAAGATGAAAATGCAGGAAATCAAAATGACCTACCTATTTACCTACGGCCTGGGCCCTGAAGAATTCAAGTTCCTTGAACGTAGGTCCGGAGAAGAGACCCATCCACTGGTAATGGCATCTTTCTCTTGTCCAAAGTTGTCAAATAATACTTCTCTTTCTCAAACTTATTCTTGATGATGTAAGGGCTAAGCCAAGAGTTGCTATCCTTCTGGTAATATTTAGGCTTGCCCTTCTTCTTATCCCACATGAACGCAAGACTTCCTTCACTATAGTTGAAGTAAGGTATATTATCGATGTAAGAATAGGAAGGAGGTCATGTGTTGGCTTCATTTCGGATGGCTTCCTCATGTTCTTTTTCCTTATTATCTGTTTTCTTCAATACCTGGATGGACCTCGGCTCTTTCCATTGGAACTTCGTAATATTTTATTTGTATACATTTGTCCTTGGGAGTAGCGTATCTATGCAGTCCTCCTGCATGAAAATTAAGTCTTGTGGATCATATCCAATGGTGTTTGGAACCTCATCAAACTCACCCTCACTTGTATAGTCAGGATCGTTGGGGTCAATCACATGCTTGTCATCCCGCTCTCGACTATATAATACCTCAAAGGTGCCATCCCCCATGGGAATGTGTGCATGGGTAAGATCCATGCTAAGGAAACCTCCAAGGGCATCAGACCAACTCCTCGATAAGAGAATCCCCCAATCGTACGTGACATCAATCACCACTATGTTCATAAGGAGGTTGATATGTGGAAAATCAATCAAGAAGACCTAAACATTCTCACATATTCCATAAACCTTCACCTTCTTAGAATCAATGCCACACACATTTCCATATGGTCAGGTCGTCTTCAAGCGAATTTGTTCCATCACCTTCAAAGAAATGACATTTGTTGAGGCTCTAGAATCCAGCATGCATTTTTTTAGGAGGAGGCCATTCATGCCCAAGGAAATATAGAAAGTAGGTTTGTTGTCCCTATGTTGATCAAGGTACATGGTATTCAAAATTATTAGAGGGTCCTACTTATCAGTTGGTACCTATAATAACTTCAATATTTTCCTCCTCACAAAAGGAATTTTGCACATTTTTGTTATAAGGACCGTCATATTCAACTTCCCACACATGGTTGCAACATCTATGTTCAACTGAATCTCATATGGTGTAGATGGCTTTGGAAGCAAATCATGTACTGGAGGTGGGAGTGGTGGGACCACCTTCTTTGTAGGTGGAAGAGGAGCAGTTTCTTTTGGCTAAGGGGGAGCGGAAGGTTGTGATGGAGGAACTAGAGATTTATTTCTTCTAGTGTATGTCAAACATTCCCTCTTCCTCAGTTCCTTTCTATGATCGTCTGTTAATTGATTCAACACCTAGAGTCTTCCCTCTTTTTCCCCTTGTCTTATAGGATTTTCAATCTATTCCTATGTGACCTATTCCTCTTGGAAGTTACATATCATATCCATGAAGTTCATACTGTCTGGAGAATATTCATCTCATCGGGGACATTCATCCTCTCGATGGGGTTCTTGACATGGAGAACACCACGGTGTATGTTCAGTGTTAACCATTCTAACTGGGTTCAACTTATTAGGGGCCTTTACCTCTTATTGAGGCCTTTGTTTCCAACATGTGGAATCTATGTATTGTCTAGAAAACTCAGGTCTGGAGGAAGATTGATTTGTTTCCACAATGGTTAATCGGATCATGATTTTATTCAGTGCCTGCACAAACTAAGTACTCATCTAATCTATGTTTTGTGTTAAGAGGGAAACTGGATCAGGAGCAGTACTACTAGAAGCCTTATTCTTTGTCTATCCCTTGGCACGCGAATACTGAAAAGGATCAACCTTTGAGTCAAGGGGGTTCTCTTCAATATTTGCATTGTACTCTTTGGCTTGTGCCAAGGTGGTGAGATTCTTGTCTTTCAGAATGAAAATGAATTTCCCATCGAATGCATTCATGTAAAGGATACGAATAGTTGCATCTGTAGGGCATAGGTCTTTTGGGATTTGATTGTATATTCACTCATGGTTTCATTCTCCTTCTTCTTTATCTGATTGAATTGTGCTACAAGTATTCCATTGTATTTCTTCGTTGTCGATTTGTTCTTGAATAACTTAGTAAAGTCTTCATAAGATACAATGTGATTATCAAGAATCCCTTTGAACCATCTATGAGCATCTTCAGTCAATGATGAGGCTATTAGCTTCATTGCTACATCCTCATGTTCCACTTATGCATTTTCCATGTCTCGGCCTATGGTGTAGGGATGATCGAAAACAGTAATCACATTGTTTCCTGGAAACTTTGGCAACCATTTATGAGACTCTTTTGGCATTGTGTTGGGGTATCCAAGGATGGTGTCCATGTTCAGGGATTTATAAAGGTCATTTTCCAAAAGGTGAGCCATTGGAGCGAAGGGAAGAAAAATAGTTTTGACAATGGGAGACTTGAGAGGAGGCCTTCTTCGGTAGACCTTAGAAGGTTTGAATCTCCCCAGGGGAAAAATATTAAGGGAAGGTGGGTTATCGGTAGGTGGAGTTGCCATATGATCTTCAAGAATATCTCATCAAAGGTGGAAGGGGAACATCCTTTAAGTGGAGTCGTCAGGAAATCTAGGGGTGAAGGCTATGGAATGGTAGCTTGCCGAAGTGTCGTTAGGGCATGAAAGAGGATTCAAAATCCTCCCCAAAAATGGCACCAAAATATTATCGCACAAACTATAGGTCAGGAAACACCCGACCCAATCCACGGGATGGCGATAATAGTGGGAGAATCTACCCATTGTCACCTTAGGTAAACCTTCCCCTCTCTTTAGTGAACGATAAATCCAACACAAGGGGGGAATCTTGGGTGACCCTAGGGGGAAATGAGATGGAAAGGTGATATTATGGAAGTGATGCCCCTATACGTCAAGTTACTAAGTGAAGAATGTCTTAGTAACCAGTCTCAGAGATGTTCTATGGTTTCTAAGTGTTTGGGTACATGTGGAAGAGAATTGTACCTTACCGAGACACAAGAAGAAACATGTGTACAAGCTCAAAGTTAAGTGGACAAGAAAGTTAATCTTTATGTCCCTAATTATAGAAGTAAACAAGAATATATATCATCAAGAAATGTAACTGATTACTACAAATTCAACCACTTAAAGCATCAAAGATTTGTTAGGGAATGAAGCATAAAACATGTAGATTAATCCCAATACTTTAGCACAAGATTTAGTGGATTTAGAGGGATGTTATATGAAGTTTTCATAGTAAATTTGTAACATCCAAGTGTCTGTAGAAAATATTCTCTAAATCTTCAAGTTTTAACCACAAAAACAAGCAAGTAATTCGACAAAAAGTTCACCAATTAGCAATAGAATGATAATGATGGTTTACTAGCATATTTCCACAGTTAAATTGCAAGTTAACATCAAAATAGAAAATGATTTTTTACAGCCCTCATGGATGTAGATTTTAATTAGCTATAGCTCAAGATCCACTTGACCAATCTAGACGCCCTAGAGGCTTTGACAAGCTTAAAGCATATAGAAAATATCCCAATTTAAACAATTTCAATATCTCGTAATTCTATGTATCCCAATGCAATGATTTTATTTCTCCAATGCAAGAGATTAGTGCCTTTAACTATTGGGTTATGGAGTCTTAAAAATTAAATATCTAAGATTTGTTATTTCCTTGGGGGTGTAAGCCCTTTTACTCCCCAAGGTAAGCATAACTAGCTAGGAAAAACCTAGGAGGGTGTAACCCTTTTACTTCTCCTAGTATTCCTTTGTGCAACAAATTATTCCAAGATAATTATGATGGGATTAGTGGGGTTTTATGCACTTATACTCCCCAAAATATTAGCAAATTAACCTTGTAACCAATAAAAGAAGCAATAACAAGAGATATTCCTTACCTAGTCCAAGCATTAACAAGATAAGCTCCTTTATACCAAGAAAAATCCACCATAAGAGAAAAAAATAGCCTCTAAGAAAGATAGTGCATTACATCTTCATCCAATAGCAAAAGAAAACCATAGAAAGAGATAGTAGCAAGAGAGATAGATAAACTTTCCCAAGTAGGGTGCAAATTTCAGCCAAGTAGTCTTCTCACAATGGGAGAGCTATGATCAAAATGAAATAGAGATGATTTATATTTATACAAATCCTCTAAAACATAGTTTGTCCACATAACATAGGGTAAACCAAAAATTAAGGGGAAAACAACCCTTACTTTTACCCTTTACAATTTGAAATTTGATTTTGTACAATAAAACCCCTAAAAAGGCATGGTGTCGCCCCTTTAGGGCAACGTTTTGGCATCTTTGTCAAGTTTTTGAGGTTGGGGATGAGACGTTGAGCCTCCAAAGGCCTTCTTCCAAGGAACTAAGACATTATTCGCCCTTATCAATAAGTTTCAAGTGTCAACATCACCACCAAACCCTAACCCATGCATGATGTCAAGCCCTCAAAGTATGACATTTTGGCCCCAATAGTAAGTCGTTAGGCTAGTAAGAGGTTGGGTTAGGTCTTCCATGGTGTCATCTCAGGCCTCCAAAGGTGATCATCACCATCTGGCATGTGGGATCTGGTATCCAACTTGTGGGATTCAAGCCCCAAGGAAGCCAAAGCTAGGCTTGTTCTTCCAAATATGTCCACCAACTAGGTCCTGCAAAGACAAACGAATACGCCCTACAAGGGTTCAAGTCAAATGAAACATGTTGAGTAAATAAAATCAATAAAATATCCATTTAATCATGTACATCCAAACCACCTCATCATAATAAATAAGTGCTCAAAGACCCTATACAATTTTCCCAATTTAAGTATGGGGGGGTTGACAAAGCGACCTATTGGGTGAATCGTACCTCAAGTTTAGGAGTGTTTCCCAAGGGGACCTCTTTATAAATCATGTGGATGAGGTGACATGGATGGGGGAAATACCTTTGGGCATGGGGTTCATTCCATACAAGGGGTTGTAGTGTCTCATTTATGGGTGCCTTTGTAGAGGGCGTGTCACACCTTCGTTTTCAATGAAACCTTTTTCTAAGCCCATTTGTTTGCTTTTTAAGATGTTTCTCGGTTGAAGTCAAGGTGCGGATTCTACCTAAGAATGAAAAATAGTTCCCACCTCGACTCTACCTTGGTCACATCATGCTTCCCCAAGTTGAAAAAAAGTGTGGGGCTTCTACCTAAGCATTAAAAATAGTTCCCACACATGATCCTCCTTGGTTGGCATTTTGTATTAGTTATTTTACACATGTCCCATCATTTTCTTATTAGAGATATTTCATTGTCCTTGGGATCCCTAGGAGAGCATCTAGAAGGTTAATTATTGGATTTTATCGTTTTCTAGCTACAAGCCTCTGGGCCTTCATCCCCTTCTTCCCATGAAATGAGGGACAACCCCTTATTGGATCATTACATCTGAAAATCCCAAAAGAAAAGGATATGAGGGGATGAAGTGTGGAAAGTGACAAGTATGGTCGGGATTGGCATAATGACTAGTCAAAAGGACCTCCCAATGGAAAACCTATCCCCAAGGGTGACCCACTTACTAGACTGCAATTTCAACCACCAAAGTGAAACAGGGCAAAGAGCATAATGTCCAAGCAAACGTTACATAATCAAAAGAAGTAATAGATGAAACAAACTCAAATGCCTCAAATATTGAAATTACACTCACCATAATAAATGACTTGTACCTCATTGAGAAAGACCTAATGTCTTTCAGAATCCAGCTGATATGGTGGATATTGTCGTGACGAACCTGGAACTGTGGTGGAGAGGTGGGTTTTTGTCTATGTAAGTGGACACTTCTATTCAAACTGTCTCTCGGTACTCCATGACTGCAACCTGAGGGCCTTGAGACATCATCTCCTTATTTATCCCTAGGAGTTGGGGATAACATGCGTCTCCTACTTGGGGACATGTGTTTGTCGTAGAGTGCATGAGAACCACAACATCTCTTGGTGGGCATGTGCCTACACTGAAACATAAAACCATAAAATCGAGGGTGGTTCTATCACCCTTCGTCCATATATATCAAAACCAAAACTGAAAACTAATCTAGAAAAGAAAATTTTAGCATTTTTTTCTTTTGTAAATCTAAGCTAAACATGAAATCAATATGCAAGTAGAGAAAAATGAAATATGAAATGCAACTAAACAACCATGAGAAATCAAGATGCAAATGTAGGAAATCAAAGTGACCTACCTACTTATTTGGGGCATGGGCCCTGAAGAAGTCAAATTCCATGAACATAGGACCGGAGAAAATAACCATCCACTGGTAATGTCATCTTTCTCCCATCCAAAGTTGTCAAATAATACTTCTCTTTTTCAGACTTATTCTTGATGATGTAAGGGCCAAGCCAAGCATTGTTATCCTTTTGGTCATATTTTGGTTTTCCCTTCTTCTTATCCCACGTGAACACAAGACTTCCTTCACTATATTTGATGTAAGGTATATTCTCGATGTAAGGATAGGAAGGAGGTTCTATGTTGAATGCATTTATGATCGCTTCTCCACATTCTTTGTCCTTATTATCTTCTTTCTTCACTATCTGGATGCACCCTGGCTCTTTCCCTTGGAACTTCACAAGATTTTATTTGTATTCATTTTTCCTTGGGAGTAGTGTATCTATGCAGTCCTCCTGCATGAAAAGTAAGTCCCGTGGATCATGCTCAATGTTTTTTGGAACCTCATCAGACTCACCCTCACTTGTATAATCAAGACCATTGGGGTCCATCACATGCTTGTCGGCCCGCTCTCGACTATATAATACCTCAAAGGTGTCATCCCCCATGGTAATGTGTGCATGCGTGAGATCCATGCTAAGGAAAAATCCAAGGGAAACATACCAACTCCTCGACAAGAGCATCCCCCAAGCGTCTAGGACATAAATCACACCTATGTTCATAAAGAGGTTGATATGTGGAAAGTCAATCAAGAAGACCACAATGTTCTCACATAGTCCATAAAACTTGACCCTCTTAGAATTAATGCCACACACATTTCCATATGGTCAGGTCGTCTTCAAGCCAAGTTGTTCCATCACCTTCAAAGACATGACATTTTTTGAGGCCCTAGAATCCAGCATACAAATTTTAGGTGGAGGCCATTCATGCCCAAGGAAGGATAGAATGGAGGGTTGTTGTCCCTTTACCGATCAAGATACATGGTGTTCAAAATATTGGAGGGTCATCCTTCTCGGTTGGTACCTGTAATAACTTCAATATTTCCCTCCTCGTAGAATGAATTTTGCACATTTCTTTTACAAGGACCGTTATATTCAACTTGTCAAACATGGTTGCAATGTATATGTTCAACTGAATCTCATCTATTGGATTTGGAATTGGAAGCAACTCATGTACTGGAGGTGGGAGTCATGGGACCACCTTCTCTGTATGTGGAATAGGAGCGGTTTTTTGTGGTTGAGGAGGAGCGAAAGGTTGCGATGGAGGAACTGGAGCTTTATTTCTTCTAGTATATGTCAAAATTTATCTCTTCCTCAATTCCTTTCTTTGATCGCCTATCAACTGATTCAACACCCGGAGTATTCCCTCTCTTTCCCCTTGTCTTCTGGCCTCATCAATATGTTCCTATGTGATCTCTTCCTCTTGGAAGTTACATATCATATCCATGAAGTTCATATTGTCTGGAGAATCTTCATCTTGTCGGGGACATTCATCCTCTTGGTGGAATTCTTGATATGGAGAACACTATGGTGTCTGCTCTGTGTTAACCATTCCAACTGGGTTCAACATATCAGGGGCCTTTGCCTCTTGTTAAGACCTTGGTTTCCAACCTATGGAATCTCTTTGTTGTCTATCAAACTAAGGTCTGGAGGCAGATTGATTTCTTTCCACAGTGGTTAATCAGCCCATGATTTGATTATGCGCCTACACAAACTGAGTACTCATCTTATCTATATTTTCTATCAATATGGAAATTGGATCAAGAGCACTGCTACTGGAAGCATTAGTCTTTGTCTATACCTTGGAACGGGGATACTGAAAAGGATCAACCTTTGATTCAAGGAGTTTCTCTTCAATATGTGCATTGTACTCTTTGTCTTGTGACATGGTGGTGGGCTTATTGTTTTTCATAATGAAACGAAATTTTCCATCGAATGCATTCATGTAAAGGATATGAACAATTGCATCTATAGGGTGTAGGTCTGTCTAGATTTGAATCTATAACTTGTCAAACATGTTTTCAAATTCACTCACAGTTGCATTCTCCTTCTGTTTTACCTTATTGAACTATGCTACAAGCATTTTGTTGTCTTTCTTCAGTGTCCATATGTTCTTGAATAACTTAGCGAAGTCTTCATAAGATGCGATGTGATTATCAAGAATCCCTTTGAACCATATCTGAGCATCTTCATTCAATAATGAGGCTAGTAGCTTCATTGCTACATCCTCATGTTCCACTTCTACATTTTCCATGTCTCAGCCTATGGTCTAGAGATTATCGTCAACAGTGATCACATTGCTTCCAGGAAAATTTGGAAACCATTTGTGAGACTGTTTCGGAATTGTGTTGGGGTATCCAGGGATGGTGGCCATGTTCAAGGGTTTATAAAGGTTATTTTCCCAAGGGTGATCCATTGGATCAAGGGGAAGGGTACCATGAAAAACAAATTTGACAACGGGAGACTTGAGAGGAGGCCTTCTTCGGTTGACCTTGGAAGGTTTGAATCTACCCGAGGGAAAAGTCTTAAGGGAAGGTGGGTTATGGGCAGGTGGATTTACCATATGCACTTCAATAAGATCTCATCAAAGGTGGAATGGGAACGTCCTTCAAGTGAACTTACTAGGCAATCTAGGGGTGAAGGATTTGGGATGGTAGCTTTCCAAAGTGTCGTTAAGGCATGAAAGAAGATTCAAACTTTTCCCTGGTAATGGCGCAAAAATGTTATTGCACAAACTTTAGGTTAGACAAATCACAACCCAATCCACAGGATGGAGATAATAGTGGGATAATATACCCACTATCACCTTAGATAAACCCTCCCCTCACTTTAGTGAAGGATAAATCCAACACAATGGGGGAATCCTGGGTAACCCTAGGGGGAAATGAGATGGAAAGGTGAGTTATGGAAGTGATGTCCCTATAGGTCAAGTTACTATGTGAATAATGGTTTGGTAATGAGTCTTGGAGATGGTATATGGTTTCCAAGTGTTTGGGTACATGCGAAAGAGAATTGTACCTCCCCGAGACACAAGAAGAAAAATGTACACAATCTCAAAGTTAAGTGGACAAGCAAGTTAATCTTGCTGCCCCTAATTACATAATTAAACAAGAATATATATCATAAAGAAAAGTAACTAGTTACTACATATTCAACCACTTAAAGCATCAAACATTTGTTACGGAATGAAGCATAAAACATGTAGATTAATCCCAATACTTTAGCACAAGCTTTAGTGGTTTTAGAGGGTGGTTATATGAAGTTTTCAAAGTAAATTTGTAACATACAAGTGGCTGTAGAAAATATTTGCTACAGATGCAAGTTTTAACCACGAAAAAAAGAAAGTAATTTGACCAAAAGTTCACCAATTAGCAATAGAATGATAATAATGGTTTACTAACATATTTCCACGGTTAAATTGCAAGTTAGCATCAAAATAAAAAATGATTTTCTGCAACCCTAATGGCTGTAGATTTTAATTATTTATAGCTCAAGATCCACTTGATCAATCTAGATTCCCTAGAGGCTTTGGCAAGCTTAAAGCATATAGAAAATATCCCAACTTAAACAATTTCAATATCTTGTGATTCTACGTATCCCAATGCAATGATTTTATTTCTCCAATGCAAGATATTAGTGTCTTTAAGTATTGGGTTATGAAGTCTTAAAAATTAAAGATCTAAGTTGTTTTATTTCCATGAGGGTGTAAGCCCTTTTACTCCCCAAGGAAATCAAAACTAGCTAGGAAAAACTTAGGAGGATGTAACCCTTTTACTTCTCCTAGTATTCCTTTTTGAAACAAATTATTCCAAGACAATTATGATGGGATTAGTGGAGTTGTATGCATTTATACTCCCCAAAATATTAAAAAATTAACCTTGTAACCAAGAAAAGAAGAAATTACAAGAGAGATTCCTTACCTAGTCCAAGCATTAACAAGATAAGCTCCTTTAAACCAAGAAAAACCCACCATAAAAGCAAGAAATAGCCTCCAAGAGAGATAGTGCCTTACTTCTTCATCCAATAGCAAAAGAAAATCATTGCAAGAGATATTAGCAAGAGAGATAGATAAACTTCCCCAAGTAGGGTGCAAATTTCAGCCAAGTAGTCTTCTCACAATGGGAGAGCTATGATCAAAATGAAATATAGATGATCTCTATTTATACAAATCCTCAAAAACTTAATTTGTCTACATAACTTAGGGTAAACCACAAAGTAAGGGGACAACAACCCTTACTTTTCCCCTTTACAATTCAAAATTTGATTTTGCACAATAAAAACCCTAAAAAAGCATGATGTCGCCCCTTTAGGGAAAATTTTTGGCTTCTTTGGCAAGTCGTTGAGGTTGGGGATGAGATGTTTGGCCTCCAAAGGCCTTCTTCCAAGGTGCTAGGACTTTTTACAACAAGTCAAGGCATCCTCCCTTACCCAGAAGTGTCAATTGTCAACATCACCACCAAACCCTAACCCATGCATGACTTCAAGCCCTCAAATTATGACGTTTTGGCCCCAAGAGTAAGTCGTTGGGATAGTAAGAGGTTGGGTTAGATATTACATGGTTTCATCTCAAGCCTCCAAATATGATCATCATCATCCAGCATGTGGGTCCTGGTATCCAACTTTTGGGATTCAAGCCCCAAGGAAGCCAAAGCTAGGCTTGTTCTTCCAAACCCGTCCACCAACTAGGTCTTGCAAAGACAAATGAATATGCCCTCCAAGGGTCTCAATTCAAATGCATCATGATGAGTAAATAAAATAAAATAAAGATTCATTTAAGCATGTACATCCAAACCACCTCATCATAATAATCAAGTGCTCAAAGACCCTATACAATTTTCCCAGTGTAGGTATGGGAGGGTTGACAAAGCGACCTATTGGGTGAATCATACCCCAAGTTTAGGATTGTTTCCCAAGGGGACCTCTTTCTAAATCATGCGGATGAGGTGACATGGATGGGGGAATGAAGTTTGGGCATGGGGTTCATGACATATAAGGGGTTGTAGTGTCTCATTTATGGGTGCCTTTCTATAGAGTGTGTCGCACCTTCATTTTCAATGCAACCTTTTTTCAAGCCCATTTATTGTCTTTTATTCTTTTAAGATACCTAAGCATTAAAATAGTGCCCACACATGCTCCTCCTTGGTTGGAATTTTGTATTAGTTATTTTTCAGAGGTCCCATCATTTTCTTATGAGATACATTTCATTGTCCTCAATATCCTTGGGAAAGCATCTAGAAGTTTAATCATTGGCTTTTATCTTTTTCCAGCTACAAGCCTTTGGGCCTTTAGCCCCTTCTTCCCATGAAATGAGGGACAACCCTGATCCAGAATGGATCCACGAACCAAAATGGGTCCAGGAAGGACTAAACATCAAAGTGCTTAGAATGGATTCAAAATGGACATGTGTGTAGGCCTCGTCGATATGAGCCCAACGCAACTTGAACGGGATCAAACGGATGTCGTATGCGAAAGATATCACAATCTGTTCGTACAAGAAAAAATTGATGGTTGTGTAGTTTGTAAAGTCCATACAGTGTTGACGTGGTAGTTAACTGTACAGGTCATATGTTTGTATAGTGATGTGGTAGTTACAGTGGCAAGCTGACAGGGAAGACATGTAGGTTGGCAGGTGGATGAATTAATGGTTGGCATGTCTCCTTTTCTTGGGCGAATGTGATGGTGCCATGTGGCCCAGTCTTGGGCTACCATGTGGCACCCCTTCATTGGTCAGTGGTTAGAAAAATGTTTTTTGACTCCCGGGGAATCGAACCCGTGACCTCCGGTCTAGGTGAAAGGTTTGGCAGGGTCGGGCTACCAGCCCGCGTATTGGTAGTTCTTAACCCCTATGGCGCAAACTTTATATTTAAAGTGATGTGTGTGTTAAGGCAGAGGGGTAAAGGGTCGAGGCTAGGCCCCAACCATCGGTATTTTGGAAATACAATATTCCCACACTGCTAAAATTATGGCACGCCCATTCCAGCTAGCCCCCAATCGTATTCATGTCCCATATGACCCGGGCATATAATTGTTTGATTCAACCATTCACGCGGATTTGGGGTTAGCGCCCGGTCGACCGGGCTAGCCCGCCAACCAAGGCGCACAACAAGGGGGCCACGATCAAGGGTCTATCCAGTCATGGGGTGCGTGGAACTTAAGCCTGTGGCTACATGGGGCCAAGAGCAGAGGACCATGAGCGTATCTCAGAGGGGGGCAGCAAACCAATGTGCCACCTTAGCTCTTGGCCACATGGAAGCGCTCCATATGACCACGAGCTCACAAAAAAGGGGTTACGCTTGATTTATGCCAAAATTGGGTTTTATACCATATAATATATGATTTTTTATTTTTTTTTCAAGAGTTTTGAGATATTTTGGCCAATATTGGGGGATCTGGAGCCCTTTTTTAGGCCAGATATTGGGGAGAAGTTGGGAGGTTGTTACCCACTTCAAGTCTATATAAACCAGAGGTTCTTGAAGCCAAGGGAGGGAGGTTCAGAACAGAAAAATGTTGAAGAATTGTTGATCCAAATCCATTTTTATGCAGAGAATCCATTGAGGAGAACAACTTTGCAGGCCATTTTTGGGAGCTTCGTTCATTCGTTTTCAGTGTCGTCAGTTTTGTTGGGTTCTTGAGATCTGGTAGAACATAACCATATCAGTTTGTAATCCATTTGGAACTGTTATGGTGTACTTTTGAAGATTTTAACATAAATAAGAAAGCCCCACCCACTGAGACAAAGGCCCGGAGACGTAGGCGAGATTCTCGAACTCCGTTATCAACTTTGTTGTTTATGGTTTGTTGTTTCTTCATGCTTATTTCCAGATCTGTATATTGATTTATGGCTTCCATGTTTCATATATAATTCTTCCTCTTTCATCGGTTTCATAAATGGTTAATAAACACATGCTTTAAAACTAAACCATTGTCTTTAAAAGATCTTTTCGGATCAAGTGGTATCAGAGCTAGTTGACGGTTGGTTTTTGAGTTTGCGTGATTACAAGGGAAAGGTTGAATCATGGTGAAGGCGAGCTTTTTGAAGAGGATCATGAGATTGGATCGAGAAAGAGAACTTCTTAAAGTGAGAAGATGGCATTGGAAAAGGGACTTTCTCATGATGAGAAAGAGTTTAGAAATACTTTCTTCGCCATGTCGGAGATGTTGGAGTTACTTCACACACACCTAGGATTTATTTTTCCTAAGGTTATTCCTTGTTTATTAGTCATAAT
>SNQJ01S0006917.1:68229-105868 GCA_010110895.2 Picea sitchensis | reverse complement strand
ATTAGTCAAGCTTGGACAAGTAGGATGGCTCCGCATAAGTGTATAGCCTCCATGATCTCTTGTCAAGGCTCATGCATTTTACATTTTATTTATTTATTTGGACCTTTTGAAGATGCGTGCAAGTTTCTAACTATATATATATATATATAAGATGGTTATGATCATTTTGGTTGTCCACGTGTGATTGTGTATGAAAATGTATGATGTTGTTTTGATTACAATGCCTATTTATGCAATTGATTTGAGAGTCTAAAATGAACAATGACTTTCAAGGAGAAACTCATGTAGGTAACCCATTAAATGTGTGTATTTCATTAGGGGATGGAAGGATAATTATCATGTACTAGAAAGGGGCCTCATAGATGAAATTTATGTAAGGAATATTAGAGTTTGAATCGTCAAATATATTCATGAAGATAATCCCCGAGGAGCAGGAGAGGGGGTGACTGAAGGGGGAGGAGGAGGTATTTCTTCTAGGGATGAAAGGACCCATGGAGGTGTATACAAAGAAGACCAAAGGTTGTCATGGTGAGGCAACCTTCTACACCAAGGAGAATAGTGTTGGATCATGCTTAACCACATTGGTCTTCCACTTACATGGGAACAAGAGATCTATCGAGAAGGCACATGGAATCACCATCGTAGCATTTAACCAAGGGCATCCAAGGTGGAATTTGTAATCAAATTTTCAATCAAGAAAGAAAATTGAGTTGAGATAGTTTTTAGGTAGAGGGTTAACACAATATTGACTGCCTCGATGGGATTAGTATTAGATTGATACTATTACATGTTAAGTACCAACGATTTGAATAATAAAATCGCCACAAATATTCAGAAAACAATATAGAAGAGCCACACTTTATTATTATGAAAACCCTTGAGGTAGAGCAACACCATACAATGGATCTTATTATGAAAGGGATCATCTCTTGTTCACTTGCCTCTTCGAGGGAGCGAACTCCTAATGAGCTACAGGCTCCAAATACAATACTTCTTCTTGTTCACATCACATTACATTGCTTGAGCCCCTTTATATAGTGCTACCAACCACCTAAGAACATTCTAAAGGAGGAACCTTCTAGAAGTAGAACCTTCTAGTAAGTCCTCTTATATAACTACCATAGTGGGCCTTATTTAATAATATAGTGGATCTAGTCCACCTTACATTGCATGGCCTCCACTATTATCACTATTGGCCCTCCTCCCCCCCCTACCTCTCTAGCTACACTACATTCCATCCCCCTTATGAAAGTGGTTTCCTCAACGCTTGTTATGAGGGTGTACAACCATATACCAGGGTCCCATGGGTAAGTGTGGACCATAGTGCTAAAGTAGGCTAGAGAACCAGGGTCCCATGGGTAAGTGTGGACCATAGTGCTAAAGCAGGCTAGAGAACCAGAGTCCCATGTAGAAATGTGAGCCACCATGTTGAAGTAGTCCAACCGACATTGTAAACCTGGGTTCCATGTCTATTTGCTCATGTGAACTCTACACTAAAGATATTGAAACGCAATAGCCAGCTGAAAACAATGCTCCAAGGATCAACACTGGTCATGAGGATCCAAATATGTAGAACCGATCAAAAAATCATCCACTAATATCAGAGAATAAGAAAATTAGTAAAGAATATGCATACACGGCTTGTGTCTACTCTCCATGATGTGCTCTACATGAGGTGAAGTAGAGTCATCAAATAGAATATGGAAGTGATTGTCATCCCAGAAATGACAATTGTCCATATACCAAGCATCACAATCATCCTCAAAATCATACCAACCATATGCTTCTTCATCATATTTGTCCGTGATGTCTGCCATAATATATCCCTCATGTAATGTAGCTAAGGACCCTTGAATATTTCAACAATTATCCTTGGGGTCATGTAGACCATTTGTGATGCCTTGTAGATGGTCACACATATTTGTTTGGAGGGCTTCAACCTTCCATAGAATTTCCACAAGTTGAGAGTGAAAGTCCATTAGAGATACCACATATAATATGCCAAACGAAATATCTTGAAATCCTCTATCTAATGGCACTTATTTGGTAGCAATTTGAGCACCTTCTCAAAAGTTATGAGCTCTGTAGTCTCGTCACCATCACGAAGACCCTAAAAAATGGTCGATTTTAAATCGGTGATATCTTCACTTCTAGAGCTCTGATTCAGATGATTTTTTTTTAAATGGGATATTTTTTATAGAGGAGATAAGATATTTAATTTGTTTGGGAAAATTCGGCCCCAGGTGCTACAAAATTGCGCGGTCATTCGTGGAAAAAAACTCTGAAAATAACAGATTTTTAAAATGTCGATAACTTTACTCCACTGACTCCGTTTCAGACTTTTTTTTTTTTAAATTAGTTATTTTTCCGAGATGAACTCAATATATAACCAATTTCTACAAATTCCACACATAAAACTATAGGATTTGTTCGGAGTGTCGTGACCCTCTTTTTCTTCTCCAAAAAATCTGCCAAAAAAAAAACAAATTTGCCCACAATTCCTGCCAAGGGAAGTGCTATGATACCACTTGTTAAGCACCAATGATTTGAATGATAAAATCACCAAAAAGATTCAGAGAAAAATATATAAGAACCACACTTTATTATTATGAAAACCCTTGACGTAGAGAAACACCATACAATTGATCCTATTTTAAAATGTCTATAACTTTACTCCACGGACTCCGTTTCAGTTTTTTTTTTTTTTAAATTAGTTATTTTTCCGAGATGAACTCAATATATAACCAATTTCTACAAATTCCACACATAAAACTATAGGATTTGTTCGGAGTGTCGTGACCCTCTTTTTCTTCTCCAAAAAATCTGTCAAAAAAAAAAAACCAAATTTGCCCACAATTCCTGCCAAGGGAAGTGCTATGATACCACTTGTTAAGCACCAATGATTTGAATAATAAAATCACCAAAAAGATTCAAAGAAAAATATAGAAGAACCACACTTTATTATTATGAAAACCCTTGAGGTAGAGAAACACCATACAATTGATCCTATTATGGAAGGGATCCTCTCTTGTTCACTTGCCTCTTCAAGGGGGCAACCTCCTAACGAGCTACATGTTCCAAATACAATACTTCTTCTTCTTCACATCCCATTACATTGTTCAAACCCCTTTATATAGTGCTACCAACCACCTAAGAACATTCTAGAGGAATAGCCTTCTAGTAAGTCCTCTTATATAACTACCATAGTGGGCCTTATTTAATAATATAGTGGATCTAATCCACCTTACATTGAATGACCTACACTATTATCAATATGGGCCCTCCGACCCCTCCACTACCTCTCTAGCTACACTACATTACATGTCCAATTAGCCTCATGGAGGTGGGTGAGGCCTAGAGAGTATGTGGGATGCACAACTAACCTTTTGATGGTATGCCTTGATATTGTATCTCTATAAAGAAAGGCACATGGATGTTGAAGTTCAAGCGGAAATTAAAAAAGGTTAAAGGAGAGAGGGGCCTTGTAGAGGTGCCAAATCCAGGGAAAATTTCATCAAGGCTTAGATGAGGAGATCATTTTACTTAGGGAAAAAGCACAAGATGTCCATACAGGACATTTCGATGCTATGATTTGACATGGATGGAACTAGGGAGTAAGGTCACAATGGGGGAGATTGAGATGGAGGAGAATGGAAGTCGAAGAAGAGGGAAGGACCTAGAATAGGCTTTGTTATCCCCCATTTCTATGGATAACTAAGGATATGATGTCTTGAGTCCCACAAGTTGTAGACATGGAGTACCAAGAGGCAGATTAGCAGGTAGATCCTTTCACTCACAATGCATCACCATCCGATCGATGGCAGCAACATCCACCACACCTAGTTTGACTCATAGAGGACAACATGTATTGCTCCATGAGGTAACAAGTCTAGTGTTGTGGTAAGTGTCATTCTAATAAATGAAGCATTTGAACAAGTTGCAAAGGGTCCTTTATTGATTTTGAAAACGTTTGATTGGAAATTATGCATTTTGCCTCATTTCATCTTGGTGGTTGACATGGCATCCTAGCAAGTGGGTCACCCTCGGTGATCTGGATTTATGAGCAGAATGAAATCAATAACAGAATGAATACAATAACACAGAGATACGAAGAACAACAACAGATATCCATTGAACAATAACTTCTATTAAATAAATAAAATAGGTTGAAACTGTAAAACTACATAACTGAAAACAATTTGCTCGAATGGTGGTAGCTATCTCTGAGAAGATATGTGGTTGCTATGTGAATCTGTCTAAGTAGAATAATCACAATGAAGCTCCAAAGGCCTTTTAAACATTACTCATGAATGCTAAAACCCTAGACATCCAAAAAATTAACCCTAGGATATGAAACGCCAAAAGTTATGTGGGCCCCGATGGGTAAGTTAGTACCTCAACTTTCTGGGGTCATAAATTTTGCATACGACCTCCATTTTAGGCGTGTGATAGCCCATTGGAAAGGTCTTTTCAAGAACTACATATTATTTCATCAAACTTAGACTCCATCTACTATTTGACTGCGGCAACCCCCAAAAAAACATTGTTTAGGGCCCCAAAACAGCCCTGGAAGTACAAAAAGATGTACTGACATGAAAAATTCCAAAATAAGGCAGTTGGAGTAGGTGGGAGGCCACCAATATCCACCTGGATGTTGTGTAGGGATTCAGGATAGCCCCAAAAGTGTATAACCCACAATTACAAAGAAATGTCATCATTACAGAGAAAAATGTTGAACTAAAAATTGTTAAGAGGAGCCAGTTGGAACAGGTGGGTGGCCATCAATATCCACCTGAATCAATCCTCCCCCCTTAGGAAGCAATGGTATCCATTGTGTTGTGTACCCCCATCAAGTGAGAAAATTTTTGTTGAATTTGGCCCTCAGTAAGCCACTTTCCTTGGTGCAGGAGCTGCCCTACCTTAACAACCTGATAAAGTTGGATCCTCTGCTGGTGAGTGCCCTTGACCTGTGTGTCCATTATCTGATCGGTGGATGAATGTTCCATGCAGTCAGGGTTGAGCTATGTTGGTGTCAATTGTTCTGCGATCTCTGAGGTTTCCAATAATGGTGGAAAATATGGTCGGAGGAGGTCCACATTGAACACTGGGTGCAAGCCAAGGAAGGGGGGAGTGTTGAGCTCAAAATCATTGTCACCCACAGCCTTTGTGATAGTGTAAGGCCAATAGCGAAGTGGATGGAGCTTTCGATGGGGCCCTGTATGGCGTTCTTTCTACAAATGTAACCAGACCTTGTCTTCCACCTGAAACTTGTGTGGTACCTGGTGTTGATCATGGCACTGCTTGTACTTAGCATTGGATTTCTACAAAATATCATGGACCTATTGGTGGATGTGTTGAATCCGCTCAATGAATTTGGTGGCTTTTCCAACCTTAGACTGAACATGGGAAGATTTTGTCTATGTGGTTGCAAGAGGTAATGCAACATCAATGGGATGCAAGGGTTGGAATCCCAGCCCCACCTGAAATGGGCTATGGATGGTGGAGCTATGGAGAGCCCAATTGTAGTTGTGTTGAATATAAGGAAAACTCTCATCCCATGTACGTGGATGCTTAGAGTTATATATGCGCATGATGTGCACAATCATCTGATTGACGACCTTTGTTTGGCCATCGGTTTGAGGGTGGAAGGCAGTGGATTTAGTGAGCTTGGTGTCCAACAATGACTAGAGACTCGACCAAAATGTATCGAGGAACATGTTGTCCCGATTAGTGATGATGGTATGTGGTATCCCAAAATGGACCCACACTCGTTCAAAGAAAAGCTTGGCAGTATATGTCATTGTGATGCTCTTCTTGCAGGCTGTGAGAATTACCATCTTTGAAAACCGAAAAAAAAAATACGCAATCATTGCCTTGCTTGGTGGACGGAAGTCCAGACATGTAATCCATCGAGATGGATTCCCAAGGCCTCTCGAGAGTAGGAAGAGGGGTGTATAAGCCTTGCTTCTTGATGGTTGGCTTGGCAATGACACATGCAATGAAATATCAGATATACTTGTTGATGACTTGTCGAAGTTTTGTCCAATAAAAATGTTTATGTAGAATGGCCACATTTTTCTCCATGCCAAAATGTCATGCCATTCGAGTGTAGTGAGCCTCCCAAATCAGCTTTGCACGCTCGCTTGCAGGAACACAAAGGTGGCCCATATGGCATAACAATCCATCCTGAATGTGAAAATCAGTGACATTTGCGCATGTACCCAAGAGCTTATAGGTGGTGGCGAAGTCAGGATCTCGTTGATAAAGTTGGGGCCACTCATATGCCTCATGTCCATAAGAATGGAGCACGGTGGTGAGTGCAGCCATGAGAGGTCATTTGAGGCAGTCAACAACATGATTCGTGCTCCATGTCTTATACTTGATGTTGATATGGAACTGTTACACGTATGTGGACCACTTTTGATGGAAGTCGTTCGACAACTTCCCATGTGTCTGTATGAACTGTAGAGGCTTCTGATCAGTGTGGATGATTGTCTCTTTTACCAAAATGCAGTGTTTCCATTGACAATAGGCGTGTACAATGGAATGCATTTCCTTGTCATAGGTGGGGTATTTATGGACAATATATGAGAGTGTCTCGCTATGGTATGCTATTGGATGACTGTGCTGAGTGAGAACTGCGCCTACAACATAGTTGGATGCATCAATCTCAATATCGAACGGTTGTTGTAGATCGAGTAAGGAGAGTATTGGAGACGAGCACAAGCGATGCTTCATATCATCAAATTATCATTGTTGTGCCTTCCCCCATTCAAAATTTTCCTTACCACCACCCTTAGTCACTTGGATGAGGGCCCATGCAACATGGGAGAATCCTAACATGAACTGTCGGTAGAAGTTGGCAAGTCCCAAGAAGCTTTGAAGCTCGATTAATGTGGTCGGGATTGGACAGTCATGGATGACTTGGATCTTAGTTGGATCCACATGTACCCCATGCTCATCAACAACGTAGCCCAAGTATTGGACCATGTTCATGCCAAAGGAGAATTTTCCCATGTTTACATATATCTTGTTTTGTCGTAGAGTGCTCAAAACCTATTGAATATGTTGCATGTGTTCCTCTCAAGTTCTGTTGAAGATGAGGATGTCATCCATATATACCACCACAAAAGTGTTTGTGAAGGGTCTCAATACATCATCCATCAACCTCATGAAAGTTGTTGGTGCATTTGTTAAGCCAAAGGGCATGGCCAACCATTCAAAGAGACCTTCTTTAGATTTGAAAGTTGTCTTCCATACATTAGTCGATTCGATGGGAACCTGGTGGTAGCCAAACATTAGGTCAATCTTGCTGAAGAAATTTTCCCCTTGAGTTGGTTAAGAAGGTTATCAATTCGGGGAATTGGGTACTAGTTCCTGACTATGATTTTGTTTAATGCTTTGTAATCAATGCAGAGTTGCCAGGTCTCGTATTTCTTCTGCACTAGTACAATCGGGCTTCTGTAAGGGGAGGAGTTGGGTATGATGTGCCCCTTTTGAAGCAACTCTTGGATATGATTCTTGATTTCGTCATTTCAAATTAACGAGCGACGATAGATTGGTCCATTAGGTAGAGGTGCACTGGGGGTTAGATAAATTGGATTCTTTACTTGAAAGTGCATTGGTACCCCGATGGGTAAGGAGAAGATGTCTTTGTATTATTCCACGATCCCGTCCACTTGCTTTTGCTGCAAAGAGAGGCTCTTTGTAGAGGTCACAAATGTGGTGGCGACCCTCTTCTTACTGTGAGCATGGATCACAAAGAAGATGAACTTCCCAGTCTATGAAATGACCTTACTACATTGCCTAGTAGAGATTAAAAAAATAGCGATAGGTGACTCTACCTCTAGTATCCTGTACAATTGTCTACCCAAAGTAATAATAACACTGCGAGGTTTAGACTCATACACAACATGTTGCTTCCACAAATATGGTTGTCCTAAAAGAACATCACAAAATTCAAGGGGAACAATATCACACAATACCTCATCTTTGAAGGTCTTAATGTCGTAGGGAAATCGACATTGTTGGCTGATGCAGAGATCTCTTCCTTGGCGAAGCAAACCGATGGTGTAGGCTTGTGGGTGCAGTGTCATCAGAAGGTCCAGCTGCTTGATGACCTATACTGAGANATCTTTGAAGGTCTTAATGTCGTAGGGAAATCGACATTGTTGGCTGATGCAGAGATCTCTTCCTTGGCGAAGCAAACCGATGGTGTAGGCTTGTGGGTGCAGTGTCATCAGAAGGTCCAGCTGCTTGATGACCTATACTGAGATCAGATTCTTTGGACTGCCGCTATCGACAATGAAATGAAGTGGAGCCCCCTTTACCCACATATATGAGTGAAAGAGGTGTCCCCCTTCCTCTGGTTCTTCTGGTTAGCTTGACTGTACTTTAGTGGTAGCGATAGTGGTGCCAGGTTCAACATTGATAATCCACTTCCCTCCTTCTGGATTTGATTCGAAGTAAGAATTTTCCTCTGACTCAAAATCTTTCAGCTCGACCACCAGTAATTGCTTGGAGCGACATTCCTCGGTGTTGTGCCAAGGGATTTTATGGTATTCACACCACTTTCCCGTGTCCTTCTTCGACTTCTCATTACCCTTCTTGGGTTACAGCTTGGAATGGTTTTCCTGAGAGTGGCCATCTTTGCTTTGTCCCTTGTTTTGTGAGTTGGGGCCGCCTTTTCCCTGCTTCGACTGTGAGGAGTTTGCAAATCCAAACTCTCACTTCTTCTGCACAAATTTATTTTCGTTCTTGACAACATATCTATAAGCCGCACCTAATGATGCGATGTCAAGAAAATCAATTTTTGTTTGAATGTATCTATGTATACAACCATGATATTTGAGCACCAGATGTTGTTCAAAGTCTTTGATACCCGATTTGGTGTGCAGGGTATGGAAAATATTGGTGAAATCTGGTATTGTCTGGTCCCTTTCCTGATGCAGTGTGGTCCATCTTGTGTACTGGTCCTCATAGCTTCCAACATGGTAGTACTATTCTTTAATGACATCCTTGAAGGAATCCCATGTAGAGGTGAAAGAAAATATTGCAGATTCCTCTATGGCCCTTTGCTCATAGTAAGTATCCAACCGGTCCTTAACATGGGGGATGACCTTAAGGAGTGAAAAGGTAATATTTTCCCTATCAAAAAAATTGTGGAATGAAAAATAGCCTTCAAGCATATTCAACCATTTATCTACAACATCTGCATCTATCAGTCCTTCAAATAATGGAATATCAAAATTTACTTGTACCTTGTAGGGGGTTGCATGGCCGCTTGATGAAGATGTGTCTCTTGTGGGTAGTTGCCGAAGGATCTGTGCAAAGTTGTTCTTCATTTCATTCCTTTGTCACGCAAGGGCTTCCTCGAGCAACAATTTAAAAGGATCTTCTGCTCCATAATCTTTCTTCTTGTCCCCCGTGAGTGGTTGTCGGGCTCGGTGCGACCGATAAGGCTCGACTGGTTCGAGTCCCAACTTCATGTACCCAGATCTTGTCGGGGACATGCACGAAGAAAAATAAATGAAGAGTAGACCGATATGATACCACTGATCCAGATTTATGAGTGGAATGAAATGAATAAAACATTGAATACAATAACACAGAGATACAGATAACAACAACATATATCTAGTGAACAATAACTTCTATTGAATAAATAAAATAGGTTGAAATTGTAAAACTGCAAAACTGAAAACAACTTGTTTGAATGGTGGTAGCTATCTCTGAGAAGAGATGTGGCTCCTACGCGTATCCATCTGAGAATAATGATCACAATGAGGCTCCAGAGGCCTTTTTAACATCACTCATGAATACCAAAACCCTAAACATCCAAAAGCCTAACCCTAGGAGATGAAACAACAAAAGTTATGTGGGCCTCGATGGGTAAGTTGGTACCTCAACTTTCTGGGGTTGTAACTGTTGCATATGACCTTTGTTTTAGGCATGTGATAGCCCGTTGGAAAGGTCTTTTCTAGAACTACACATTATGCCATCAAACTTTGACTCTGTCTACTATTTAACTATGGAAAGCCAAAAAAACATTGTTTTGGGCCCCAAAATGGCCCTAGAACTACAGAAAGATGTACTGACATGAAAACTTCCAAAATAAGATATTTGGAATAGGTGGGCGGCTACCAATATCCACCTGGATGTTGTGTAGGGATTCAAGATAGCCCCAGAAGTGCAGAACCCACAATTACAAAGAAATTTCATTATTACAGAGAAACGCATTGAACTAAAAACTGTCAAGAGGAGACAGTTGGAACAGGTGGGTGGCCACCAATATCCACATAGATCACTCCCATCCATACTTATCATAGTCCACTCTCATTTCCCTTCGATTCCTCAACTTTTGGGTTTTTGGGCATTACTAACCCAATAAGGGCTTGTACCTCATTTCATGGAAAGAGGGGCGGATGGCCCGGAGGAAGATTGCAGCTGCTATAAAAGAATAAGAAACTAATGTTGAAAAGAGGTGAACACAGAAAATAAGGACCATCAAAATCTGGTCCAACTTGAGCTCTACTTACTCAGTGCCCGCCTCAGTCCCAAATTGAAAATGCTAAAGCTTGAAAACCTTATAAAGGGGACTAGAAAATTATAAATAAATGAAAGAAGGGATTGTAAAGATGGCTAAGAAGGGGTCTATGAAAAATAACACCTAAATAGTTGGTAACTCAAGAGAAAGCGCACCCTAAACAAAGGCACCCATAAATGAGACAATATGAGCCCTTGTATGTCAAGAAACCCCATGCCCAAAAGTTACACCCCCATCTATTTCAAAATCTCTTAGATGACTTAGAAATGTTTTTCTTGGGAAACATTCCTTGACTTGGGGAATGATCTACCCAATAGGTCACCATGACAACCCTCCCATATTTAAATTTGGAAAGTTGTATAAGGTCTTTGAGCATTTGTTTATTTTGAAAAGGGGGGATTTGATGCACATGTTTGGGTGGTTCTTTTATTATATATGGCTTACTTAGCATGGTATGTGTGACTTGTGGACCCTTGGAGGGTGAATCTATTTGTCTTTGCAGGGTTTTTCCAGGTGGAAGTATTTTTTATGAAGACACAAGGTTACTTGGACCTTCGTTGGGGCATGAAGCCCACATGTTGGATGATGTGCCCCCTCTATTTGGACATATGGGAGAGGGAACGTTGCCTTTGAAGGCACTTAGAGACCATGGGGTGATTGAATTCCAACCCCTAGCACCCAAACATGGCCTTTGGAGGCCTAAGATGTCATCTCCTAGGCCCTAGATGTCACATGGGCTTAGGGTTTTGATGGGACTCTCATGGTTGATGGGGGTGTGACATGGTTGATGGAGAGAGAGACACTTGCCTTGTGTTAGACCACTTGATGATAGGACATGAAGCCTTTGGAGGCCCAACTACTTCACTTGGAGGCAAAACGTCTCACTTTGGAGGCTAACGTCACCCTTTAGGGCATGATGTCACCCCTAAAAGGGGATTTTCTTAATTTTGAATTTTAAGATGTAAAGGTTAAAACAAAAGAGGTCGACCTCTCTAATTTGTGATTGAATTTAGATAAGTGGAAAATTTGGTTTTACAAGACCTTATATAAATAAAGGTCTTGCTATTTTTCATTTAAAAAAAAATAACTCACTTGAGAATTACATATTACATAGCTTAAACTTTCGCCCTTACTTGGGAATTTTGCTCTATCTCTCTCTTGAATGTCTCCTGGATGCTAGTACTTGTCTATTGGTGAAGGAAATATAGGCGCTATCTCTTGGATGCTTTGTTCTTGGTATGTTGGTGGAATATACTTGATAAAGAAGGGTTTATTCATGTTATTATTGGAATTGGTAAGGGGTTTTTGCATTTATTGTTTGGTTTCTTCTTGTTTCAAGCATTAATTTATCTAGAACTTTGGAGGAGTATAAGGGCATATACCCTCCATCAAGTCTACCTTTTGAATAAGCTATATTTTTGCAAAGGTTGCTAGGAGGAGTAAAAGGGCTTACACCCTCCTAAATTTACCTTGCTAGTTTTTGTTTGCTCTAGGGAGTAAATGAGATTACACCCATAGAGAAGTAACAAAACTAGCTCTTACACAAGAGACTCCATTAACCCAATTGATAAGGCACCAATCTTTTGCATTGGAGATATAAAATCATTGCATTGGTATACGTGAAATGTTGAGATATTGCAATTGTCTAAGTTGGAATTGATTATATATGTTATAAGCTTTCTTTTGCCCTAGGGGCGTCTTGATTACCCTAGTAATTCTATTTGATGTTACGAATTAATGCTACAGACATTAGGGCTGCAACAAAACCCTCTTTTGTTACTCTTTACTCTCTAATATACCACCGAAATTTACTTGTGAACCTAGATTACTGTTCTACTAGATATTTGCTATCATTTGGATGGTTTACTTGTTGATTTATGTGACTAGATCTTGTTGTTGTAGCAATTTTTTTCTACATCCACTTGGCTGTCATAATAAATTGCTGATAACACTTAATAAACAACCCTAAGTATCATCAAAGTCTTGGCTAAATCATTGGAGGTTTAACTAGTCATTGCTAGCTTTAATTCCAACATCTTGTACTAGAATTTTGATGGTTAAAATTGTAGCTATTGACATCATTTGTTGTTGATTTATATATTTTTATACTGCTTCATTTTGGTACAACAAGTTTTCTTACTTGATACCCATTGGTTTAAGGATTTTATCTCCATCATTTGTCTTGCTCTAGGCAGGGCTAACACTGTTTTGCAGATACACAGTACTTGACAACCATTTATCATCTACAAGACTCACTCTTAAGCCTTACTCCGTCTCAAATATTGACCTATAGGAGTGTTCATTTCATTGATCATTCTCACACTTTCCATCTCAATCCCACTAGGGTCATCTAGATTCCCCCCTTGTGGTGATTTTATCATCACTAAAGCGAGGGGAGTATCTATCTAAGGTGACAGTGGGTAGGTATTCCCATAGTTGTCCCACCTTTGTGGTTTGGGTTGGGATTTTCCTAAGCTACAATCCATGCGATAACAGGCTCTGCTAATGCAGATGAGGCTTTTGGGGAAATTTGAAGACTACTTCTACCCAACAGATCAAGAGGGAATGTGATAATAGGCTCTGCTAATGGGATGAGGCTTTTGGGGAAACTTGAAGACTACTTCTACCCAACATATCAAGAGGGAGCCATGTAAATTAATGAAATTAAGGAGTTCTAGAGGTAACTTGACCATCTCATATAGAATTTTCCAACACATGGGAAATTTGGTGAAGAGGTCATCAAGTGTGGCATATCATAAATATATTTAGGTGTAACTAAGGATATTACATGAATCTCACTTATGTCCCTAGGTAGTCCAAACTCTCCAAGTTGTGGACAATGGATGCTTGTGATATTTGTGATATTTGCACCATTTAAAAGTAATTTAATTGAGCTTGAATTCTTGTATTTAGGTTTGAGGTGGGTATTAAGTGTATAATTGAGGAAAAATCTTATCTTTAACTTGTGGTAAGAAGTGTCTTGGAGTTGTTGTGATGATCTCATGATTAAAAATATGAGATGTTGCATGTGTTAGCACTAGAAGTTGACTCTTGACTCTACAATCCTAGCACACCTTGATTTAATTGGTTTTAGGAAAAGGTTTGGGAAAACTTTGAGAGTGGTAGGATCAACAATTGGCTTTAATAAGGTTCAAAATTAGGCTCTTTGTGCCAACTTTCTACGTGCAACGGATCAAGCTAATAGAGGTTAGATCAATGATAATGTTATAAAGAAGTGAAATGATAAAATGTGAGGAATGATAATGTTATAAAGAAGTGAAATGAGAAAATGTGAGGAAACAAAACTATAAGACAATCAAAGAACACCCTGATCTTTAATATATCTAACAATGGAGGAATAACTCAGTATTCAGAAATCCTTTCTAAATATGAATTAAAGACTCACATAAGTTTGTGGAAAACACTACAACATACCCTACACTGCAACTCTCTCAATACATAAAATGCATACATATATCCTATAGTAGAATAGCATATTCCAGTAGAAGAAAAAGAAAATGATTTAAACAGAAATAAGAGAACAAACTGACCATACACTTTATTATCAGCTGAAATCCTTACATAGAAGTCTGGTGGACAAAAAGGTTTTCAAGTGCAGCAAGTTAGGTAAACAAAATTGATGGCTAGAGGTTTAAGATTTTCACTGATAAACACACCAATAACATAACTTGTCTTTAATGTTTTTATGCAGCAGAGAAATAAATCTTCATCCAGAATTCATTCTAAATAAGATTTAAGGAAAAAAACACCAATGTGACAAAGATTACTAAAATCCTTTAAAACAACCTTCTCAGCACAAAAAACATTTTCCATAAGCTCGTATAACATCAACAAAGTGTTCATAAGAAAAAATAAAACATGAAGATGATAAACAAAGAAAGATAACAAACTAACCATCAATTTCATTAGCAAATGAAGTCTTTACATAGGAAAGATGGATCAAAATAATCTTAAGATATGTAATATCAAGCCAAAAACAGGGATTCAACCCATCTGCAGCTCTCTCTCAGTCCCTCAGACTGAATTCCCCTCTCTATTATTTCTAAAAGTATACTTTAAATATTCATAACAATATACAAACTGTTGTTGGTCTTCAGGAAATAAAATAAAAAATAAATTAATCTAAAACTAGAATTGGTTGTAAAGGGCCTCAAATAATTGAGGTTGTTGGTTTTGAAATCCTTTTCCTAAAAAGTTGAATGAAATCTCTATAATTGTTGCCTTGAAATATTGATTTTTCTGTTGTTGTTGATTCTGCACATGAAAATCCATGATATGGAATGGATTTTGTGCTATCTGGAACACTGATAATATCCCTGTAATAGTGGAACCACTTCTCTGACTACTAAGTTTGGATGCCCAAAGATTAGTTATTTAATTGTTGATCCTTTGATTCATATTCCTTGCTTCCAGCTGCTCCTTGGAATCTGGGATTTCAATCTTCGAATGATGATCTTGATTGAATGAAGATGAGATATGGGATTATCTCCCTTCCAACTTGAAACTGGGAAATCAATTGGGTAAATCCTCTCTCCATTTGTCATCTCAACATTTGAATCGATGTGTAAATTTACTTCTAAACAGAGTTCATGTGCACATCTCCTAGTCTTTACGTCTATATATCTTTGTGCTTCTTGAACAACAGTTTATTCTTTGACATGTCCTAGTGTGCGCAGATGATGTTCAATGTTGGTAACTAATGATAGTATTTTCTGACAAAATGATTTGTCCTTCGACCAATTCTCCTGATAAGTGCAGAAAGACCTTCAACATTGTTTAATTCACGAGGCAGATGGAAAAATCGTACAAAATCACTTTGTTGTGACCCGAGCAAGGAAAAATGAAGACATCCAAGCAACGATTTTCTCCATCGATACTCTTCATGGTTTTTGACAGAGATCCATGCAATTTCTCTTGACCTCATTAAAATCATTTTCTTTCTTTCTCCTAAGAGAAAAAGTATTGTTTTCCACTATGACTTACTATTTATCATATTTTCCAGAATCCCCCAATGTGACATCGCTTTTATTTATCCTCTGTATCAATCCCATCATGCTRCTTAGACCACCATGACCAAGTGAATAAGCATCTTGACCAATATTTAAAACACTAATTTGAGATTCAACTGCTAGGTGTTTGAAAGTGTGCCAATTAATATCATACTCATACTCACAGAAGCATACATTCATCTCCCTCGGTTGATTTCTCAAATTCTTTAGGACTTTTAACATAGCAATGTCTCAGGGCAGACTCCATTTGATTTTCATCGACATGATTAGTTTGAAAAAAAATTCTCTGGAACCTTTTGTTTGACACTTGGATACTTTGCTTGGTGATGAGCGTTATCGTGTCTAGGGTTCTCTAGCTTAAGCATACACCTGCAAATAACATAAAAGCTACAACCCTCATGTCGTTCGATTCATAAATTTTTGACATGTGGCTCATTCATCGACACTTAGTACATTGGAGGATAGATAGTGCTACATTTTGATTTTGCATACATCAGGCTTATCCCACATCAGAGGTGTAAACATTAAAAAAAGTTTTTATATATGCCGACAGTTCCATCGTTATTTGATGCTTAGAGCATGCTATGCCTCGTGGGCTACTCCTCCATGTGGCTTCGTTTAGCACTAGGCACTTGTGCGTTGTGTCTGTAATTTGATGCTTGTGGGCAAATTGGAGATTGGGCCTGTAGGCTTAGTGATTTTAGCCAAATTTATAAATAAAATTAAATAAGGGAAAAAATGGATTAAAAGAAGCCAAATGCCATAAAAATTTTCATATTTGGCCAAAAGAAATCCGAGCTTTGGACTTGATAAAAAATAAGGTTGTACCCAATTTTTTTGTAAAATTTAACAAAGAATGTGAATCTCGAGCATTTCCAATTTTTTGTAAAATTTAACCAAGAATGTGAATCCCGAGCATTTTCTGCCAAAATTTGATGAAGACGCTACCGAAAGTTCCCATAGTGAAATTTGTTCTTTGAAATTGCTCAAGACAGAAAGAGTGCTAACAACATGGATGCTCGGATTGGAATAGGATGGCTTTGTATTCCCATCTCAAAAGAGAAAATGACGAGGTTTGGGGATAGGTTGAGTAGGGATTGAAGCAGTGAGAATAGGGCTCCAATGTCCATAGGAAAATGAGAAGATGGTAGACCAAGTGGGGGGGTCCTTCACTTGAGAGAGGGAAGGGTTGAATGGAACTCCCTAATGGAGTCATCAATATGTAGAGAAAAAAAGGATTCATGCTACCACATGTAGCATGAAAACATGTATGGAATAACAACTCAACACAAACATACACATTGTATTAAGAGGGATAAAGAGGAGAGTGAAGTTGTCTATTGGGCCAAACCAAGAAACCCAAAGGTGATACAAGAGAGGACTAAAAAAGGAGAGAATTCCACTCGATTAATTAGGATATTAGGATGTTGTTAATGTTATCCCATGGTTGTATATGATTAGGGTGCTTCGGTTAGGTTTTAGATCAAGTTTTACCAACAATTTGAATAAGGAAAACGAGATAACTAACTAGGGTTAATTTATCGACAATTCCTTTAATGAGATAGAAACCCTAAGATGGAAATGCATACAGAAGAATGGAAAGAACTCACCTATAATTCATGATTGTAGTCGATGAATCTCCTTACATTTAAGAGGAGTGTTTTTGTATGTCTCCAAGAATGGTTCGTGTCCTCGAAGATCCTACACATGCAACTCCAATTTCCTTCAAGACAAGACTTCACCCGATTTCCAATAAAAAGATTTATATATCTACATATATGATCAATCAAACAATAGATCTACTCATGTAAATACAAATTGATTATTATGTGAAGTAGAGAGACCCTAGTGTCCTCATGAGGCATGATTCCACCCTTTCCCTAGTTTTGGTGGAATCTCCCTTAAGGTTGTAGGGTTGAAACATCAAAGGTATGAGTAGAACTAACGAAATGAACATGACCCTAGATGAATGAATCAAACTTGCAAGGTTGGAGCCAAGCAAGCCCTATGAGATCTTATGGAGGTGCTAGATATGATAGGTGAAATCAACCCAAGGGCATGAGAGAGGTGAAGAAGTTTGATTGCTATTTCAAGTGTGTGTATGAAAATTAGGGTTTTCAAACATAAAACAAATTAGAAGAGTCTACAGGCATTTACAAATATGAATTTAATGGTATAATTAAGCAAGGGAATGACCTAAATACGTATATGTATGTGAGGTTAATCGTTGGAGGGTTTGAGTCATATGGAACTATCATATTATGCATGTGACTCAATATTGTGGATTTGGTAAGATGGTGCTATAGGTTTTTAGGCAAAAAATGATTCTTCGTTATGTGTGCCATGATTCACAAACATGACACAACAAATGAAACCCATAGCATTTTTCTTGATAAGAAGTCATTTGGGGGTAATGAGGTTTGAATCCACAAATAGCAATTCCAACAAATATTTCAGTTTCCATGGACCCAAAATGAGGTATCCTTAGTGACCATGGATCCAATTGGGGGTTTGTTCCCTCAATTAGACCCTTAAAGTTAGGAAATATCCCAAATGGGTGCTCTAAGGGTAAATGTGAACCAAACAAGTGACCAAGGGCTAGAGACCTAGGGAGAGATGGAGACTAAAGATCCCAACTAAGTACTAGAAGTCCCATAGAGGTCACACTTCTAAGCTAAGTTGAGGGGGACTCCATGAAGGTGGTCCATCATATTAGAGTAGTTCTTGAATGGTATTGTATTATCATTGAGGGGGTCACATATGAATGCAACACATGATTTAGCAACACAATGCACCTCCATATTGATAGGTGTATGTGAGTACCCAAGTGCAAATCTCATATGCTACAAGGATTAATGGCCAATTTGTGGTAAGAGGTTTTGAGTTTTAGGGTTAGGATAATTTAAGATATATGTTGATATGATAGAATCCTTTGTAATTTCGGTACTAACATTATCCATGGTTTTGGTGCCATGCCTTGTGGGCCATATTTGGGTTATATTAATGAGCTATGTTTGTTGCTTAGGTGCATGGGTTACTAGTGTAAGTTAGGTGTATGAATTGTATCTATGGGTTGAGTGTGTGGGTTATCCCTATGGGTTAGGTGTGTCACTTAGGTGAATGGGTTATGTTTGTGGCTTAGTTTGTCACTTATGTGTGTTGTTGATGTGTTTCAGTTATGTGCATTGCTTGTGTGTCTCACTTTTGCATGTGGGTTAGGTGGATGGAATAACTACATAGATTGAATGCATGGGTTAGATAGGATTTGCATGTGATATTAGAATTGTCATCTAAGACCATTATTTTTCGTTTTCCTTTGGATGTTACATTGACCCATTGACCCCTAACTAATAAACCCTTACAACCATAAACCCAAAACAACTAACAACATCTATCCCTAACCCTTATTTGGTAAATAAAACATTAACTCATTTGGATTCCAATAACCATTGATACACTAAACCATAAAACCATTAACCCATTATCCTATGGATAATATTATAACCCACTAAAACACTAACCACCAACCCCTAAATTCTAAACACTAACTAACCACAAATCCATAACCCCTATTCCACTAAACCACAAAATCCTAATCCCTAACCCCTAACAACCACCCATTAACCCCCAACCCCTAAATAACACCCCATCAAACCCTATCATGATCTAAACCTTAAACATTATCCCACTAGCCTCCTTAAACCCCATCCCATTAACCATTATCTAACCATTATCCCAATAACCCATAACCCCACTAGCCCTTATCACCACTAGCCCTTATCACACTAGCAACTAACCCATGCCCTACAAGGAACTGTGGACTCACTTACCATTAACTCATACCAACTATTCCTTATGCACACGTTGATTATTGTGTCAATGAATATTATACACCTAAGCCACCAAATCCCTTGAGTACAAGTACCTGAGTCGATGTTATGGCATGCTCCTTCAATGCAATGTTAGCATCGTTGTTGATTTTAGTGGCATGCCTTTTGGGTTATCTTTAACACATGGTTGTAATATATTGGATGTCATAGGCTATATACATGGACATATCCCCATGTTGGGATTTTGTTACACACAAAAAATCCTCTTCTAAATAGTGTTTGTAAGTATTTGTGTGGCATTTAAGGTAGCACTTCAAAAATAGATGTTCAAATGGAAAAAAATATGCACACCCATTAAAGAGAGAAAGCCATGCCTTTGCATCTAGTTTATAATGCATATTGAATCGCTAAAAAAGGGGGTTAGGCATAATATGGTGTGCAGTTTATTGATGGTTGCTCCATTGAAAACAAGTGAAAAATCAACATATTGAATATTCCAAGTTGCATGTCAAAAACAACTTTTCAAAGTGAAAAATTTGCACACCCATTAACGAGATATAGATAGTGTTCACAATGCTCATAATTGTTTTCCCGTGTGTGCATTTATGATAAATAAATAATTAATAAACAATGAAAACAAGTGAATTAAGCATGCATTTTACATACTTAGCATGCTAGATGTATTAGGTTGTCCTTTTTTATCAAGTCACTAGAGCATGTGTTTTCCTCACTTAAATGACATGAACATGCATATCTCTCTATTCAAGGGACCCTTTGACTTAAGCCACCAAGTGTGCATTGTCTCAATAGTATATTGAGTCATGCAATCATGCATTTTGGATATGTGGGCCTAGATAATAGCTTAACTAATTCTATCTTGAATTTTTAAAAGAAATTTGTTAGGGTCCTACCCTAACCTCCCTACTTTAGGCTACCTAGGAGTTAGTAAATTGATGTATGTGGCCAACCTCTTTGGATACAGTTGAATATTAGATAGGAGTGGATAGTTAGTTATTGTAAAAGGGTCCACTTTATAAGGCCCAATAGGTATTTGGTACCCATTAGTGACAGGACCACAAGTAGTTAGGTTTTTTTTTATTAACTATCTATTTAAATAGATAGGAGGCTATGGAATATTTTGTCTTGTGTTGTTGTATTTGGAACTTTGCTTAGTGAAAGGTTTCCCCACCTTAATAGGAAAATGAACACTGCTTCCTTTCTTCTAATTAGCATAATACAGGGGTATCATTTACATTTTGTTAAATTTGGCAGCATCCACAGTCATTCTCCAACGAGAGGCCATATGGGCCACCCTAAGGCTAGCCAGGGAGATTTGGAGAATCAATCAGTCTTGTGAGGTATTGACAAAAATCCAGGGGGAACGTACAACCTCTATGAGTCAAACCAAAAGTCAGGACAAACGAGATGCTATGTGAGTCTAATGCAAAAGTCAGGGGGAACGTACAACCTCTGTGAGCATAGACAGTCTAGTGCAGAAGTCAGGGGGGACGTACAACCTCTGTGAACATAGACATACTAGTGCAAAAGTTAGGGGGAACATACAACCTCTATGAGCCTATTCAAACCTTGTGAGCCATGAGAAAAAGTCAAGGCATCTAGAAAAATTTAGGTTGAATATAAAATTCCTATGAGCTAGAAACAAACAATATTTCTAATATTGCAAATGATATAAATGTATTGATCTAGTGCGTTGGCACGTGTAACATTATCTACCATGAAGAGAATTTCAAATTGCCTTGTAAAGAGTTGAGTTGTAAATGAAGTCTCAAATCTAGTTCTAGTTTCGAACTAGAGTATACCAGTCTCAAGTCTAGTTCTAAGTTTGAACTAAAGTATGAAGCTCAGTTATGATTAGATCATGCAATCAAGTCACTATTTCGAGCCTCTCCTCTTCTCCCCTTCAACCTATATAAGCAGAGGTCGACCCCTCTCTTCAACACAGTTTTGATATGCAAGTTAAGGGTGAAGCAATAGAGGCAGACATATCAGTGATAAAGAGGCAACATACCAAAGCAACATATCAGTGTTGTATATCAACAATAGAGGCAAGATATCAGAGGTGTATTTCAGCAAGGACTTTTAGGTATTTGTCAAGTGAGAGTCATCTTGGAAAGCTCTTTAAGAGCAGAACATTCATGGTGGATATTTGTAAGTGATCTTACATTATTAATGCAATAAAGGAATATTCTTTGCTAGGGTTTTTCTCCCTATACAAGGTTTCTCCAGGGTATATTTGTTGTTGATGTGCATGCTTACTCATCTACATAGTTATTGCTATTTGATTATGATTTGGTATTGTTGAAGAGTATTAAGATGGAATCAAAGTGTTGAAGAAAATAAAAGAATTAATCCGCATAAGAAATCAAGCTCATAATTTAACACATTTTTCATCTTATTTGTCCCTTGTATATGGTTTTCTACAATCATATTCATTGTATACTTGGTTGTGTTTCAAATTTAAGGGTTAAGGAACACTACAAGGGGCATTAAATCTCTTTCTTGAGCGAGCACTCCTCCATATTACAACATTTTTTTTAGGATAGAGACATGTTTTAGTGTCTTTAAATAACACAAAAAAATTTCATTCAACGAGTAAAACTACAGTCGGGGAAGAACGCATGTAGAAGATACAAGTTATGTCACATGCTTGGACACCCTTGTAACCAATGTTGGTACCCCTTTGAGTAGTACCACATTAGATAACACCTATATAAACAATTTCTTCCACGCACCCTTGGGTATATCAAATCCCTTTAAGCACACCTAAAACTAACCTTACATAAATTTGTCGTTGTCATGTTGCTATAATACATAGAGAACAACACTTAGGGATATCACTCTATTGTACTAAGGTATAGGGTAGTAAGGTGTCTAGATTCTACCAAAACCAATTTGGGAGACCCATCTTAAAGGATTCCCTACGTTGTTTTGATTGCATGGGTCTACCTCTCAAGCAAACTGTTTTGTGTGCACCCAACAATACAATGATTTGTGGTATATTTGAAAAGACTCCTTTCAAGGCACTAATCTTAGCGAGATAATTTGGGAATAACCCTTTGAAAAACATTTAGGTGGTCCTATGGTTCATAATCATGACATCAAAAACATAGATAACCTAAACCAGGACCCACCTAATAAGAACAAATATCTTGAAGCTAGGGTTTCTAGCATTGAATCTTCACTGAAAGACATGTCTGCCACGATGAACAAACAAGGCAAGGCATTGTAAATTTTAAGTAACCACTTGTGTATCCATATATAAGTTCCAAACATGGATCCAACCAAGGAGAAATCCCCTTCAAATTAAGTGCAAGCCACTCAAATTCTCTTTCTAGACAACCCCCTCCCACACTTTCACTATCACAATTTATGCTATCGCTTTCCAAAGGTCAACATGAACAAATTTGATGGTTCTGATACGTCAAGATGGGTTACCCAAATGTAACACTATTTATCTCTCCATAAAATTACTAATGACCTATAGAGACTAAAAGTGGGGGTCTTATATTTAGATTCAGAACATCGACAATGGTGGCAATGGTATAAGAAATCTTGTGGAGGCTACATTGCTTGGACCTAGCTTGTGCAGGTCCTTTATGCTTGTTTTGAATGTGACACTCGAGTTTTGGGGAAATTGACAAAATTACACCAAACAAGCACAACTATTCACTATATTTCCACCTTTGAGCAATTGGAAATCAACACAGAGGGCCTATTTGATTCCTTTTATAAAGAATGTTTTATCATTGGTCTCGAGGACACAATTAGAGAACATGTCATGATGGAGATCCCAAAAACATGTTCGAAATATTATGAAAGATATAAATAAGTTGAGATGGTGATTAATGTCCAAACCACGAGACCTTTATTCACTACTCGCACTAGTCCCCCTATGGAAACTACCCCTATACCCTCCAACTCGCACCTAGTGGGAATTCATAAGTTATATCAGGATGAGATGGTAGGATGTCAGTGCCTCCACCTTTGCTATAATTGTGATGAGTGATATTTCAAAGGGAACTAATGTAAATAATTGAAATTACTTCTAATGGATGTATCCCTACAAGAACACTTAGAAGACATATATGTTGAAGAAACTCCTAAAATATATTTGGATGATGCCACCCCTCCGTGGAATGAGGAAAACACCTTGCAAGCTCCTTTCAAGGAACCCCAAATTTCTCTCCATGCCTTATTCAATTTCGTGGCACCCTAAACATTGAAGTTGATTGGTTATATCAAGCACTACAAAGTGATTTTATTGATTGACAAAGGCAACACCCATAATTTATTCATCGGACAATGGTTGAAGAAACCCATTATCATGTTCATCCTATAACTCATTTTCAAATTATGATCACCGATGATGGTATGATGAAATGTGGTGGCTAATGTGAAAATGTGAAGCTCCAAATGAGTGATTACCATATCAAAAATCACATGTTTGCTATTGAAATGGGTGGTTCTAATGTAGTTCTTGGGTCATAATGTCTATGCACTTTGGCACCTGTCATCATGGATTTTAAGGATTTATACATAAACTTCACTTATGAAGGACAAAACCATACCCTAAAAGGGATTACATCTAGCTCCCCTCAAATTATCACCTCTCATCACATGGAGAAGTTATTGAAAAAATGCCACCCACACATCATTGCACAATTCATTTCCATACAAGTAGTTAACAACCCCTAATAGGAGATTCACCTTGATTTGAAATTGTTCCCATCAAAACATCAATAGGTATTTGAAATTCCCTAGGGTTTACCACCTTCATGAGGGGAGCATGACCACATAATTCTAGTAATTCTTGGTAGTCTACCACCTAATGTTTGTCTTATCCAACCATTATCCCAATAACCCATAACCCCACTAGCCCTTATCACACTAGCAACTAACCCATGCCCTACAAGGAACTGTTGACTCACTTACCATTACCTCATACCAACTATTCCTTATGCACAAATTTGTTATTGTGTCAATGAATATTAGACACCTAAGCCACCAAATCCCTTGAGTACAAGTACCCAAGTCGATGTTATGGCATGCTCCTTCAATCCAATGTTAGCATCGTTGTTGATTTTAGTGGCATGCCTTTTGGGTTATCTTTAACTCATAGTTGTAATATATTGGATGTCATAAGCTATATACATGGACATATCCGCATGTTGGGATTTTGTTACACACAAAAACGCCTCTTCTAAATAGTGTTTGTAAGTATTTGTGTGACATTTAAGGTAGCACTTCAAAAATAGGTGTTCAAATGGAAAACAATATGCACACCCATTAAAGAGAGAAAGCCATTCCTTTGAATCTAGTTTATAATGCATATTGAATCACTAAAAAAAGGGATTGGGCATAATATGGTGTGCAGTTTATTGATGGTTTCTCCATTGAAAACAAGTGAAAAATCAACATATTGAATATTCCAAGTTGCATGTCAAAAACAACTTTTCAAAGTGAAAAATGTGCACACCCATTAACAAGATATAGATAGTGTTCAAGATGCTCATATTTGTTTTCACGTGTGTGCATTTATAGTAAATAAATAATTAATAAACAATAAAAACAAGTGAATTAAGCATGCATTTTACATACTTAGCATGCTAGATGTATTAGGTTGTTCTTTTTTATCAAGTCACTAGAGCATGTGTTTTCCTCACTTAAATGACATGAACGTACATATCTATCTATTCAAGGGACCCTTTGACTTAAGCCACCAAGTGTGCATTTTCTCAATGGTATATTGAGTCATGAAATCATGCATTTTGGATATGTGGGCCTAGATAATAGCTTAACTAATTCCATCTTGAATTTTTAAAAGCAATTTGTTAGGGTCCTACCCTAACCTCCCTACTTTAGGCTACCTAGGAGTTAGTAAATTGATGTATGTGGCCAACCTATTTGGATACAGTTGAATATTAGATAGGAGTGGATAGTTAGTTATTGTAAAAGGGTCCACTTTATAAGGCCCAATACGTATTTGGTATCCATTAGTGATGGGACCACAAGTAGTTAGGTTTTTTCTATTAACTATCTATTTAAATAGATAGGAGGCTATGGAATATTTTGTCGAGTGTTTTCGTATTTGGAACTTTGCTTAATGAAATGTTTCCCCACCTTAATAGGAAAATGAACATTGCTTCCTTTCTTCTAATTAGCATACTATGGGGGTATCATTTACATTTTGTTAAATTTGGCAGCATCGACAGTCATTCTCCAATGAGAGGCCATATGGGCCACCCTAAGGCTAGCCAGGAAGATTTGGAAAATCAACCAGTCTTGTGAGGTATTGAAAAAATCCAGGGGGAACATACAACCTCTGTGAGTCAAAACAAAAGTCAGGACGAACCAGATGCTATGTGAGTTTAATGCAAAAGTTAGGGGGAACATACAAGCTCTGTGAGCATAGACAGTCTAGTGCAAAAGTAAGGGGGAACACACAACCTCTTTGAGCATAGACAGAGTAGTGCAAAAGTCAGGGGGAACATAAAACCTCTGTGAGCCTAGTCAAACCTTGCGAGCCATGAGCAAAAGTCAAGGCATCTAGAAAAAGTTAGGTTGAATATAAAATTCCTATGAGCTAGAAACAAATGATATTCCTAATATTGCAAATGATATAAATGTATCGATCTAGTGTGTTTGCACGTGTAACATTATCCACCATGAAGAGAATTTAGAATTGCCTTGTAAAGAGTCGAGTTGTAACTGAAGTCTCAAGTCTAGTTCTATTTTCGAACTAGAGTATACCAGTCTCAAGTCTAGTTCTAAGTTCGAACTAAAGTATGAAGCTAAGTTATGATTAAAGCATGCAAACAAGTTACTATTTTGAGCCTCTCCTCTTCTCCTCTTCAGCCTATATAAGCAGAGGTCAACCCCTCTCTTCAACACAGTTTTTATATGCCGGTTAAGGGTGAAGCAATAGAGGAAAACATATCAGTGATAAAGAGGCAACATACCAAAGCAACATATCAGTGTTGTATATCAACAATAGAGGCAGCATGTCAGAGGTGTATTTCAGCAAGGTATTTTAGGTCTTTGTCAGGTCAGAGTCATCTTGGCAAGCTCTTTAAGAGAAGAACATTCATGGTGGATATTTGTAAGTGATCTTACATTATTAATGCAATAAAGGAATATCGTTTGCTGGGGTTTTTCTCCCTGTACAGGGTTTCCCTAGGGTATATGTGTTGTTGATGTGCATGCTTACTCATCTACATAGTTATTTCTATTTGATTATGATTTTGTATTGTTGAAGTGTATTAAAATGGAATCAAAGTGTTGAAGAAAATAAAATAATTAATCCGCATAAGAAATCAAGCTCATAATTTAACATATTTTTCATCTTATTTGTCCCTTGGATATGGTTTTCTACAATCATATTCATTGTATACTTGGTTGTGTTTCCAGTTTAAGGGTTAAGGAACACTAAAAGGGGCATTAAATCTCTTTCTTGAGCGAGCACTCCTCCACATTACAACAATTGTTTTAGGCTAGAGACATGCTTTAATGTCTTTAAATAACACAAAAAAATTTCATTCAACGAGTAAAACTACAGTCGAGGAAGAACGCATCTAGAAGATAAAAGTTATGTCACATGCTTTGACACCCTTGTAACTTATGTTCGTACCCCTTTGAGTAGTACCACATTATATAACACCTATATATACAATTTTCATCCATGTACCCTTGGGTATATCAAATCCCTTTAAGCGCACCTAAAACTAACCTTACATAATTTTTTCGTTGTCATGTTGCTATAATACATCGAGAACAACACTTAGGGAGATCACTCTATTGTACTAATATATAGGGTAGTATGGTGTCTGGATTATACCAACACCAATTTGGGAGACCCATCTTAAAGGATTCCCTACGTTGTTTTGATTGCATGGGTCTAACTCTCAAGCAAACTATTTTGTGTGCACCCAACAATACAATGATTCATGGTATATTTGAAAAGACTCATTTCAAGGCACTGATCGTAGCAAGATAAGTTGGGAATAACACTTTGAAAAACATTTAGGTGTTCCTATGGTTCATAATCATGACATCGAAAACACAAAGAACCCAAACCAGGACCCACCTAATAAGAACAAATAGCTTGAAGTCAGGGTTTCTAGCATTGAATCTTCACTGAAAGACATGTCTGCCACGATGAAGAAGGAAGGCAAGGCGTTGTAAATTTTAGGTACCCACTTGTGTATCCATATATAAGTTCCAAACATGGATCCAACCAAGGAGGAATCCCCTTCAAATTAAGTGCAAGCCACTAAAATTCTCTTTCCAGACAACCCCCTCCCACACTTTCAGTATCACAATTTATGCTATCGCTTTCCAAATGTCAACATGAACAAATTTGATGGTTCTGATACGTCAAGATGGGTTACCCAAATGTAACACTATTTATCTCTCCATAACATTACTAATGACCTATAGAGACTAAAAGTGGGGGTCTTATATTTGGATTCAGAACATCGACAATGGTGGCAATGGTATAAGAAATCTTATGGAGGCTACATTGCTTGGACCTAGATTGTGCAGGTCCTTTATGATTGTTTTGAATGCGACACTCGATATTTGGGGCAATAGAAAAAATTACACCAAACAAGCACAATTATTCACTATATTTCCACCTTTGAGCAATTGGAAATCAACATAGAGGGACTATTTGATTCCTTTTATAGAGAATTTTTAATCATTGGTCTCGAGGACACAATTAGAGCACATGTCATGATGGAGAGCCCCAAAACATGGTCGGAATATTATGAAAAAGATAAATAAGTTGAGATCGTGATCAATGTCCAAACCATGAGACCTTTATTCACTACTCGCACTAGCCCCCCTATGGAAACTACTCCTAGGCCCTCCAACTCACACCCAGTGGGAATTCATAAGTTATATTAGTTTGAGATGGTAGGATGCCAGTGCCTCCACCTTTGCTATAATTGTGATGAGTGATATTTCAAAGGGAACTAATGTAAATAATTGAAATTATTTCTAATGGATATATCCCTACAAGAACACTTAGAATACATATATGTTGAAGAAAATCCTAAACTATATTTGGATGATGCCATCCCTCCGCGGAATGAGGAAAACACCTTGCAAGCTCCTTTAAAGGAACCCCAAATTTATCTCCATGCCTTATTCAATTTCGTGGCACCCTAAACATTGAAGTTGATTGGTTATATCAAGCACTACAAAGTGATTGTATTGATTGACAAAGGCAACACCCATAATTTATTCATTGGATAGTGGTTGAGGAAACCCATTCTCATGTTCATCCTATACCTCATTTTCAAATTATGATCACCGGTGATGGTACGATGAAATGTGGTGGCTAATGTGAAAATGTGAAACTCCAAATGAGTGATTACTATCTCAAAACTCACATGTTTTCTATTGAAATGGGTGGTTCTAATGTAGTTCTTGGGTCATAATGCCTATGCACTTTGGGACCTGTCACCATGGATTTTAAGGATTAATACATAAGCTTCACTAATGAAGGACAAAAACATACCCTAAAATGGATTACATCTAGCTCCCCTGAAATTACGACCTCTCATCACATGGAGAAGTTATTGAAGAAATGCCACCCACACATCATTGCATAGTTCATTTCCATACAAGTAGTTCACAACCTCGAATAGGAGATTCACCTTGATTTGCAATTGTTCCCATCGAAAAATCAATAGGTATTTGAAATTCCCTAGGGTTTACCACCTTCATGAGGGGAGCATGACCACATAATTCCAGTAATTCTTGGTAGTCTACCACCTAATGTGTGTATTATAGGCACTTGTTAATATATAAGATTGAAATCGAAAATATCATTCAAGAATTGTTGGAGGTGAGATTCATACATCCCAGTACCAATCCCTACTCATCATTGATAGTCGTGATATTAAATAAGGAAGGTAATTGGTGCATGTGTCCTAATTTTTGGCCTATCAATAAGTTAACCATCAAAGACAAATTCCTAATCCCAATTTTTGATGATCTCTTGGATGAAATTCATGGAGCCAAGTTTTTCACCAAACTTAACATTTGTTCTGAATACCACCAAATATAGATGAAGGAGGTAGACATGCAAAAGACAACCTTCCACACACATGAGGGTCATTATGAATTTTTAGTGATATCCTTTTGCCTTTGTAACGATCCATCCGCTTTCCAAAGCCTCATGAACAAAAAATTTCAACCCTTTTTACATAGTTTGTGCTGGTATTCTTTGATGATATCGTTATCTACAACAAAACTTGAGCTTCCCACATAGAGCAAGCCAATATAGTCTTGTAACTCTTGTGGGACCACCAACTATTCTTGAAATTGTCCAAATGTTATTTTGGGGCCTCAAAGGTGGAATACATGGTCCACATTGTTAGTCAGAATGGAGTATGAGTAGATTCCATGAATTTTGTGTCTATGCAAGAGTGTCCTTGACCCAAGATGTTGAAGAGCCTATGTGGGTTCTTAAGACTTACCAACTACTATAGAAACTTTGTAAAAAAATATGGAAAAATTTCTACTCCCTTAACATCACTGTTAAAAACGAATGCCTTTGTAGGGAGCAAGGTAGCCAAACAAGTTTAAAGGATGCCTTGTGCATTTTTATCACACAATATTGCACCTATTTTTCAAAGAAGAGTGGAATATGGAAGTGTTGCGACTGTCACCTAGACAACTACTTCCCTTTTTTTAGTGAAGGACAACTCCAACACAAGGGAGGATTTCCTAATAACACTTAGGGTTTCTAAGGCAAGAGAAAGTAAAGACTAAGGTCACCTATGTTACTACCCAAATTTCCACCAATAGATTATTATATATAACATATATATTAGGTGGTTACTCAAAGTAAATTTTAGATTTAGGGTCTGCTCTCTTTAGGATTATTTTAAAAGGCTTACTAAGTGATTATCCAATGAAAAATTATGCTAAAATAGTCTTGATCTGAAAATTACTAAAGGTTGTCATAAAACTTGCATAGAAGACAAGAAATTACAATAGTAAACAAGTTATAACAGTAGCAAGTTTCAGCCACTTAAACATATTATAAACAAGTGGTTTTTACGGCTAAACTAAGGAATAAAACAAGGACTTATATAACTTGTCAATTTCTAAAAATTTAAGAGCATATAACAGCCAAAAGACCAATAGGTCGAGCCCTAAAAATGTTGTAATATAAATCAACTAGGGAAATTTTCAAATAAAGATGATTTTTAGGTAAAAAAATACAAAGGAAACCCTAGACATCTAGGGTTTTGGTGGCTAAAAATTAAGTATAAGTTGTTAAAAACCCTAGATTTACCATACAAACAAAAGTAAAATTTGGAATTTTGAGTATAAGATTGACTAGATAAGAAAAGATTAGAGGCTACTAATTGTTTTGGGCATACGCGGTCAACCAAGGCCTTTCTTGATAAAGTGTAAGTGAAACTAGGGTGACAATTAGGGTTGTCAACTACAAACCCAAGAAGATCCATCTAGTGCCTTACAAGATTCAAGATAATTCAAGGGGAATATAATTCACTAGTAACCTTTAAAAAATCTTTGAAGAAGGGACTTGTTCAAGAAAATAGAAAGAGAGCGCACCACCAACTCTAGAGAAACAACGCTACACTTACAACAATTCATAAACAAAATACATAAAGATTAAGAGAGATCACTTGCTCAAGAAATCTGTTCATCCAAAAAACCCTTGATCCAAGAATGTTCATGGAATTGTAAAGCATCCACAAGACATCATCCTCAAAGAAGGCGCTCTAGTCGTACATTCTTAGAAAAAACATAGAAGTAATAGTGGACAAGTGTTTGGCAAGTTGTACTCTTTTCCAGGTTTATGAGTTTTATGATGCATACTTTGATGATTTGGTAAAGGAAGAGTTTGTAGAGAAACCCTTGTATTTGGTCAATTTCTCATTTGACGAAGAACATGATGGTCATGAGATTGAAAGTAGTTATGATCTTCTACATATTGAAATACATAAATGGGATATGAGTTATTTTCATTTTGATGGGGATCGTATCTATGATACTAATGATGATTCTAGAGTCAAGATTGCAGAATTTTTGCATTTGGAACAACCATATTTAGCAAATGCATTTTCAGAAAATTGCATGATTAATTGCTAGCCATGTTTTCTTATGGATAACTAAGAATTTTTTTAGATTGGAGAATATGTTGTTGATGATGAAAATGCAGAATTTTATGTTGGTAATTTATAGTCAATTTTGATGAATGATGATGGTGTTTTATTTTATTCTACGGGGAATGTGTATGATAGTCAGTATTCATAAATTTTCTAGCCACATTGTCTCACAAGCAGGGAAGAATTTTTGTATTCAAATGGATGTGATTTTAGTGGAGAAAATAGCAAAATTTTCCAGCAATGTATTTCCTCATCTCTCCCTATATTTGACATTGAAAGTCAAGTTGGGAAGCATGTTCTTGGTGGTAAAACATCTATGGAGAAAATGTGTTTTCAATTTGTTGCTTGTTGTGAATTTCCACCATATAAAGGAGCATCAAGCCCTAAGTTGGGATATTTTTTTTTTTTTGAAGATTTTAATGTACACCTCATTTTTCATCTACATATTTGTTGGCCATCCATGAGGTATTTTCCAAATCTCATATGATGCCATCTCAAGCTTTGAGGAATGACATGGTACATGAAAGCCATGGAGACCATTTTTTGAAATGTGTGGATTAGCCTTATGAGATGCAAGGGTTGCATCACGAAGACCTTGTTTGGGGCAAGGATGAACTATTATTGTCATATTGCAGTGCCATTCAAATATGGATAGAGCAAGCTTGTGGATGAACATACCAATCTTGGCATGATGTTGGTACTCTTGTCCATCCTCACGAGTTGGACTCAATTTTTTGTCACAATGTAGCTTTTGTACCAGCTCATGATCATTTTGTACTTGAGATATCCTTGTTTTGGTTCATAACCAAGAACAAGGGTATAAATTTTGACCTTGATGAGATGCTAGGGTGGTTTCATTGGTTGTATGATTTTACCTTGCATTTTCTTTTCTTATGTCAAGTAGAGTAGCGAAGGATGAATAAGCTTATCTAAAGCAACATGTTAGTTGTGTGCTTCTTTTCATGCATCTTGATTGTGTTTTCTTACTTGCTTTTATAGTTGTTGCTTGACTTCACTCACTTTTAGTTAGTTCCATTTGATTTAGTCTTGTCTACAAAAAGATGAAATTTTTTTTTTTTGTCACATTTCCTTAAAAGTTTAAATATGCTAGAGGGATCATATCACCCTACACTTTTTTTACTAATGGTTTTATGGTGATATCTAGAAGGGTTTTTTAATTGATGTAGAGTGTGGGTCTTGGATTCCTATATATTTATGAGGTTCTCACATACCCTATGGTGAGTGTTACCCCCCTAGGCTAGGGGTAACTAAGGAGATGTTGTCTCAAGTCCTACAAGTTGAAGACATGGAGTACTGAGAGCCAGATGAGAATACATAGCCCCTCCTCTCACCACACATCACCGTTGATCAACAAAAACAACGTCCACCACACCAGCTTATCCCACATAGGACGACATGTCTTACTTATGAGGTAACAAGTCTGATCCCATGGTAAGTGTCACATTAATAATTGAAGCATTTGAACATGTTGCAAATAGTCCTTTCTTAATTATACCTTTTTCCATATTTCACCTTGGTGGTTGATATGGTTTTCTAGAAAGTGGTTCACCCTTGGGGAAAGGGTTGGTATTGGGGGGTCTCCTTAAAGGGTCATCGTACCATTCCCACCCATACTTGCCACTTTCCACACTTCTTCCCTTCTGTTTCATCATCTTTTTGGTTTTGGGGCTTATTAACCCCAAGAAGGGCTTGTACCTCAACTCATGGAAAGAAGTGGCTAAAAGCCCAGAGGTGTTGTAGCTGGAAAAAGTTAAAAGACATAAATTATCCCTCTAGGATGCTCACCCTAAGGTCTTGAGAGAAATGAAACGATTCTCCATAAAAAAATCAAGGACATTTAAAAAGGAAAACACATAATTAATAAATGTCCCGCTTGTTGGGGGAATGCATTTGTGGCGTCTTTTAATTTCCTTGCACATGGCAATCAATGTGTTCCTAACTTCAAGTGACATTGCAGTACTCTTTACTTTCCATTGCACATAGTACTCAATGTTTTGGACCATAATAAATTAATGGAAAATAAAATGTTTTGGAAAAAGGTTGCATTGTAAACGAGGGATGAAACACACCCTCCACAAAGGCACCCATAAATGATACAATATGATCCCTTGATATATCAAGAACCCCATGCCCACAATTCATATCCCATCCACCTCATACTCATTGCATGACTTAGAGAGGGTCTTCTTGGGAAAAAATCCATGACTTGGGGATTGGTTTACCCAATAGGGCACCATGATAACCCTCCCATACTTAAATTTGGAAAATTTTATAAGGTCTTGAGCATTTGTTTAGTTTGAAAAAGGGGGATTTAATTCACATTTTCGGGTGGTTCTTTTTTAAATGTGGCTTACTTGGCATGACACATCTGACTTGTGGACCCTTGGAGGGTGTACTTGTTAGATAATCCAAAATACAATTATCATAGTTTATAAAGTTAGAATAAAATGATTAATTTAGAATATTAAATTAATAATCTAGAATATTTGATAAATAAATGTAGACTTTTAGAAATACATTATTGTTGTAAAAGATATGACTCTAGAGAGGTGTCGTATCTTAGGCTCTAAATTAGGAATATTGTTTTAAGATTGTTAAGATAGCATTTATTGTAAATGGACACTTGTTTATCTAATAAGTGATCCATATCTAAAGTTTGTTAGGACATTTAGCTTATATATAGCTCATTGCAAGAGTATTGTGTTGTTCGGGTGTAAACTCCAAAGTTTCTTATGTAATTTCTTTTCCTATTAATAAAAGTGTGTGTCTGAGGACACTTCGACCATTATTGTGGTATCAAAGCTTCAGTAATGCTGCTGAACTGAAGAAGAGATTAGCTGATCTGAGGAAGAGATCCCAGCGTTACAGACCAAGGAAAGTCGGCCCATACTCTGTCAGTAAATCGGTCAGTTATTGTTCAATTTTTTTTTAAAAAGGGAAAAGAAATTGTTTTTACTTTCAGATTTCAGTCATTAGACTCAGACAAATTGATTTTGCAAATTGCAAATCCTGAAAATTGACAAATTTGTCCATGGCGAATTAGTTTCTGGCAAAGTAATTTCTTGTATTAAACGATTAGTCTTCTGCCATTAAACATTGTGTAATTTTTGAGTAATTTCTGGCGAATTAATTATCACTGTTATAAATTATCACTGTTATAAGCATTTAGATTCAACGCGATCTCTGTGGGTGCGCGATTCAACATCAAAATTCCTCAAAAATTCCTTTTAAAAGGTTTTCGTGAAGCCTCATGCAGTCAAAGATTGCATGTTTTTCTGTCATAGTTCTTGGCATTGCAGTTATGTCCGGCCGGATCCACACTCATGGTCACGCATAGATGTTATTTCCATTCGATGCAATTCTCTTCTGTCATTATTGTTTCCAACATAAAAAATTCACATATTGTTTCTGCCATTATTGTGCGTTGGTGGATCGATGGTTGCATCAATAAGAGCAATTGATAATTCGCCTGCGGACTGGTGCGTGGAACTCCTTTGCTGCGTGACCTACGCGACTGTAACCTACCAATACTCTCGCCCTTCAATACTGTTGGAGCGACTGTAACCTACGCGATTGTAACCTACCAATACTCTCGCCCTTCAATACTGCTGGAGCGACTGTAACCTACGCGTACGTGGAGCGACTGTACCCTACGCGTGCGTGGAGGGACTGTAATCTATGCGTGCGTGGAGCGACTGTAACCTACGCGTGATTCTTTAGTGACTGGCACCTGTTAGTGACTGTGATTCTTTATCCCGACGAAGCCATGGCAGATGGGGGAGATGGTGATGGCATGTGTGTTACCTACCAAAGAGTTACCTATTGAAAGGTGTCATCACGTGTGCACAGTTGATGAGACGTATGCACACTCTTTCGGTACGGGGAAAGATCACGGGTTCAAGCCTAGTGTCCTTGAACAATGATTTAGCATCCATACCATCCACGAAATAGGACCATCAACTTATACACAATCATCAAGGCTTTATATACTATCAATATTTAAACTTGAGATCCATTATTGTTAGAGATACTATGTGGCTAACATGTTGAAATAACGTGAATAAGATGTCTATCTCCACTATATTTTATGTTGTTTATGTAGCGACTATATATGCTAAATTTCCATGGCTAATATAAAGTTCCTCGAGGGAAGATGAGAAAATAAATAAATTTGGTTAAAAATGGTAGATGTGAGTGAGCCTAAGGCATATTCAAATCTATTCAAACAGGCTAGGATTTCTAATCTTTTCCACGAGATAAAAGATCACAGTATATATCTGATTATTCTTCGAGTGGAGCAAGAAGAAGCGACAGAATGATTAGTGCAGTACATTGCTCTTCGCACAGACTGCTCATGCCTTCATCCTCATCGCCTTTCCAACCAGGGGGGCGCGAGTGTGAGTGTGGGTGTTGTTATTCTCACTCTCAATGGAAGCCCAGCATGTCAAGTCTTGGCGTCCCTGCTGCTTCTCCAAGGTGTGCTTTGAGAGCGGAGGATGATTACCATTCCACTCTCAAAGTACTGCAGTCATGAGGTAGATTCCCCAGAAAGTCATTAGGCCAGGTACGAATGGTATTCAGTTCATGTTAAACTGCATTGAATGAAGATTACCTCATAGATCTGTCGTCTCCCTTCTTTGGGTTCGTTCTTTTTCATTCCAATGCGAAAGATTACTACATTCATTGCAATGGCATGCTATTATTGCGTACGCATAAATTTAAATTGGGCACTTCTGAAGTTTTGAACATGTTTATTTATCTTATGCAGTTAGGAATGTGTCTACTACAACACCACAACACAAATTCCTCCTTGTTTATTTCATGTTAATTAAAATCAAGCATACGGTAGTGATTTAGTTGTTATTATTCGGTTGGAGATCTTGTGAATGTTTCTGTCAACAATTTGATGGAGCAGCATTTTTCTAAGTTTGAAAGAAGGCATACAGAACAAAATCGAGCATAAGATATGACTTTTAGAGTCGTAGTTCAGCGGAAATGGGTGGGAGTTTTCTTTCACTGGCCAGGTTCGATTTCCAACGTATTGGGGCGTGGCGAAGGCTATCCACCATGCAACAGCCCAATCATTGGGAGGTTGCTGCATGGTCCTCCATTCATGACATGGCATGCATCCATCCATCCATCAGGTTTTCCGTCTATCCCGTTTGTTTGCCGGCACCGATCTGGTGACTGGATCGGCGGACGACCTGGCCGTCACTTCATCCGTGGAACGCATAATTAATTGCAACTGCAAGGCGCGCTCCAAAACCAAATTCAAATTCAATTTTGAATGTTCAATTTGGCGGAAAACAATTCCCGGCCGATTCCTATTTAAAATTTGACTACCATCTCAAATTTTGCAAGTGCCTTCCCCAAGAATTGTAAAGTTCTTGCCCAAATTCGGGAAAAATGACAGACCGAGATTCGGGTGGTGCGTGTCGGATCCAGGTCGCCGAGATTATTCTTCTTGTTTCAGATGTCAATTCAGTCTCGTATTGCCCACCGATACGGCACCCATAGCCGTCAAGAACGCATTTAAATGTCTGGTGCCCCGACCTCCCCTGCAAGGGATTAATGGACTCTGGCGTTTTTATATCTATTGCACTGCTGCTTTACTGTAACGAACTGTAGATACGAATTTCTTTTGACCAAAACCGATAGCCTATTGTCTTTCAATGGCCTTCCCCAATCTCGTGGGTAATCATTATTCAAACATAGCTGGAAAAGATAGTTTGTATTACTATTTGTTAGGCACCTGTACATTGTCTGCTGATCAAACCAAAGCGGAAGTAGCTGTGAATCTGTACGTACCAGAACAAGCTCTTTTATTTCTCTGATATTGATGTTGCAAGTAGAGTAAAATTTATTAGTCGTTGCTTAAAACGTTATTTATTTGTTAAAAAATGTCTCGTATCTATTGAAATGAGATGACATAGTGGAGTAAGAGAGCGTAGATTGTGTTGGGTTTCCAAATGGTTAAAAAAATTGTTAACATAGTGGAGTAAAAATGGTTAAAAATATTGTTAAAAAAAATGTTAACATAGT
>SNQJ01S0006917.1:49276-68179 GCA_010110895.2 Picea sitchensis | reverse complement strand
TAACGTGAATAAGATGTCTATCTCCACTATATTTTATGTTGTTTATGTAGCGACTATATATGCTAAATTTCCATGGCTAATATAAAGTTCCTCGAGGGAAGATGAGAAAATAAATAAATTTGGTTAAAAATGGTAGATGTGAGCGAGCCTAAGGCATATTCAAATCTATTCAAACAGGCTAGGATTTCTAATCTTTTCCACGAGATAAAAGAACACAGTATATCTGATTATTCTTCGAGTGGAGCAAGAAGAAGCGGCAGAATGATTAGTGCAGTACACTGCTCTTCGCACAGAATGCTCATGCCTTCATCCTCATCGCCTTTCCAACCAGGGGGGCGTGAGTGTGAGTGTGAGTGTGGGTGCTGTTATTCTCACTCTCAATGGAAGCCCAGCATGTCAAGTCTTGGCGTCCCTGCTGCTTCTCCAAGGTGTGCTTTGAGAGCGGAGGACGATTACCATTCCACTCTCAAAGTACTGCAGTCACGAGGTAGATTCCCCAGAAAGTCATTAGGCCAGGTACGAATGATATTCAGTTCATGTGAAACTGCATTGAATGAAGATTACCTCATAGATCTGTCGCCTCCCTTCTTTGGGTTCCTTCTTTTTCATTCCAATGCGAAAGACTACTACATTCAGTGCAATGGCATGCTATTTTTGCATACGCATAAATTTAAATTGGGCACTTCTGAAGTTTTGAAGATGTTTATTTATCTTATGCATTTAGGAATGTGTCTACTACAACACCACAACACAAATTCCTCCTTGTTTCTTTCATGTTAATTAAAATCAAGCATACGGTAGTGATTTAGTTGTTATTATTCGGTTGGAGATGTTTTGAACGTTTCTGTCAACAATTTGATGGAGCAGCATTTTTCTAAGTTTGAAAGAAGGCATACAGAACAAAATCGAGCATAAGATATGACTTTTAGAGTCGTAGTTCAGCGGAAATGGGTGGGAGTTTGCTTTCACTGGCCAGGTTCGATTTCCAACGTATTGGGGCTTGCTTGCACCCTCTTTCAATCCCAGAGCCACACGTTCCAGCAAATTGAATTGATCCCACTCTGCCAAAACCAGCAAATTGAATGGACCCCACTCTGCCAAAACACGGGGAGTTTCTGGTAAAGAAGTATAAGATTACAAAAACACCAAATTTGGGGTAGTTTGCATCATTAATAATTATGCGAGAGTCTCTAATGAAACAAGTAGGGGAATTAGTGGGATTGACGGCACATAATTGACTTCCTGAATAGTTCCCCAGGTCTATTTGATTAAAATATAAACTCTACCTGCTTATTCCTCCCACTCTTCCCACTCTTTTTTTTGTTGATGCTGAATTTGTAGAGCATGTGAGATCCATCATTGTTATTAGGTGGAATGGCTTTAACACTCCATTGCACACTTCGGTACATGTTCTAAATCCAAGATTTTATGATGAAGAATTTATTGCTCAAAAGCAATGGGAGGAGGAAGGCCCCACATAAGGACAAGAAGGTGGCCAATGGAGTGAAGAAAGCTTTCCAGAGGTTGTTTCCAGCTTCTTTGCAAACTGAAGTGAGGGAATAATTTGCTTGTTTTGCTGCTGGATTAAAGGATTTTGCAGACATATCATCTTTGGATGAGAGGATGAGCATGAACTCGGTTAAATGGTGCAGTTGTCATCGGACAAATGATGTATATTTGCAAAACCTTGCCACTTGTATTCTATCACAAGTGGCAAGGTCTTCCTCAGCAAAAAGGAATTGGAGCACCAATGGTTTCATTCATTCTGTGAAGCGCAACAAGTTGGGATCATAGAACGTTGAGGTTCTTATATTTGTGCATTCAAACCTATGCCTTGTGTCTCGCAGGGGTGAAGAATATACAAGTTGGCCTCATAGAGTCTGGGATGTGGATGCAGATTGCCGCTCTTGATATTTGTGGTGATGCAACTGGAATTGGAGCTGCCTCTTCTTCCAATCCACGCTCTAGTTTTGTTGAACAAGCATCTTGTTCTATTTTTGTTAATGAGGATGAGGATGAGTTGGATTAGGATTAGGATATCTATGGGAGTTAATATAGATATGGTTTTCCTTCTAAAATGTCATTTATTTGCATCATTCTTTTTTTCTTGCAAGATAATGTCTTATATATATATTTGTATTTTTTATATACTTTRTTTCCCCCAATGTACCAATTTTGGGGGGGTCACGTTTGCATGCGTTCCCATTTAGAAAACTTGTAGATGTTTCCACGTTTTGTGCAACTTAGTTATCAAATGTTATAGGAAGAACAGAGTTTTGACATGTTTGGACAACAACACTCCAAGGTATAAATCGACTCTAATGAATGGGATAGTACCAGTCACGACCTAGCAAAACCAATCACCACCACATATTCTCCATGCTAGCTACAACTCTCAATCTCTATGGGAAAAAGAAGCAAAGGAGGAGGAGAAACCACTTAGAAAAGAAGCTCAAAATCTCACAATAAATTTGAACTCTCCTTCTCCTTGCTTCATACAATATATAGAGGAAAGAATGATAAAATAATGAGGGAGATAAAGGATAAGATAGAAAATAGAAGGGAAGTAAAAAATTAAAATAGTAGTCTCCAAATATAACACTCATTTTTTTAGTGAAAATAACATGTGTATGAAGAAACTACCCTTCCAAAATATCACCCTCCTTCCACAATAACCACCCATAAGATAAACTTCAGTTATAAATGACAAATTTTTTCTTTTAATGTGCTTTTTTCATGCGTAAAATAGAACCTACAGATTTTCTAAGGAGAGAATCCCCTAAAATTAAACCTTAAATTATGGGATAACTGAGGATTAAAATAGTATGATGAGCTAGGCTAATTTTAGGAAGGAGAGACTTTAAAAATAGCAATGTAACCTCCTCTAGGCCAAGCACTCCTTAGCTAAGGTCATATGAAATCCCCCAATGGCTTAACACTGTCCAAAATAGCCAATATCTCCATGTGGGCCTGTTATCGCACAGTTTGTACTTGGAAGTAAAGGAAAGGTGAAAGAAAGGCAAACTGGCGAAACTGGAGACTATCCTATCACTGTCACCTCAATAGGATAATTCTTTCTGTTTAGGGTGATAGGCCCAGGGGAGACGTCCCCGATGACCTGGGGTTTTGAGAAGGCAAAGGCTTATGGCTAAGTAAAAGTTTCCCTCTCACAAGTCATCACCGATCAGAAGGTCCGGCTAAACAACCAATAAAGATAAAGATAACCAGAAGTGTACCTGCCCGAGACAAAGCAACAAGAAAACTACATATATTGAAGATCACTTGTTGGTTAGTACTTCATATAATCAAGGACTTTCTGATATAAAGCAATTGACCGATAAAATTGATGAAGCAAATCAATGATGTACAATAGCAATAGTCACAATGGGTTACTTCACAATAAATGCTAAAGAAAGCTTCACAATGAGCAAGAATGTTTTATCATCAATATAGTAATACCATCATTCATTTAGAAGCAAAGACTATCATGCATTAGCCAATCGTTCAACTTGCTTAAAGAAACTAAAATGCTGCGAAGTATAACTATAAAATCAAATGGATAATGACAACAATAGGGTTGGTAGGTTAGTCTAGGCTAGGGTTAGAAGATGTTAGCGATTGTTCGATGCATTGGATATTTGTGATCAAGATACTCAAGCATAGAAGGTCTTAGATCAGTGCATTATTAGGGCAAATGGAGTCAAACTAGCTGCAAAGGTTGAAGGGCCGAAATGATAATGATAGGGCCAAAGACAAGAGGGATATGATGGTTGAAGTGTTGTTAAGACAAGGCTTCAACCTATCAACCCTAGGGGAAGACGACTCACTAAGGTGTAGTAAACCTAGGCCTTAGTGCGTCTTCCTCCTTCTTTAGCTCGAAAGACAAAGTAAAAACGACTAGCTTGAAGAGTGAATGGTAGGGTGTTGCAAATGGCAAGGCCCTAGCATTTATCCTTAGCAAATAAAATGGCTCCTTAGCATAACCTAGTAGGGACTTGAAATAAGGACACCAACATGTGCTTATTCCCTAGGGTTTAATCCAACAAATTTCATTAACAAAATGCAAGTAAAATACCATAACCATTCAAACAAAGGAAGGATTGCAAAAATTCACCTACATTCACCAAGCATTATCAATGCCAAACCCTAGTTGTAAACCTTCCACCAAGAAAATGCAGAAAATAGCCAAGAAAAGCCTCCTTCAACAAGTGCGCACTAGTAATTTCAGCCAAAACCCTAAAAGAGGGCGCAAATTTCAGACCTCACACAAGTGTGAATGAAAGATGATGAGAAAATGAGAGTTAAAACCCTCAATTTATACAATAGCAATGACCTTAATTTAATTTTAGGTCACCAAAAGGTCGACATGGCCAAAATACATAATAATATTGTTTTTACATTAAATGTCATAATCAAACCCTAAATCAAGCAAAAATGAGGACATCATGCCCTTTTAGGGTGACGTTAGCCCTTTCTAAGGCAACGTTGGCCTCCTGGAGCAAAACATTAGGCCTCCTTGGGCCTCCGGAACAAGCCACACGTGCCACAACTGCCTCCCAAAGCCTCCACAAATGCTGGATGACGTCATGAATGTCCTGGGTGACGTCATGGCCTTCCAAGGCCAACGTCCTGGTGGAAAAGGCACAACCCCCCTGGGTACAGGTCTGCTCAGTTGCCTCTGGTGGAACGTCCTCCTCTTCCCCGGTGCAAACCCTCTGACTTGTCTCTGCCCCTTGCTGGGGTCTCAACATCCATCTGGTGCGCTCTCAACCCCATGGAGGTCCGAACTAATCATCTCCCCATGTGTACTTGTCCAATATGGTACCTGTCCGTCGGGTATGATCCTGCACATCAACAGATACGCCCTCCATGGGCTCATAAGTCACAGGGATCATAGCAATGTCAATCACATCTAATCATCAATTTTATTAAACATGTGCATAAAACCCCTTTTACTCAGTCAAGTGCTCAAAGACATTATACAGATCTGCAAGCCAAGTTTGGAGAAAGTGACAGGGCATCCTATTGGGCTAGTGTTCATTGGATGTGGGATGTTTCTAGGAGAAATCAAATCCAAGTCATGTTAGTGGATGAGGTGGATAAGGGATGTCTGGACAAGGGGTGCAGTGATAGCAGGGAAATGCATGGCTTACCTGTGGGTGCCTCTGTAGAGGGTGAGCGACACCTGTCCTGGATGCAAATGTTTCCAAGCCCATTCATGCCTTTTATCTTTATTCTTTATTGGTTTTTCTTCAAGAAGCTAATCAGGGGACATTGCCCCGGCGTGGTGACCAATGGTGGCAATGTTACCCACAAGCACTTTCATGGAAATGAGAAGGTTGGCTCGTGATGAGACCCCCTTTCTCTTGGCTATGCCACCAAGAGCCACTATCCTGGCGTGGTAACCAACTGCTAGTAGTGTCATACCGCTAGATGCCCATGGACCTAATAGGCTGGCTCGTGATGAGACCCCCTATCCTCTTACTAGGTCTTGTTTTATTTTTTTTTATGGGTCCCTTTGTTTCTTAATGAGAAGCCTTTTACTGCTTTCTTGGGAATCCCTGGGCGAAGCATCTCGAGGTTTTATTTTTAGGCTTTTACCTTTTGCCAGCTTCTTTTACCCTTTGGGCCTTTAGCTCCTTCTTTCGACAAGGTAAGGTGCAACCCTTAAATAATTGGCCAACCCAATGCTCGAACCAGTGTAATGGGATGGATGAATGGGAGTAAGATGGAAAGTGGTAAGTATGATGGGAGCAGATGATGACTTTTCATGAATCCCCCCAGTGGCAACTCAAAACCTATGGGCACAAGCTTTACTAGGGCATCCTGTCATCCCCCCTAGATATGGTCAAGTGGATAAGTATAAGATCCAAGCGCCGTTAGAAACAAAAAGAACTAAATGCACATATTCAAAGGCTTTGAGGATCAGAGTGACACATACCATGATACCCAGACTCATTACCTCATGGAGCAAGATCCATCTCTGCTACAGGACCAGGCTGAGGTGATGGATGTTGCTGTTGCTGCCAAGGTGGAGGCGCTGAAGAAAAGAAAAGATGGGCCCTCCAGGGCCACGCTCAAGTTGATCTGGCTCTTGGTACTCCATGTCTAGGACCTGTGGGCCTCCAGACATAATCTTCTTAGTTATCCCCAAAAATGGGGGATAACATGGCCCACCCACTGAAATATAGACTATTTCAAAATCCAACTGGTCCCTGAAAATTCAAAGTGCTTGGAATGGCTCGAAATTGGATTTTGATGCCATATGCCATACTGGGTCCCTAATGTCGAGTCATCTACTAAAAATACCATGTTCTCTAAATCTGATGAAATTCACACCACCTTCAAATCCTCCAACTGGGTTCTCAAATATGAAATTAGATTAGCAATCAGACCACTCTCCAAAAATTGCTAAAAGTAGAAATTGCTAAAAATAACAACTTCTTAGATTTTCCTATAAATAGAACCTCGTGCATATCTCCCCAAAGGGTGTCCAAAACTATGATCAAATCATGCAAAGATGAAACTGAAAACTCATCCTGATCACACGCCCTGGGGGTCTTCAACCTCCCATACTTACTTTGAATATTGCATTGCATCTGTAAGTATGGGACACCTACTACCATGGTATCACTTGTCCACATGTACCTTTGATGTGTATTTTGCATGTACTTGTATAATAATAACCTGTCTAAACTCTGACCAACCATCTATCCTTGAATAATAAAGACATGCGACCATGTGCCAAGTCTGAGAGGCACTCAACAAACTGTTGATGATGCATTAGTGGAATGACTAACCGATCCACCTTGTAAAGTACTCACGAACCGTCTGTCACCGCCCAAATTAGCACCCTTGTAAGAGCCCCAATTGTGATGCTAAGGAGGTAAGCACACTTGGGAAATCCACCAGTATCACCTCAATACTTTTCCCCTTCACTTTAGGCCAGCTCCTAGAAGCCACGGGGGTTATCCCAATCCGAGTGAAGTAAACCTGTCAAGTAAGTCATTGTCCTGTGAAAGATTCACTTTAACAAACAACACCTCAATATACGATTAGACGGACCAGTGCTCAATAAGTGATAAGATGCCTTAAAGAAGATCCAATAGAAAACAAGGGCATAAACCACCCCAATATAAAGAGGGTAGGAGCTAGTTATTACGTGCTAAGTCTGAAATAGATAAGTCACAACAATAAATACAAACTAGCACTGATAAATTACAAGCTTAGTTTATATGTAATCATGAACTTAGCATAAACTTGTAAGAAATGATGGTGAATCCCCTTAGGGTTTCACCAAGAGAATCTCCCAATAAAAGATAAGCACAATTAGCAACTAGGAGATTAATTTCACAACCAATTATGTTAGATAAGCTTGAAAAACGATCTAGAAATGAAGTATAGATTAGGAGAGGGATAGAATACACCTTGAAGCACCAAACCCTAGCCTTAAGGGTTTCACCAAATTTGATTTCTAATGCTGCAAATTAATTTCCAGATTTGAAGAACTCCTTAAATCAGCCTGCAAGATGTTAGAAAATCCTTAAAGCACAATGAGGGAGGGTCGATTTTGCCTTCTTAGGGTTATAGATTAACAATGAAGCACAAACCCTTGCACAATATGTCTAGAAAGAAAGATGAAACGTTAACCTTTCTCTAGACAATGAATAAATATTTTTATTTGATTTTTCTTTTAATAATTTTTGGATTTTTATATTTTATAAAGCAAGAAAGGAAATAATTTTGATTTTTAGGGATTTTGTGGTTGGTTGTTGGGAGTTAGACTTAGTGACTTATCTCCACTTAGGGCTCACGGGGTCAAGAAGTATGCTCCTCCAAGAATTGATTATCCAAGGCTTATGGATTAGAATGAGAGACCAGAACCATAGGGAAAAATAGTCTCTTGTCTAATCGAGACAAGTTATGAAAACCAAGGCCCCACAAGAAGGGTTTCCTCAAGGGAAAAACCTTCACCAACAAGACTTGAATATAATACTACCCTTTCCAAGGAACCAAAAGGAAGAAAAAGCAATGGATTAAATGCTTATTGTTATCCCCTATCCTAGGGATAACTAAGGAGATTATGTCTCAAGGCCCACATGTCCTAGACATGGAGTACCGAGAGCCATATTGACTTGAGCCTGGCCCTGGACGACCCATCATTTTTCTTCAGCGCCTCCATTCTGTTAGCAGTAGTAGCATCCATCCCATCGACTTGGTTCTGCAGTAGCAGTGAGTCTTGCTCCATGAGGTAATGAGTCTGGATATCATGGTATGTGTCACTCTGATTCTCAAAGCATTTGAATATGTGCATTTAATTCTCTTTTGCTTCATGACGTGTGCTTGGACTTTATGCCTTTTTACTTGTCCATACCTGGGGGGGATGACACAATGCCCTAGCAAGTTGGTTCCCTTAGGAGTGAGTTGCCACTGGGTGGGTTTATGAAAGGTCATCGTCCATTCCTACCATACTTATCACTTTTCATCATCTTCCCTCTCATCTATCCCCTACATTGGTTCGGCCATTGGGTTTTCCAAGCTAGTAAGGGTTGTACCTTGCCTTGGGGGAAGAAGGGGCTAAAGGCCCAGAGGGTAAAAGTAGTTGGCAAAAGTTAAAAGCCAAAGATCAAAACCTTGAGATGCTTCACCCAGGGATCCCCGAGAAAGCAATAAAAGGCTTCTCAGCAAGAAACGAAGGGACCCACAAAAAGGTAAAACTCAATACCTAGTTGGTGGATAAGGGGTCTCATCACGAGCCAGCCTATTAGGTCCATGGGCTTGTAGCGGTATGAAACTACTATTCATCTGGTCACCACGCCAGGGTAGTGACTCTTGGTGGCAAAGCCAAGGGAAAGGAGGTCTCATCACGAGCCAACCTTCTCATCTCCGTGAAATGCTTGTGGGTAACGCTGTCACCACTGGTCACCACGCCAGGGCAGTGTCCCCCAGCTATTCTCTTGAAAGAAAAAACAATAAGATAAAAGTAAAAAGACATTGAATGGGCTAGGAAACAATTGCATCCATGACAAGGTGCAACTCACGCTCTTTAGAGGCACCCACATGTAAGACCTACATTTCCCTGTCATCACTGCACCCCTTGCCCAAATATCCCCCACACCATCTCATGCACTTACATGACCTAGACTGGTCTTCACCTAGAAACACCCCACACTTATGGAGAATTATCCCAATAGGATGTCCTGGAACCCTCTCCAAACCTGGCTTGTAGAATAGCATAACGTCTTTGAGCACTTGTCTGGGAAAAGGGGGGTTTTATGAACATGTTTGGGTAACTTGATTATTAGATGTGATTGACATTGCTATGATCCCTGTGACTTATGAGCCCATGGAGGGCGTACTTGTTGTTACTATAGGACCACGCCTGATGGACAGGTACATATGAGGAGATGATTAGCTCGAACCTCCATAGGGCTAAAGCCCACTAGATGGATGCTGAGACCCCATCCAGGGGTAGACATATACCAGAGGCTTGCACCTGAGAGAGAGGAGGACATTCCACCATAGACACCTTGGCAGGCCTGGACCCAGAGGGGTTTTGCCTTTCCCCCTGAACGTTGGCCTTGGAAGGCCATGACGTCACCCTTGTGACCCTTGACGTCACCCAACATCAGATGGACATGATGGAGGTAGTTGTGTGCCAAGTGGTACGTGTGGCATGATCCGGAGGCCTTGGAAGGCCTAACGTTTTGCTCCTGGAGGCTAACGTCTCACTTAGGAGGCCCAACGTCACCCTAGAAGGGCATGACGTCACCCTTTTTGCACATTTTAGGGTTTAATTTGTCAATTTTATGTAAAAAATTGGATATTTGTTGTAACTGGCCATGTCGGCCTTTTTTGACCTAATTTGTAATTAAAGGTCATTTGAATTGTATAAATAAGGGAAAAGTCCCGTGTATTTTTTCATCATCTTTCACTCACACAAGTGTGAGGTCTGAAATTCGGCCTCTTTAAGGCTTATTGGCTGAAATTTAGTGGTACACAACTCTTGGAGGAGGCTTCTTTTGGTGTATCTTGGCATTTTCATGGTGGAAAGTCTTTAATTAGGGGTATATTGCTAGATTATTCTTGGTGAATGTAAGTGAAAATCTGCAATTCTTCTTTCTTTGAATGGTTATGATATCTTTTACTTTACATTTACTAAGATTATGAAATTGCTAGTGTAAAACTCTAGGAGAATAAGCACATGTTATTGTCCTTATCTCAATAGCTATCCACCTACTTGATTTTGCTAGAAGACATCTCCATTGAAGCATGTGTTAGAGCCCTACCTTTGTAGCACTCTAACACCATTGCTTCATCAAGATTTCATTTATCTCAAGCTTGAGCTAAAGAAGAAGGAAAATCGATAGGGCCTAGGGTTACCTACTTCCTAGTAGCCGTTTTCCTTCTAGGGTTTGATGATTGAGGCTTTGGGTTACCAACACCTCAATCATCCTCCCTCTTGTCTTTAGTTCACACATTATCATTTGTTTCCTTCAAGATTGCAGCTGCAAAAAGTGACTCCATTAACCCTAAAGACATTGGTTTATACCTTACATTTGGTTGATTGATGAAAACAACCCTCAAACCATCTACCTCAAGATCTTTGCTAACCATTCCTAACCTTAGATTAGACTAACTTACTAACATTCTTGCTGCTGTTACAAAACTAAGCTACAGCCATATATTACAGCAGTAAAAGCTCCTAAAAGCAAGTGTTAAAGTTGATTATTACATTGCCTTCTTAGCTTCTGACAAGTGCTAGCATATTGTTAATTCTAGGTTACCATTTTGGGTCGTTTTGAATCTTGTTAAGGCATAAATTGAGAAGCTATCATCATATATACATTGCTGTTATAAATTTCTGTTTGCTTCATCTTGTATATCAACTCATTGCTTTTATTGAAAGTCCAAGGTTTTACGGAGCATTAATATCAATTGTTACTTGCAATTAGTGTTTTCTTGTTGTCTTGTTCTGGGCAGGTACACTTAAGCATATCTTTGCTTCATATTATTAAACCTTTGGGACTTTCTGATCAATGTGACTTGAGAGAGGGGAAGAACTTTTCTTGATATTATTACCTTTGCCTTCTCAAACCCCTAGGTCACTGGGGACGTCTCCCTTGGGATTTCACCCCTAAAGAGAAAGAGGTGTCTTATTTAGGTGACAATGATAGGACAACCTCCTGTTACGCCAATTTACCGTTCACTTGCCTTTGGCTTTTGGGCAAGTACAAATTGTGCGATAACATTTTGGCGCCGCTGCCGGGGAACACTGAGTCAATTCTCCTCAAAGACGATACTTTTCAGTAAGCCTTTCCTCAAAATCCTTTACTTTGAAAAGCTTACCTGGCGATTCCACTGAGGGTGATCCCCTCATCCCTTTGATAATCTAAAAAAAGATTGTCTGGCGACTCCACAAATGACGATCCGTAGCGGATGTCAGTACACACTTTCTTCTCCTAAAGTTCCTATTGCCCCTATGGCTCCTCCTAAATGGTCTCCCAAATAACTTTTTGGCCCTTTGGACTTGGCTAATACCCAAGGTGGATTACATGATCTCCCAGAAAAGGCTGATTCCTGGATACCTAGATTCTCGGGAGAAGTAGGATCTTATAGCAACTCACATTGGACTAAGTTTTATGAGGGGTATGAATTTCACCAATCAGGAGAAGAACACCCTGACACCTTTATGAGGCTTTTTGTGAGCTCACTCACTGGAAGTGCCAGGACCTGGATTAACCAATTCCCAAGTGGAAGCTTCAAAACTCCTGAATATCTGGAACGAGCTTTTGTGAACAAATGGTGTAAAGAAGAAAGTATGGCCTCCTTTTATTCTCAATACCTCGAAGTTTGCAAAGGAACCGACGAAAACATTAGGGAATTCAATGATAGGTTCAACACTCTCATTAGCAAACTTCAACCCGACTTTCACCCAAAAAGCGCTATTCTCCAACATTACCTAAACTCCTTAGATGGAACTTTGCAGTTCACCCTCAAGGATCGATTACCTGCAAGCCTAGAAGAAACACAAGAGGCTGCTTGCCAGATTGAGGAAAAACTTAGGTTCAACAATTCCATCCATTAGGTTAACCTTTTAAACAACAATGACTTCTGGGAATCAAATGGGAAAAGCATGGTGGAACCAAAGCATAACCTCCCAGAGATCCTAGAGGTGGAGTATAGTGCTTTCCCTAGAAAATGGAGCACAAGTTTCTTAAACATGAAAGATGCTTCCTTGTTTTCTCAACAAAATGAACCTCTTGAGGATTTGAAACCCACTCAAGATGCATTTAGAAACCCTAAGGTTGAAGATTTTGAATACTCCCTGCCACAAATCCATGAGGAGGATCATCTTGAAGAAGAGTTCCTCGTTGTCTACCAAGTTGGGAGCATGCGAACAAAATATGGAGAACCTACACCTTTTTATGTTACTCTCCAAATCAATGATTTCCTTCTCCATAATTGTGTGTTTGACCCAGATACCCCTAGGAACATTATAACCGAAAGGGTCATGCACCAATTAGGCCTAAGTATATCACAGCCAAACACACAAGGTGGTTTTACACGAGGCATCATTAAGGACCTGAGTGTTGCTTTCCATGCTTGCCCTAATGCCCCTTTCACTATTGATGTGTTGGCGATAGACGCTTTAAGCAACTGGGGAATTCTACTTCGTAAGGACCTAATAGAAAACTTGATCGGAAGCTTCCAAGACCAAGGGTCCAAAGCTATCATACCTCACCCCGAAGGGGGATTCTTTACCCTTCACAAAGAACCCATCACAGGATGCCTCATCGAGACCCCTGAGGAACCTGATAATCAACTCCTTTGTGTAAACAATGGGATTGAAAGTTGGTTTGTCCTAGGGGCGAATTCAGAGGATGAGCTTACCCAAACACCTGGAGGAATATGGACTTTGGATTTTGATGGAGCTCATTCAAGTTCTGGTTCGGGAGCAGGTATTGTCTTGACAACCCCATCCAAGGAAACTTTCTATTACTCCTATAGACTTGAATATCACTGTACAAACAACATTGTCGAATACGAAGCTTTGATTATAGGCCTCAACTTAGCAATCGACAAAGGTGTCACACACTTGAAGGTTATAGGAGACTCAGACTTAATAGTATCACAAGTGTTGTTAGACTTCGCTGTCAAAAATGAAAGATTAAAAAGGTACCGTGACTTCGCAAGATCCATTGAAAAATCCTTTAAGATAGTGTCAATCAAAGCAGTACCCTGAGAAGAAAACTATGTAGCAGATGCCTTGGCTGTCTCGGCATCCACCTTACAACCTTGTGATGGTCCTCTCCAAAACTTGTGCAAAATGGAAGTCTTTTTTAGACCATCAATCCCTGATAACTTGGAACATTGGCAAGTCTTTGAAGACGATAACCAGATCCTTAGATTCATGGAAAATAGTAGAGAATTCACCGATTCACAAGTAAACTTCCTAGCTGATTCCATGGACCTAGATGTAGTCAACCTGCAAAATAACACTTTGCCCAAAGGATGTGTCCCTTTAGAACACCTCTTCGATAGACATAATGTTTATAAAGGAAAAAACCCCAAGAAACAAACAGATGAAGCCTTAGAATTCAACATCGCCATTGAGATGGATCCAAGAATGGTCAAAATAGGGAAAGGTACTACTGAAAAGGAGAGAATTGAGATACTAGACCTCATAAGAGAATTGAAGGATACCTTTGCTTGGAATTATGATGAGCTGAAGGCTTATAGGGGTGATGTCATCTAACATGCTATACCTTTGACAGAAGGAGCCAAACCTTTCTGACAAAAGTTAAGACATATTAACCTGAAGTTGGCAAACCAGATACAAAAGGAACTCCAAAAGATGGTCGATGCTGGTATCATAGCTCCCATTAGGTATTCATCATGGATGTCAAATTTGGTAGTCGTCCCAAAAAAAAAGTGGTGATATTCGCTTGTGTGTAGATTTCCGAAACCTTAACCAACTATCTTTGAAAGACAACTATCCCCTCCCAAATATGGAACATTTGTTACAAAGGGTTACCGGGGCAGACATGATGTCCATGCTGGATGGATTTTCTGGATACAACCAAGTGTTACTCAAAAGAGAAGACCAACTTAAAACGACATTTACCACACCATGGGGAACATTCATGCACTCAAGAATGCCTTTCGGCCTTATGAATGCGAGTGCAACCTTTCAAAGAGCGATGGACTTTGCCTTTAGGGATCTCATTCAGAAAATCATAGAAATTTACCAAGATGATCTCACAGTCGTATCAAAGGAAAGGAGAGACCACATCTCACACCTCAAAATTGTTTTTGAAAGATGTAGAAAGTATGGTATCCCCTTGAACCCTAAGAAGTCTGTTTTCGAGATAGATAAGGGGAAACTATTGGGACACATAGCCTCAAAAGGGGGAATTTCTATAGACCCGGAAAGGATCCAATCTATCAAGGATGCACGTTCCCCAGCTAACAAAAAATCCCTACAATCTTTTTTCGGAAAAATAAATTTCATTCGAAGATTTGTCCCAAACTTCGCCGAAAGAATAAAACCCATGAGTGCATTACTAAAAAAGGATACAGTGTTCAGGTGGGATGATAAGGCCATTAAATCCTTTGAAGACATAAAAGATGCCATCTCCCAAGCCCCAGTTCTGGTTAGTCCCGACTACTCACGAGATTTCATAATATTCTCTTTTGCCTCCCAAGACACCATTGCAGGTGTCTTGTTGTAGAAAGACGTTGATGACCATGAACACCCCATCACTTTCATCAGTAAAGTCCTTAGGGATTCAGAGCTGAACTGTTCAATTACTGAGAAGCAAGCTTACGCTTTGGTAAAATCCCTTAAGCACTTTAGAAACTACGTGGGTTATAATAAGATTAAGGCTTATGTCCCTTACCCAACAGTAAAATATGTCTTATCACAACAAGATTGTATGGGTACTAGGGGTAAGTGGGTTTCCAAGATCCAAGGGTATGATTTAGAAATAAAACCCACCAAGATTGTAAAGGGACAATGTTTATCCCAAATGCTAACTGAAAGCAACCAAGAGGCCATACAAATAGGGGAAAGCGAACAAATAAACGTGGTAGTAAGTGCGTTAGAACATGATGAATGTTATTCCGACATAATATACTACCTTAAGAATCTATCGTGCCCAAACCATCTAGTAGACTATAAAAGAAGGGCCCTAAGAATTAAAGCTATGAAGTACTGTTTGATTGAGAATGGCCTTGGTTGGAAGGACCTGGATGGAGTTCTCCTTAAATGTGTAAACCAAGAAGAAGCTAGTGAGCTGTTGAAAGAATTACACTCTGGGCATTGTGGTGGACATTTCGCTGCTCGTACTACAACACACAAGATCTTAAGAGCTGGATATTATTGGCCAACATTGTTCGCTGATACTCAACGATATGTCCAATCATGCCAACCTTGCCAATACTTTACTGGTAAACAAAATCTCCCGACACAACCTTTGAAACCTGTGGTGGTAGAAGCTCATTTTCAACAATGGGCATTAGACTTTATTGGGGAGTTTAAAGACAATTCAAGTAATGGTTACCGATGGATTTTGACAACCACAGATTATTTTACTAGGTGGGTGGAATCTTGTAATGTTCCTAAGCCAGGGTGCCAAGAACATTGCGTTTTTCATGTATTTTTTTACAGTTTTCTGGTTGTGGCATTTCGTCAAACACTTTGCTGATTTGGTCTTTTAGGTTGCACTAAGGTTTATACTAATGATTTATATGTGTGTTTGCAGCAATAATCAAGAAGATATAGCAAATGGAACATACCTCAACCAGATGCAAGATCAACAACAGAAGAGATAACTCAAAATACCTTAGATCTGATATTATTCATAATAGAAGAAGACCTTGATACAATGGATCTACAAATCTAGTACAATATAGCTAAGAGATCATAGCAAAATGAAGATAACTCTCAATATAGATCAAGAAGACAAGACATAAGCCTCCAAAGGATGAATACAATATGAAGACCAATACAAGATGAACTAGGGTCAAGTCCAAACCCCCTCGGTTGAAGGTACGCCCTCCTGAATGGCTGTGAAGGACCAATATTTCAGCTTAGCTAATGGAAGCCTCCAATTGGCACCAAACTCTGCAAAATGATAGACCGGGGCAAGTAGAACCCCCTCCTGAAGTCTCAAGCCGAAATGCTAAGGGCTGCTCCTCCAAAACACTGAATCCTCAAGTAGAACTGCGCCCTCCTGAATACTGTCAAGACCAATAATTCAGCCCTGTTGAAGGAGACCTCCAATCTTTGTGAAACTCTCCAGAATAATAGATTAGGCCATGGTAAACATCCCAGTGAAGTCTCAAGGGGAGATCTAAAGTTTTACTCCTCCAAACTGAATAGATCTAATTCCCAATATGCCCTCCTTCTCTGCAAAACGTGCCAATGCTCTAGGAAATCAACTGGCTAGTATAACTCTCCAAAAATGCACTAGAACTGATGATCAATGCCCTGCAAAGGAAACCCAAGTGCTCAAATCTCCAAAGCCTTCTCAGGCTCCTAGACCGAACCCTCCTCAAATCAATGGTGCGCTCTCCTGCTGGAAACCCTCCTGAAGCTACGCCCTAGCTCTCCCTGAACCTGTGGCCGATGTAGAAACCCTCTATACTGAATGGATTTGATGTAGAATGGTGAGGGAGGAATCTTTCACCTCTATGACCAAGCTTGGACTAGGTTGGGTGGGATCTTTCACCACCGAGCTGATCTCTAGGGTTTGTTAAGTCAAAACCCTCAAAACCCCCAAGTGCATGGGCTCACTAGCAAGAAGCCATATCTCAAATGATAAACAACATAATGAGAGAATAGAGGCCCTTGTCTCTCTTTTATCCTTCCTGCTCACCTTGTCCCTCCAAAGTGACTTTTACTCTATTAATTATTAATTAATTAATTAAATCACTTCAATTAATTAATTAACTATTTTACCTTTGAAAAGTACCTTATCTCTCCTTGTGGCTTCCCTGGCCACTGAAAGTCACTTCTCATCATCCTATCCTGTAGTGTTGTTCCTCCCGATTCCATTGAGCTATTACACTAAGAGGTTCCTTCAAGTATTATGCCCAATATGACCTCCTTAGTGAATTTAATTAACCTATAGCCCAAAATAACTCAAAATCATGGAAATCTTCGGAATGCAACGAAACCAAAGCCAAGCTGTGCGGAATGGATCATAATGATGAAATAAGATGAGCGATGCAAGACAGACCCCAAAATACCCCTCAATAGCCCCTATACTCGCTATAACCTCCATCTGGCTACTCTGATCATCATAATACTCTGTAACATAATGATGTCCCAAAGTGGGGACATTACAAATCTATTCCCACAAAGAAAGCTACTGAGGAAGTAGTCATGAACTTTTTGGAGGAAAGAGTCATAACAAGATTTGGGGTCCCATCCAAGATTACTACCGACAATGCCAAAGCCTTCAACTCTCTTTCATTAGCAGAATTTTGTTTCAAATATGGCATTGTTCTATCTCATTCCTCCAACTATTACTCACAAGGGAACGAGTTGGCAGAATCAAGTAATAAGAACCTTATGAACATCATCAAGAAGGTTGTGGGAGAAAACAAGAGGTCTTGGGACATCAAAATTAAGTATGCCTTGTGGGCAGATCGAATAACAACAAAGACCTCGACATGAAAGACCCCGTTTGAACTAGTATATGGGTTAGAAGCCAAACTTCCTGTGAATCTCCAAATCCCTATCCTCCGCTTTGCTCAACAATACGCCACTGAGGGAGAAGCAATCCAAGGGCGAATTAACCAGTTAGTAGAATTAGATGAATCTAGAAGGGTTGCCCTAAGCCAAATGGCAAGAAACCAGGAAAGGGTCAAGAACACCTTCGATCACAAGCCAAAGGAAAGGGATTACACTGAAGGAGACTTAGTATTGTTATGGGACAAGAGAAGGGAGAAACTTGGTATGCACAAGAAGTTGGATGGACTATGGACAGGGCCCTACAGGATCACGAGTCACGTAGGAAAAAACTCATTCAATTTGGGAACCCTGGAAGGAGAAGCTTTGAAGTTACTTGTGAACGCTATACATATCAAGCGCTACTACCCACCAGCAACATGACAGGTAAGTGCAGGTAAGTAGGTAGGCATTTTGCATTCATTGTATATACCATCTCCATTTCATACTAGAGTAGTTGTATTTCCATTTGTATATATGATTGCTTACTTGTATTTCATCTTATCATATATGAGCCAAGGGTGATATCACAACCCCAAATGATTACTAATCAATCTTGTTGAGATCTAGTAGGTCACAGGTCATACCAAAGATGCTGAGGCTCTCATGCGCTCTACAGTGAGCACATGTCCCCGAGTTGGAGCCAGATGTTATCCCCTATCCTAGGGATAACTAAGGAGATTATGTCTCTAGGTCCACAGGTCCTAGACATGGAGTACCGAGAGCCATATTGACTTGAGCCTAGCCCTGGAGGGCCCATCCTTTTTCTTTAGCGCCTCCATTCTGTCAGCAACAACAACATCCATCTCATCGGCTTGGTTCTGAAGTAGCAGTGAGTCTTGCTCCATGAGGTAATGAGTCCGGATATCATGGTATGTGTCATTCTGATTCTCAAAGCATTTGAATATGTGCATTTAATTCTCTTTTGCTTCATGATGTATGCTTGGACTTTATGCCTTTTGACTTGTCCATACCTAGGGGGGATGACAAAATGCCCTAGCAAGTTGGTTCCCTTAGGATTGAGTTGCCACTGGGTGGGTTTATGAAAGGTCATCGTCCATTCCTACCATACTTATCACTTTTCATCATCTTCCCTCTCATCTATCCCCTACATTGGTTCGGGCATTGGGTTTGCCAAGCTAGTAAGGGTTGTACCTTGCCTT
>SNQJ01S0006917.1:27987-48758 GCA_010110895.2 Picea sitchensis | reverse complement strand
GTCATCACTGCACCCCCTGCCCAAACATCCCCCACACCATCTCATGCACTTACATGACCTAGACTGGTCTTCACTTGGAAACACCCCACACCTATGGAGAATTAGCCCAATAGGATGTCCTGGAACCCTCTCCAAACCTGTCTTGTAGAATAGCATAACGTCTTTGAGCCCTTGTCTGGGAAAAGGAGGGTTTTATGCACATGTTTGGGTAACTTGATTATTAGATGTGATTGACATTGCTATGATCCCTGTGACTTATGAGCACATGGAGGGCGTACTTGTTGTTACTGCAGGACTATGCCCGATAGACAGGTACATATGGGGAGATGATTAGCTTAGACCTCCATATGGCTAAAGGCCACCAGATGGATGCTGAGACCCCATCCAGGGGCAGACATATACCAGAGGCTTGCACCGGAGAGAGAGGAGGACGTTCCACCAGAGACACCTTGGCAGGCCTGGACCCAGGGGGTCTTGCCTTTCCCCCTGAACGTTGGCCTTGAAAGGCCCATGACATCACTCTTGTGACCCTTGACGTCACCCAACGTCAGATGGACATGATGGAGGCAGTTGTTTGCCAAGTGGCACTTGTGGCATGATCCAGAGGCCTTGGAAGGCCTAACATTTTGCTCTTGGAGGCCAACGTCTCACTTAGGAGGCCCAACGTCACCCTAGAAGGGCATGATGTCACCTTTTTTGCACATTTTAGGGTTTAATTTGTCAATTTTATGTAAAAAACTAGATATTTGATGTAATTGGCCATGTCGGTCTTGTTATCACACAATTTGTACTTGGATCAAAAGAAAGGGTAATAGAGAGAAAATTGGTGTAACTTGAGGTTATCCTATCACTGTCACCTCAATAGGATGCCTCTTTCTATTTAGGGTTGAAGGCCCAGGGGAGACGTCCCCGGTGACCTGGGGATTTGAGAAGGCTAGGTTAAGGTATCTATTAAAAGGTCCCCTCTCACAATCACCACTAATTAGAAAGTCCAGGAGTTTTAACCAATGAAGTGATGAAATATCAAGATTGTACCTGCCCGAAACAAAGCAACAAGAAACTATATCTTTTGCAAGTACAGCTTGCTGTTAGTACTTCATAAAACCTCTGACTTTGTCAATAAAAACAATGGGCTGATCTAATGGTGAAGTAAACAGAAATTTATAGCAGCAATATTTATAAGACAATACTTCACAATAAGTGCCTTGAAATAGCTTCAAAATGACCAAGAATAATCAATCCTTAACATCATAATACTAACATTTATCAGAAGCAAGTAAGACAATGCATTAATCAACTTTTTCAATTGCTTTTAGAAGCTTTTAGTGCTGCAAAGTATGGCTGTAGCATACTTTAGTAACAACAACAACAAAGTTAGTAGGTTAGGATATTCTAATGTTAGAAGTAGTTAGTAAAAGGCTTAAGGTGTAGGTTTTGATGGTTGTTTTGGTCAATCACTCAATAGGAAGTCTTAGATCAATGCTTTTAGGGCAAATGGAGTCTATTAGGTGGTAGCAAATGTTGAAGGAAAATGATGATAGTAGGAGAGCCAAAGACAAGAGAGATTAATAGTTGAAGTGTTGGTAAGCCAAGGCTTCAACTACCAAACCCTAGGGGAAAATTGCTACTAAGGTGTAGGTAACCCTAGGCCTTAGTAATTTTCCTCCTTTAACTCAAAGATGAAGCAAATGATGGCTAATATGAAGCAATAAGTGCTAGGGTGTTGCAATGGCAAGGCCCTAGCAAAGGCTTCAAGAAAATCAACTTCTTGGCAAAATCTAGTACGTGAAGGCTTTTAAAGCAAGGACAATAACATGTGCTTAGCTTCCTAGGGTTTTAAACAAGTAATTTCATAATATTAATGTAAATGCAAGATGAACATAATCATAATCATTCAATTAAGAAGAATTGCAGAAATCTTACTTACATACATCAAGAATCATCAAGCAAAACCCTAGTTGAACACTTCAAAATTAGCCTCCTTCAACCAGTGCACCTAAAATTTCAGCCAATAAACCCTAAGTAGGGCGCACATTTCAGACCTCACTAAGTGAGTGAAAGATGATGAAAAATACAAGGGCTAAAACCCTTATTTATACAATATCAATGACCAGAATTAGGTCAAAAAAGGCCGACATGGCCAGTTACATGTAATATCCAGTTTTTACATTAAATGACATAATTAAACCCTAAATCAAGCTGAAAGGATGACGTCATGCCCGTTTAGGGTGACGTTAGGCCTTCTTAGGGAAACGTTGGCCTCCAAGAGCAAAACGTCAGGCCTCCTTGGGCCTCTAGACACTGCCACGCGTGCCACTTGGCACACAATTGCCTCCAAAGTATCCAAAACGCTGGGTGACGTCATGGGCCTTCCAAGGCCTACATCATGGTGAGAAGGGCAAGACCCCCCTGGGTCCAGGCCTGCCAGGCTGTCCCTGGTGGAACATCCTCCTCTCTCTCCGGTGCAAACCTCTGATATGTCTCTACCCCTGGATGGGGTCTCAACATCCATCTGGTGGGCTTTTAGCCCTATGGAGGTCCGAACTAATCATCTCCCCATGTGTACCTGTCCATCGAGTGTGGCCTTGCAACATCAACAAGTACACCCTCCATGGGCTCATAAGTCACAGGGATCATAGCAATGTCAATCACATCTAATAATCAAGTTATTTAAACATGTGCATGAAACCCCTTTTCCTAGACAAGTGCTCAAAGACGTTATGCTATTCTACAAGCCAGGTTTGAAGGGGACGCTAGGATGTCCTATTGGGCTAGTGCTCATTGGATGTGAGATGTTTCTGGGTGAAGACAAATCCAGACCATGTAAGTGGGTGAGGTGGTAAGGGATGTCTGAGCAATGGGTGCAGTGATGACAGGGAAATGTATGGCTTACCTGTGGGTGCCTCTGAAGAGGGTGAGCTGCACTTTGTCATGGATGCAAATGTTTCCAAGCCCATTCATGCCTTTTATCTTTTTATCTTATTTCTTTTTCTTTCAAGAGACTAGTTAGGGGACATTGTCCTGGCGTGGTAATCGGTGGTGACAATGTTACCCACAAGCATTTCACAGAAATGAGAAGGCTGGCTCGTGATGAGACCCCCTTTCTCTTGGCTATGCCACCAAGAGCCACTACCCTGGCGTGGTGACCAACTAAATGGTAGTGTCATACTGCTACATGCCCATGGACCTAATAAGCTGGCTCATGATGAGACCCCCTATCCTCCAACTAGGTCTTGATTTTATTGTTTTTTTACGGGTCCCTTTGTTTCTTGCTGAGAAGCCTTTTATTTCTTTCTCGGGGATCCCTGGGCGAAGCATCTAAAGGTTTCATTCTTTTGGCTTTTATATTTTGCCAGCTACTTTTACCCTCTAGGCCTTTAGCCCCTTCTTCCCACAAGGTAAGGTACAACCCTTTGCTAGCTTGACAAACACAATGCCCAGACCAATGTATTGGAAAGATGAGAGGGAAAAAGATGGAAAGTGGTAAGTATGGTGGGAACAGATGATGACCTTTCATGAACCCCCCCCCAATGGAAACTCAAACCCTATGGGAACTAGCTTACTAGGGCATCCTGTCATTCCCCCCAGGTGTGGACAAGTGGAAAGGCATAAGGTCCAAGCACACATTAGAAGTAAAATAATTAAATGCACATATTCAATATTTTGAGAATCAGAGTGACACATACCATGATACCCAGACTCATTACCTCATGGAGCAAGACCCACTGTTGCTGAAGGACCAGGTTGATGGGATGGATGCTGCTGCTGCTGACAAGGTGGAGGCGCTGAAGAAGAAGAAGGATGGGCCCTCCAAGGCCAGGCTCAAGTCGATCTGGCTTTGGGTACTCCATGTCTAGGACCTGTGGGCCTCGAGACATAATCTCCTTAGTTATCCTTAGGCTAGGGGATAACAAGCCTTTTTTGATCTAATTTGTAATTAAAGGTCATTTGAATTGTATAAATAAGGGAAAAGTCCCTTGTATTTTTTCATCATCTTTCACTCACACAAGTGTGAGGTCTGAAATTTGGCCTCTTAAGGCTTATTGGCTGAAATTTAGTGGTGCACAACTCTTGGAGGAGGCTTCTTTTGGTGTATCTTGGCATTTTCATGGTGGAAAGTCTTCAACTAGGGCATATTGCTAGATTATTCTTGTTGAATGTAAGTGGAAATCTGCAATTCTTCTTTCTTTGAATGGTTATGGTATCTTTTACTTTGCATTTACTAAGATTATGAAATTGCTAGTGTAAAACCCTAGGAGAATAAGCACATGTTATTGTCCTTATCTCAATAGCTATCCAGCTACTTGATTTTGCTAGAAGACATCTCCATTGAAGCATGTGTTAGAGCCCTACCTTTGTAGCACTCTAACACCATTGCTTCATCAAGCTTTCATTTATCTCAAGCTTGAGCTAAAGAAGAATGAAAACCACTAGGGCCTAGGGTTACCTACTTCCTAGTAGCCGTTTTCCTTCTAGGGTTTGATGATTGAGGCTTTGGGTTACCAACACCTCAATCATCCTCCCTCTTGTTTTTAGTTCACACATTATCATTTGTTTCCTTCAAGATTGCTGCTGCAAAAAGTGACTCCATTAACCCTAAAGACACTGGTTTATACCTTACATTTCGTTGATTGATGAAACAACCCTCAAACCGTCTACCTCAAGCTCTTTGCTAACCATTCCTAACCTTAGATTAGACTAACTTACTAACATTCTTGCTGTTGTTACAAAAGTAAGCTACAACCATATATTACAGCAGTAAAAGCTCCTAAAAGCAAGTGTTAAAGTTGATTATTACATTTCCTTCTTAGCTTTTGACAAGTTCTAGCATATTGTTAATTCTAGGTTACCATTTTGGGTCATTTTGAAGCTTGTTAAGGCACAAATTGAGAAGCTATCATCATATATACATTGCTGTTATAAATTTCTGTTTTCTTCATCTTGTATATCAACTCGTTGCTTTTATTGAAAGTCCAAAGTTTTACGAAGCACTAATATCAATTGTTACTTGCAAATAGTGTTTTCTTGTTGTCTTGTTCTGGGCAGGTACACTTAAGCATATCTTTGCTTCATATTATTAAACCTTTGAGACTTTTTGATCAGTTTGACTTGAGAGAGGGGAAGAACTTTTCTTGATATTATTACCTTTGCCTTCTCAAACCCCCAGGTCATCGGGGACGTCTCCCCTGGGCTTTCACCCCTAAAGAGAAAGAGGTGTCTTATTTAGGTGACAGTGATAGGACAACTTTCTGTTACGCCAATTTACCGTTCACTTGCCCTTGGATTTTGGGCAAGTACAAATTGTGCGATAACACTTACCAAGTTAACAAGAGAGGAAGGGTTATAGATTAACAATGAAGCATAAACCCTTGCGCAATATGTCTAGAAAGCAAGATGAAACGCTAAGCTTTCTCTAGACAATGAATAAATATTTTTGTTTGATTTTTCTTTTAATATTTTTTTGGATTTTTATATTTTATAAAGAAAGAAAGTAAACAATTTTGATTTTTAGGGTTTTTATGGTTGGTTGTTGGGAGTTAGACATGGTGCTTTATCTCCACTTAGGGCTCATGGGGTCAAGAAGTATGCCCCTCCAAGAATTGATTATCCAAGACTTATGGATTAGAACGAGAGACCAGAACCATAGGGAAAAATAGTCTCTTGTCTAATCAAGACAAGTTATGAAAACCAAGGTCCTACAAGAAGGGTTTCCTCGAGGGAAAAACCTTAACCAACAAGATCAACTATAACTTGAATATAATGCTAAAAAACCTTGCCAAGGAACCAAAAGGAAGAAAAAACAATGGATTGAATACTTACCCAAGTTAACAAGAGAAGAAGGAAGGAACAAATCCTAGAACATCTCCTCTCCATGTAGTTAAGTAACTTTTCAAATGGATCGATCTTGCTAGCTTTGTAGTAGACTTGAACATTCACAATAATATCTTTGATCAACCAAGAAAAATAACCAAGAAATAGAGAGCTCCAAATTGACACCAAAACTCCAAGAAAGATCTTCTATTAATGGCTTGTAAAAATGATCTCCAACAATTTACAATGATTTGGAATGAGAGGAGAGCCTTTATTTATAGATATTTATAGAGGAGGCTCCTACATCCTTCTCATTCTTAATTAATTTTTCCCCTAAATTTAGCCTAGGGGAATGTTATCGCACAAGTTTTAGGTTGGGCAAAGCTTGACCCAACCACCCAAATGGCGATGACTAGGGGACACTATACCCAATGTCACCTCGATATAAGTCCCGCACTTCAACGGTGACTAGGTCACTCTTGGGAGGCGATCCTGGTGACCCTAGGGGGATTTGAGATGGAAAGTGAGGTGTATGAAATGAATGCCCCTACAAGTCAGGTTGCTAGGTGGAAGATGACTTTGATGACTCGTCTCCGTGTGGTTTAAGGTTGCCAAGTCTTTGGGTACCTGCAAAAGTGTTTGTACCTGCCCAAGACACAAGAAAAGCCAAGCATATATGTATGCTATTAGGTGGACAAACAAGTTAATCTTGCTCTCCCTAATTGCAGCAGTTAGTAGCAGTATTATCAACAATGGAAATGAATAAAGATGCTGCAAATAAGTTGCTAGAAGACTAGTGAAAGATATATGAGACAAGCTAGCGAATAACTAGTTTACCTCAAGAAGAAAGCATGAGACTTTAGCAACAATGTAAGGCTGTTACAAGTAAGCTTCTGCAGTAATATTTATCAGCCTTATGGCTGTAACAAACTTATTATTACAGCAAGAGATTTAACCACTAAAACTTGCTCAAAACTTGCCAAAAGATGCACTATACTTAGTAGATTATGTGGGCAGATTTTAGGCAATTTTCAATGGTTAAATTATGAGTTATTGAAGAGTTTGGTTAGGGTTTTCTGCAACCCTAATGGCTGTAGGTTAAATTTGTAACAACAAGAAGAAATACTTGGAGAAATGAGATGCCCTAGTGGCTCAAGCAAGTATTTATAGCATAGATTTGATTCCACTAGGAACAATTTCAAAATCACGAAATTTCACGTTTCCCAATGCAACAATTTTATATCTCCAATGCAAATCTGAAATGATTAGTGCCTCACTATTGGGTTATGGGGTCAAAGAATAAGATGACTAGGCTAAGCCCTTGGGGGTGTACACCCTTGTAATTCCCAAGAATAGCTAAGTCAACTAGGAGATGCCAAGAGGGTGTAAACCCTTTTACTTCTCTTGGCAAAACCTTGAGCAATATTATGACTTTGAATGCAGCCTTGGATGTATGTTTTTGATCCACAAGGAACCTAGGGGTGTAAGCCCTTTTACTTCCTAGGGTTTGTAGACCAAACCAAAGTGAACCTAGAGGGTATACTCCCTTGTAGTCCTCCAAGTCACCTTGTGATAAATAACCTTTCTCAAAGCAAGTAAATGGACCTCGGGGAGGGTGCACTCCCTTATACTCCTCCAAGGGTTTAACCAAGAAAAATTATGGAAGAAAGCAAGAATAAAAGACAATAAATTCAGATTTCCCTTACCAATTCCACAATAGATGCAAGATCAAACCCTAAGTGACCAAGAAAATTCCATCAACAAGCAAGAGATAGATCCTCCAAGTGTAGCGCACCACTTCAATCCACAAATAGAAAGATAAACCATGACAAATAGCAAGAGAGAGATGAAATGTTCCAAAGGTAGCGAAAATTTCAGCCAAGTACCTCTCCAAAATGGGAGAGTTATGTTATGAAAATCATTTGAGTTTGATCTCTATTTATACAAAACCTCTAACAAAAAGTTTGTCCACATAGACTAGGGTAAAACACAAAATTAGGGGTCAACAACCCTAATCTTGCTCCTTTACAAAATAATGTTAAACAATTCATTCTAATTTTTACTTTTGCACAAAAGAAAACCCTAAAACAAGATGATGTCACCCCTGTAGGGAAACGTTTTGACACTGGGAGCAAGTCGTTGGAGTTGGGGATGTATGGCTAGGCATCCAAAGGCCACATGTCACTCATCCAAGCCATCTTCTCACTGAAATCAGGGTGGGTACAAGGTCTGGTCGTTAGGTTATGATACAATTGATATGAGCACAATACCGACAATGCAAGAAGATACCCAGACACAAGAATTCATAAGGAAGAAAGTATGCAAGTATTAAAATAGGATTGTCAGTACTGTACAAATTTGCTGTACACTCATTTGTAAATTGTATTAACTATATATAGAGTACAAAACTGCGGGGTAGGTGGAGGGATTAAAGTTGACCAAGTTTCCAATAAAATACAATAAAGTGGTTGAGTGATTAATTTAGAATAAGTCACCAAAAGGAGAAAAGATAAAATATTAAATTACAAGTGTACTAAAGGACAAAATAGATAATGTGCATTTATGATACATTTTCACACATGTTCACTAGACTAAGTCTCATCACTCATCACACACACACACACACACATCTATATATATATATATATATATATATTTGCAAGTAATGTATGTGAAAGAACTTCTAGGTAAGTCTTGGATGGTTAACTGCAAGTTTTCATTGACCTCCCTGGAAGTTGCCTTAAAATTGACAGTCAACTTTGATTCATAATTATATGTTATTGCAACAGATGCTTTAGGCTATCTTCTTGAAGCTGCTGGAGTATGAGGTCAAATTTGTGGAATCTTGTTTCTCGGTGGTGAGCAACCATTAATTTTTTTTTTTGGTGATGAATCTGCACTAACTCCAGAAGTCTCTCGTGATTTCCTTGTGGTTACAATGCATTTCCTTGACAATTTTTGTAAAGATGTCGGAGCCATTACTGACAAGGAAAAGTTAGAAGCTCTTATTTTAAGGTAAGAAGAACTGCCCACTTGGCTTAATGTGAAAGGGAAACTCATTCTGCCATGACTATTATCTGTTATTTAGGGATCTGATTGGGAATGGATGTGCATGTAAAGTCTCTTTGAGACAAAATCTTGCACAAACTTGAAAGCACACTTAAAGAATGGGCAGCCAAAGGTGTACCTCTTGCAGGTTGAGTCATGATCACGAATAGAATCCTAGTTAAAGGTCATGTTTTTTTATTATTCTTGTTTCTTTCCTCTCAGAATAGGGTACAGAATCCAGATAGATGGATATGCTTTTTGACACTTTATTTGGGGAAAGTAGGGTCAGAAAGGTATCAGGCTGCATCAAGACATTTGGAAGTCCCATTCTTCTTTAACACATGAGTATTTCGATAGTTGCTCCTTCATAATAGTTTAGCAACAAACAATTGTCTACACTTGTCTTACAAATGGCTGCTGTGTGGTTTGTCATGGTTAAGCATGTCCAGTGGGATTGAAATTGCCAGCATGTTTCGGGCTTGGATTGCTACAGTACAATGCTTTATTTGTATCACCTCTTCAAAGGAAAGGGGTTGTGTTTGGGGACAAATGGATGATCCAACAAGCAGAAAGGAGTATGTGGGATGTGATCAAGCTGACAGGCATCTCTTTTTTATGGAAATGACATTATAGAGTAACTTTTCATGAGGCAACTACTGCGTTTAATTTGGGAGAAGGTTCTACATTTAGATCAAATTTGGCAAACCAGATTTCAACTAGGGATGCCATTTTGGCAAAGACATAGACACTTTTCAAGTTGGATCCAAAGTGGATATGCTATTCTCCTTGCCTGTGTAGGAAGGGGGATCTTGTGTGACCACTCTTTGGCTTCAGATTCTGCCAATTCTGATGTCCATGTATCTTGGTTATTGACTTTTTAGTGTAATATATGCTGCATTTTCAAAAAACATATTCACAGCCTGTGATGAGAGTCGAGACTTTGCATAGGAAGTTGGGAACAGTTTGATATATCTTACCAACACGAGGCTTGATCTCAGCTAGGAAGTTGGTATGGTTGCTTACTTTATGGATGCACCAAAGAGAGTACTTGGGGATTTGCAAGTACAACAAGGATAAGCAAAACAACTTCACCACAACAATCGGAGTCAAATCAATCTAATGAATAATTGATTTTATCACGCACACACCAAGCACATTGAAGTACACCACCATTTTATTAGAGAGCTTATACAAAAAAATGAAATCTAGCTAGTGTGTTGCCCAACTGAAGAACAAATCATGAATATCTTCACCAAGGCCTACAGTGGAGAAAGTTCAAAAAATTTAGAAATCTTCTCAATGTAAATGCCAACAAAATAACCATTAGGGAGATGTCAAAATTTATGACATTGATGTTAGTGTTGGACATTGATGTTAGTGAAGGTGTTATTAGTTTTAAAATGTATGTATTGTTATATAATGTTATCTTACACTTAATTAAAATTAAGGTGTTAAAATTAAGTGGTTAGGACAACCACCACAAAATGCAATAGATTACATGACATCAGCTTCTTCATCTATCAAATCTACATTTAATGTGAGCTACATATTTTGTGTCAATTGTTTATGTGTCTTCTCTCTGATGTACCTTCCAACAAGTTGTCTATTTACATTTACAATCATTGCTAATAAGGGCTAGTCTTGAAGGGCTTCTAAGATCCCAGTTTTGTGCACAATCAATCAAATTTAAAAAATACGCTTTCTAAATTACATAACCAGCTAAATTGTCCTCAACTGGTAAAATGGTCTTTATAAGCTTTTTTCTACTTTATTGTCTATAGCACACCCTCACCCTCTTGAAATTTATATCAATGTAGTACTAATTGCAAATAATAGTTTTTCTGATGATGACAAGGTTTTATTGTAGTGTTTTGATCTTTGCAGTAATTAATTGGACTTAATAGTTTTATAGTGATAATAGAGAAAAGTGGTAAATATGAATATGTTCAAATGTTTAAAATATCCTCAAGAAATAGGTGAGAATTATTTTTTTTGCAGCAATTAATTAGAGTAAATTTTTTTATATTGATAATAGAGAAAACTGGTAAATATGAGTATGTTCAAATCTTTTTAAAGATGATCAAGAAATATATAGTATTGCATGTGCCTTTCTCTAGTCATTTACATATCAATATCAATTCAAGTTTTTGCTCTTAAACAGAGGTAGAGAGAATGACTGGTAAATATTTGTTCACAGCATTACATGCTGAACTCAGCTATTAATGAGTTGATGGTAAAGGAGGCACAATTGAAAGAAGGTGATGTTGTTTTGGAGATTGGACCTGGAACTGGTGCTTTAACAAATGCTCTTGTGAATGCGGGTGCCCATGTTTTTGCAATTGAAAAAGTAAGCATTCATTTTCTGTTGCTTTTATCTTTTTATTTATTTACTTTTTCATTATAGTCGTTGGAAAGCTGATTCAGAGGGGAATGTGTTTAAAGAATCAGAATTTGGATTAGTGCATTTGTGTTCTTCATAAATTGAGATGAAGAATGACCTGTAGCCTAATTAACGAATATTTTACAATATGGATGATTCAAACAGTAATTGTTGCATGCACATTTTTGCAGAATTAGAGGTATAGGAAGGACATAAATCAGATTTATAAATGAGGACTAGAGATATGGATGATGCACAAGGTTCTTATAGCCATTGAGATGAAGTCAGAGGATTAAATGTCATCCTGGGAAATGCAGAAACAGAGTCCAATAGACACAGAAGCAGAGTGGAGCTTGTAGATTTGATGAAGAGCTTGCAGAGAGAAGTGCAGAGATATAAATTAGATAATGAAAGGTTGATAAGAGCTTAAGAAAAGCAGAACCAAATTAATTCTCAGCTGCTACAGAGTCTGAATAACCTGCAAAGACAAATCAACAAGGATTCTAGCATAAGACATGCAACCAGTGCAGGGCATGCGAAAGAGCACATATCTCATGATGGGAGGGATGACTATAGAGGGCCAAGGCACTCACGAGGCATTAGTAGGCATCGCCATTCACCTAGACATTCAACCAAATGAGCACCTGCATGTTCAGAATCAGAGAGCAACCCAAGTAGATTCCTTGTTAGACAACAAAGGAGAAGGCCTAAATTGAATAGTTTGCAAGGAGATCTCAGGAGGCTCAAGCCACCAACATTTGATGGAGAACACAAGAAGGGTGAAGAAGCAGAAGCTTGGTTGTTGGGCACGAGAAAATATTTTCAGTTGCACAATTATTAATCAAATATGGAAGCAAAGATTGCCGTATATCATCTCTAGGTGAAAGCTTCCATGTGGTGGGACCTGTTATCGCATAGTTTGTAGTTAGGATAATGGATTGATGAAAAGAGGTCAAACTGGCGTAACTGAACCAATCCCACCCACTGTCACCTCGATGGGAAGTTTCTTTATATTTAGGGAGGTAAGGCCTAGGGGAGATGTCCCCGGTGACCTGGGGTTTTGCGAAGGCAAAAAGGCTTAGAAAGGCTAAGTCCTTTGTCGCGTTTATTATTTGTATGATCATTTATATGCTGTAAACCATTGATCCTACACACATTAGCAACGTTTCCTAGACTAGCCAAGTCAGGAACATTACAGTGGTATCAGAGCTTTAGTCCTGCCAGCCTGTGACTAAAGACAATGAGTGCAGCAGAAGATCAAGAGGGCTGTGGACACATAGGTGACGAATATGTCACTTACAACAGGCATAAGGAAAGAAGGCATAGGCCTGATTTTCCCCCTTTTCCTCCTAGCTCAGAGGAAGAGGAAGAGGCACACAAAGAAGCAGAGAGAAGGGCAAAGCGTGAGGCTGAGTGCGAGGCAGAGAGGATGCTAGGAGACATATATGAGCGACCAGAGGGCAGTGGCAAGGCCCCCGTAGATCCAGAGACAACTTTCATGCAGGTTATCAACGATATGTTAGCTAGTCAACAAACCATGTCTCAGTCCTTGGCACAGGTGGTTGATAGATTGGCTAGAGTGGGCACCCCAGACACACAAGTCCCAGTTATAAACGATATGTTAGCTAGTCAACAAACCATGTCTCACCTACGTGGTTGATAGATCATTAGAGGGTAACCCTGCATTACGGAAGTCCCGCGATGCGTTATCGTGGAACCAGAGGGTGCATTAGACCCTACCATCCCTCTCGTGACATACACCGCTGGCAGGCTCCTGCACCTTTGCTCCTCAGCTTCTAGAGGGTACCCCAGAGCGATCGCCTAATCGACAGTTACAGAGGCCACCCACTCATGCGACGACATTGCAGAGTATAGGAGGGAGCACGCAACATTGGGTCGTGACTTACATTAGGACATGACCCTAGTCATTTATTGTGGGCTCAGACTCAGGAACTGTCCCAAATAGCTACAGAGGGAGGACCACAACAACAGCAGGGCATAACCTCGATTTCATCCAAATCTAAACTCACTATCCCTTCTTTCGATGGATCGCCCAAATACACCGCCAGAGCTTGGGTACGGCTGACACGGATTACAAGCTCAACTAGATGACCGAGATGGAGGCCATCACACCTACACTTGAGGGTGAGGTTATAATGAGTGGTGGTATCATGGACTATGACATTGGGTCACAAATGCACCACCCTATAGGAGCTTCATGCTAGGCCTACGGATGTTTACGTGAAGGATCCTTTGCGATACACTTCCGGTGGATCTAGCCCAGCTTGAGACAAACCGCACCCATGAGGCTGCTCACGGTGCTCTGGGTACTGGCAAAGGATGATATATCGAGCCCATCGATCATGCTATCTGCCGTAAGGATTCAGCACCGAGCCTTGAGAGGATGGGTGAAGGCATACAGCTCCTAATTGCGTAGATGCCATCCTTTGCACTCAAGATCTAACAGAATCAGTGCCAAAGACTAAAAAATTATCCAAACAATTTGCAGGCACCAAGAGGGATCGAGATGCGCCTGAATCGCAGAGAATGGAAGGCGGGCGAGAAGCTGGACGATGACTAGCAGAGCTTATGAGGAAGCGCCTTTGGTTTCCACCGGCAGAGATCCTTTTGTCCTAAAATACTGCATGCAGAGATCTAATATACTGAGGTACAACATGCGGGATGGAGTGAGGAGGAAACCATCAAAGGAGAGTCATAATGACCGCTGCGCCCGCATGATCTGCAGACGTAGTGGATTATTCTGTGGCAACGCAATCACCCCGGGATGAAGCCACCCAATAACTCTGGCATTGACGCCACCAAAATTCTGCACTTCTAGGATAGAGGATTTTGAGGGTTTTGATTTTGCGGTAGCAGATGGCCACATAGCGGAGTGTCTAGACAGAGTTCCAACTTAAAGATGAAGTTAGGCAACTACACAACAGTGAGACACATTTTATGTGGTTGACCCATCTGGCTAGGATACGTGGTGTTAGAGTTCAAAGGATGACAATGGAAAAATCACTACCAACTACCAAACCTTGGAAATGGGATTCAGATATCGGGATGGGAAGAAGGTTGTTCTAAGAGGTGCATGTCGATGTGATACCCCGGTGACAGCGCCTAAGAGGATGGAGAGGATATCTCGCATGGGAGGCAGCATGTTTGGTGAATGTCGATCACTACCTCGTATTAGATTTAGAAGGCTCCACAAATGATCATATAGAGATCAAGAATCCTATTGGGACGACATCAGATTCCCTGAGGCACCTCCACCTGTGAGACCACCTGCCTGCATAACACCATTGAGTTGGAGGAGGGGCCAAACCCATGATCACTTCATCCTATCACCACCTAGGAGGTCTGGCGACGAGATAGAGAGAGATAATCAAGGAATTGTCGGTAATGGACACATCGACCGCATCAGAATCCGCTTGTTTCTTTAATACTTGTCTTAGTTTCAGAAGAAGGATGCGCGAGGATGTGATTGATTACCGCAGTCTCTTGAACAAGAAACCATCAAGAATCAGTACCCTAACCCACGATTGATTATAGGGATACGTGGAACCCAAGATAGCGCTTTTCCGCAAAATTGATCCATCAGATATCATCAGATCAACATCTAAGAGGTGACATAGATAAGACTTACATTTCAATATCATTTTGACACTTCCCTGAAGTTCCTAGTTATGCCATTTACAACTAATGCTCCTTTTACATTCCAAATTTGCATGAAACATATATTCGTGGATCAGCTATGAAATCAAATTCCGGTTTTCTTCAATTTGTTAATCTCGATCTAGCCTGGCCATGGAAAGGAAAGCATATGAGGCACTTGGATGAGGTATTGAGTATCATGGAGGCACAACCATTATATGCCAAAGAGTCCAAGCAGCGGTCTTGCGATGAAAGAGTTACTTTACTTAGGCCACATCATCGTGGCTGGGCACAGTGGCTGTGTGCACCAAGAGAAGATCAGTAATATTTTGGATTGGCTGACCAGAAATTGATGGAATTCGAGAGGAGCTTCCCTGGGCCTGCGGTACCATTATGGTCATTCCTGGTTTTTCTTATTGGAGAATCGCTGGCTGTGATCTTACTTCTGCCATGGGGTCATATGGACCGAGGAAATCACAGTAGCTTCCTTTGATCACATGAGGAAGGGAAGTCAGTGGCACTTGTCCAAGCTGGTACTACTGCATTCACCTTGCCATTTGTAATTAGAGGTGACGATCCCACGTGAAGGGGATTGGTGCAGCTTGATGCGTGGAGGACAATAATTCTACTGTTTTCAGAGCCGAAGCTTATCAACTCGAAATGCTTGTACTCCATTTATTAAGAAAATGTTGGCAATCATGTATGCCTGGACCAAGTTCATACAATATTTAGTGGGCAACAAACTCATGGTCAACACCGATCACAATGAAGCATTTCTGAGGAAGGACTCTGCTCAGTGAGTGCCAACAGAAATGGGTGACGAAGGTACAGGCATTCGACTTTGACATAGAGTATGTCAAGGGGAAGAAGAACATTATGGCCGATGCACTATCGAGGAGACCTGTGACATGTTCTTTAATGGAGATTTCAGCAGATTGGAAATCCCACTTGTTAGTGGAATATTCCAAGAACAAGTTAGCTTGTGAGGTGATGGATGGGCAGATACAGGATGACCGGTATAGGGTCATTGACGATGTCATATTTTACAAGGATAGAGTCTACTTGGTGCCAGATTCAGGGCTCAAGAAGAAGATCCTCACCGCAGTTCATGATTCACCTCTAGCAGGCCATCAGGGTTTTTTCAAAACCTATAGACAGATCAGAGAGAAGTTCTCATGGAAGGGCCTCAAACAGGACGTTATGAGACACATTAGTGAGTGTGTGACTTGCCAACAAAACAAGTCAGAGCATGCTCTTCCAGCAGGGCTACTTCAACCACTCCCCGTTCCAGAGTAGAAATGGGAGAGTATATCTATGGACTTCATCACAGGTCTACCCAAGGTCCAGGGTAAGGCCTGTATCTATGTAGTGGTCGACAGATTGACCAAGTTTGCTCACTTCTATGCTATACCGACAGAGTACAACACAGTTCAGGTAGAGGGTTTTTAGTCGACTTATCCCATCCAGGGAGAATTCCGAGATTTCCCTCCGACCCATTTGAGAGGAGGGCAAGGCGCATCTTTTGCCTGGTTTCTCATCAGATTACGACGGAGGAATCAATTGGGACGCATTTTCCAGACTTGGACGTGCAACACTTTTGGCGGGCGCATTTGGGGTTCCAGAGCGAGCATCAGACCAGATTCAGGGAAACCCTTCCGACCCATTTCCTAGTAGACCAAGGCGGTTGTTTTGAGACATATCTCGTCCGATTTCAACGGTGGAATCACTAGGACGCATTTTGCCAGAAGAAGAGGGGTGCATTCCCCCAGGGGTATCCATCTGGGGTCCAGATTCATCAACAGAGGGGTCCGACAGATACCGGTACTGAGGACTAGAGCAGGGCGCATCATTTGGGACAGTTTCCAGGCCATTCCGAGAAGTATAGCTCCCAGGGCGAACTTTCCAGACTTCCAGCAGTTACCGTCAGAGCTGCCATAGTCCCAGCGCATCCATTGATTTCGCAGTGCTCCCATATTCCGGGTATTATCTTTTAGTTGCTTATTTATATTCCGGCTAAGATCCTTTGTCTGTTGATCTAGTAGAGTATTGTCAGTTTATTCAGCCGCATTTGGCCATTTTGTAATCCAAAGAGATATCATAATACAAACTTTGCAGTCCTTTGTCGCGTTTATTATTTGTATGATCATTTATATGCTGTAGACCATTGATCCTACACACACATTAGCAACGTTTCCTAGACTAGCCAAGTCAGGAACATTACAATTGCAAATGCAAGTTCGAGGATAATTCTAATAGGGAAAAGCTTAAGGTGTTTGGAATTGCATAACTCCAAAATCCCTAATCATTAGACTCTCAGACTGATCGATAAGAGCACCGGTAGCTGACAATGCAAATACTCACATAAGAAAGAAGAATGCAACTACCAAAAAGGAGATTGTAGAACTATATATGTTGTAAAATCTACATTCCATTAGATATAAGTAAGAGTACAAAATTGTGGCGGGTAGAGGTATGTGAAGAGAGTTGGAGGTGGGTGGAGTGTTAGGTGAGTGATAATCTTTGACCAAGTCCCCTTTACAATGTTTGGAATTAGTCCACTAGGAACTAGGATTATGTCTCATAAAATACATCACATAACGTATTCTTAGTAACTGCATTAAGCGATTAATTGAAATTCACCAAAGCTCAAGAACTAAGAAATGTAATGGCTGATCTAATTGGCTAGGCGAATCTCAATATACAATACGTCAAAACATTGTCAAGATTCAGTTTCTTTTTTTTGTTAAACCTTAAAAAATAAAGAAACAAAGCGCGTGCACACACACATATATCTTGTTTTTAAACAATATATTATATTTTAAGGTGTTTTAGTCTTGATGTTTAATTTGACCTTTTTTTTAATAATATTTGAAGCTATAAAAGATATTTGTATTTGTTTTTTGTTTGAATATATAAAGTTACAAGATTTGCTTAATTACCTTGTTGAACTTAATGGCGATTTTCATCATAGTTTTTGCACTGCCAATTTTTCTTTTTTCGAGATCACACTGTCATTGAATTAAAAAATGGACATGAAACAAGTTACTTAGAATACATACAACAAATACAAACCGACATTCCTACTTGCAATGGGTTAGTGGCGGATTGCTTAGGAGACAACAGTCATTTGCATTGAGATGGTGATTTGTTTTATTGAGTTGCCAATTACAATTGAGAAGTCGTTGCATCAATACCACTACTTGCATCAAGAACCAAGCATTTTCATATAAGTTAGCGTTATGGTATGAGCGTAATAATTTTTCAATAAGTCTTGATTACATTTTAATCTAGTTTTAAATGCTTAAGTATCATGCGGTGTATTGTATTTGGAGGCAATTGCCAAGGTGTCTATGAACCAATGTATGGAACATAAGTCTAAGGGATTCATATAAAGAAACAACATTTGGTTTGGCCTAATGTTTCCATGTAATCAAACACAACTTGTGAGCGTTCAAATACGTTTCCTGAGATGTGTGCTTTTGAATGAAGACACTCTCATTGTAGAAGCAGTTTTTTGTTAGTATATGGAGCAACATACATGCAACATGCTGCATCTGAGGTGGAAACAATAGGTTTGATCCACTGTCTCTTAGAATATGATGTATTTTTCATTTATGATCATAAAAATCTGCAAAATTTTCTTCATCTTATCTGATCTATTTGTTTCTATGCTGTTTTCATCTTGCTCCATATTTGTTTCTATGTGTAATTTTAAGTTTGCATGTGTACATACCTTTAAACAAAATAACATTTTTATATTGTTTTTTGGTTTTATAGTATACATGATTTATATTTATGGTTTTTATATTTTCTAGAATTTTACTTTTCTTTTTATTATATCGTTATCTATTATTCAGCCTGGTTACTATTCTACATGTTCTAAAATGTTATTCATTTTGAATTGTAGGATGCTCATATGGCTATGCTTGTTTCCGAGAGATTCAATAATAATGGAAAAGTGAAGGTGATTGAAACCCTTGATTCGAATTTTTCATCAGTGCCTTTGCTTGATAGTATCATTTTGAAGTGATTTAAAAGAAAAACTATCTGGTCTTGTAAGGACTGTGACATGGTGAATATATATACTATATATTCTTTGTATGTTGTGTATACGCATTTCACAAATTTGACACCAAGATAGGAGTTCTTCAATTACTTGGTTTTAACTCTATAGATTGATTTATGTGTTGAAGCCAGTATATAGATTCTAAGAAATAAGATCCAAAATAATCCAAACACTAGGCTTTATATTTCCTTTGTGTTGCAATTTTATGACCACACCTAGCATATGACTTGTGTATTTCACACATAATATTGATGGTCCTCTCTGTAGAACCATACAAAATGTTTTAGTATGCCTCACTCTCGAATCTTTGATGCTTGCCTTTCAAGATAATATAATATTTTATTTCATAGCCCAAGGGGTTAGCTCAATCAGTTGTTGGGCATTTGGCTAGTTTTGTGCTAGCAGGTGCCCGGTTTGAACCTCCCTGAATGAGGTGCACTAGTCTATGCCAACAATTAGGGATGCCATCCAGGAATATGGGGAAGCATCCCTTGGGTTTCTTTGCAAAGTTTTCCTTGGAAAAAATATAATATTTTCTTCCATATTTCAGATTTTTCTGTTTGTCATTTCCTCACCATGTCTAGAAAGGGAAGGAATGTTAGTGGTCAATGTTGAATCATGAATGTCAATTGATGAATGGTGGACATTAGAATATTTTGATTCTTGAATGATTTTAATTTAAAAATGAATTTGAATAATTGCTCATTTACATTAATGTCAATTCTCTTTTTTTCCATATATTATTTTATATTAAAATTTGATATACATACCCTTGACGTACCTCTATCCCCTTTCAAAAGGTAGCATACCCATACTTGCACTTACATCCACGTACTTGTACCCATACCTCGTACCTATACCTTGGAAACTTATCTTTTTGGCTATTATTTTTCTATTTATTTGCCTCGTTTTGTAATGGTTTAAGACTAGTTTCAGATCTATTCATATTAGTTCATCAACTTCATCCTTGAAAATGTAAATTCAAGCTAGGTTGTATGTTTTGTGGATTGTTCCAAAGGGTCTATGTAATGTCCCATTTTTGGATTCCCTTTCTCTGCAGTTGTAGATGACCTTATGGGTTTATGTCAGCCTGACCATAGGGGTAATTTGAGGTTAACAGTGAGCACAGGTGGTTTGGAGGAGTTATATGATTCTTTCAGAAGCCTGTTATCGCGCAGTTTGTAGTTAGGATAAAAGACTTGAGTCTTGTAGGTCAAACTGGCGTAACGGGAACCTATCCCACCCGATGTCACCACGATGGGATGGTTCTTTCTCTTTAGGGAGGTGAGGCACAGGGGAGACGTCCCCGATGACCTGGGGTTTTGAGAAGGCAAGAGGGTAATAAGACAAGGATAAATTTCTCCCTCACAAGTCACCACCAAGCAGATAGTCCTGGCTAAACAACCAATAATAAAGTAAACCCCCCAAAGATATACCTGCTTGAGACAAAGCAACAAAAAATAATATATGCAAGCTAGTTCAATGGGTTAGTACTTCATATAAATAGATAACTATTTGATAAACAAATATGCAATTTGACAGTAAATATTGACGAAGTCACTGTTTATAAAATAACAATGAAAATTATATCACTTCTTCAATAAATGCTAGAATAATGTGGCATTCAATGTAACCAATCAACACTTCATTCAATAAATGCCTTAAATCATCATTCAATTGCTTATAAAGAAATGTTTAGTTGCACCAATGATATAATAGCCAAGGATGACGGCAGCAATAGGTTAGTTAGGTTAGTTCCTAGGCTAGGTTTAGTAGTTAGGGTTTGATTCATAGAGTTTTGATCAAGTT
>SNQJ01S0006917.1:12879-23683 GCA_010110895.2 Picea sitchensis | reverse complement strand
CAGGGATCCCTGGGCGAAGCATCTCGAGGTTTTATTTTTAGGATTTTATCTTTTACCAGCTTGCTTTTACCTTCTGGGCCTTTAGCCCCTTCTTCCCACGAGATAAGGTGCAGTCCTAAAAAATAGGTCAACCCAGTGCTCGGACAAGTGGAATGGGATAAGTGAGCGGGAAACAAGATGGAAATAGTGGAGCTATGATGGGAGCGGACGATGGCTTCTCAGAAATCCCTCCAGTGGCAAACTAAAACCTATAGGCACAGGCTTGCTAGGGCATCCTGTCAATCCCCCCAGACATGGTCAAGTGGGCAAGTGTAAGATCCAAGTAGTTGTTAGAAATAAAAGGAATCAGATGCACATATTCAAAGGGTTTGATGATCAAAGTGACCCATACCATGATACCTGGACCAATTACCTCATGGAGCAAGAACCATCTCTGACACAGGACCAAGCCAATGGTGATGGATGCTGTTGCTGCTGACAAGAATAAGATGCTAGAAGAAAGAAAAGGTGGGCCCTCCAGGGCCATGCTAAAGTCAATCCTGCTCTCGATACTCCATGTCTAGGACCTGTGGGCCTTGAGACATGATCTCCTAGCTATCCCTAAAAGTGGGGGATAACAAAGCCTGCTCATCATCTAGGTCACTCCTGTGCAGTCAATTCTGGTTCCAGAGCATTTCGACTATTCCCGTAAATATGGAAGTATTAATGAACATTATTTAATGAATTGTGGTAAGGTTGTCATTTTAGTAATTTATCTAAGATGGGTACCTTGGTGTAATAGCTTGTTGGAATTGAGATGAAGAGCTCTAAATGGTGGAGAGGATAAAAAATGACTTTTAGTACCCAAAAATGCTTTAAAGTCAAATAATTCACTTTTTGGAGTAAGGGGTTAATAAATTAATAAAGTGATTTTACTAAAGTTAAATTAAAAAGTCACTTAATTGTAAAAGGGTAAAAAGGGTCAACAAAAGGGTGAACAAAGAAATATAAGAGGAATTAGGGCGCCCTCTCTCATTATGTATTGCTAATTTTTTAAAAGCGAATTGAGAGAGCTCTTGTGGCTTGACTCTTGGGACAAAAAACCCTATAAGAGATTGTGCCAGAGAGGGCATCACCTACAACAAAGGGTAATAGTTATACTTCAGTGTTACTTGGTATTCAACTTGGAGAGGCTTTGGAAGCCTAGATCTTCATCTCTATCTTGTATCTTGGAGGCATCATCAACCACACACTCTATTCTATTATATGTATTCCAGATCTGCTCCATTTTGTATGAGGTAAGCTATTATTATAAATAAAATCAGATCTGAGGTATTGGTGGCTATTTCTTGTGTTATTTGTCTTGCATATTGTTGAGTATATTCCATTGCTACATTGCTATCTTTTATTTGCTGCAAACACAATAAGAACAATCACCATCAACCCAGTGAAACTCAAAGAAGACTAAAATCTGCAAAGTGTTTGACAAAATATCACAACCAGAAAACACATAAAACCTCAATGTTCAGGGAAAATCTGTTTGGGAACATTACAGTGGTATCAGAGCAAAATTCTTTCGCCAGCCTGTGATATACATTGATGATCTAGATGGAGAGATGGATTTTGCAGATTTTGCAAAGGAGATCATATATTGTAATGAGGAATATTACGCCCTTAGTGAGACATTCAGGGCTCAAGTAACATTCCAACAGTTTGTATCCATCAAAAATCCTAGGTGGAGCAAAGATGAGGTTACACATTGGGCCAAAAAGATGGAAGAAATCCATTATTGGAGCAACATAGTAGAGGAAAACAGAGCCAAAGCAGTCAAGGAGGTAGATACATCACTACCAGCTAGTAGATGTAAGGAAGCATAGATTGAGCCTACACCCATTAGGTGCAGGGAACTTTGCTACAGTTGCAAAGTGCCTTAGGAGCCAAATCAAAGATGCAGGGGTAAAGGGAAGGTGCACATTGTTGAGGTGCACTACGACAGTGAGGATGAAGAGATGCACGAGGATGCAACCATAGATGCCTATTTAGAGCAGTTCGATGAGGCTAGTGACCCTTATGCATTTGATGGATAATTGGATGGACAGGATGATGGCACATGTTCCTTAGCTTCCCTATCAGACAATGCTGAGGACTCAACACTTCAGCATAGTGGTGACACTTGTGGGGATTCATATGTGTTAGCACCTGGTACGAGGTCATGCGTGGGGGATACTGTTCCTCCCATGGAGTTGAGCGTGACACAGTCCTTACCTTCTCGGATATTTATGATAGACATGACATAAGAGGATATCAGTCGCATTCCGGAGGTGGTAGAGGAGCCTTGTATAACATTTGAACACAAGGGACATATGGATCTACAGGCACAGGAGGAGAGGCATGGCTTGGATCCAGTTGACTATATACATACCTATCAGTATGAGGAGAGCGAGTCACCTCTTTTGGGGAGTTTATTGTTAGATTAGGTTGTGTAGATTGACAGTTTGATGGGATACTCACTTCCAGGACCGGTCTACAGTGATGAGGATGCACTCCTTATTGGTCGGGATGACCATATCTCATGTTTGGACACATCTGTATGGGATCTAGGTGTAGATGACATTAGCAGAGTGAGCACATAGGAGGATACAACTTCCCATACAGGATACAATGCGATTCAGATGGGGGTAGCAGTTGGTGATGGGGTGCAGTGGCATACAGGAGGATTCAGTAGCACAGTGGACAGTGGGCAGTTCAGTGCCTTATCTTTTGAGGAGTGTGTTGTTGGGGATTCCATTGTTGACACTAGCAGTGAGAGGCATGAGGTAGCACCTCAACAGGATTGTGATCAGGAGTCACGACACTTGATAGGTCAGTTGAGAGTTAGTGAGGACATGATCATGGTAGCCACTAGATGCATTGATGATACACACGCATTGGTGGTAGGTTATTGTTGGAGGGCCTCGATGGCACATGATAGTTCAGATGGGGGGCTTGCCATTGATGACTTCCATACACTCAGGGAGAGAGTGACTGTGATGAGGGCCGACTACTAGCAGTTGTTGATGGATAGAGATTACCTATTGGAGGTTGGCGAGATGTATCACAAGGCACTGAGAGTGTGATGTCCCGTTCCCAAGAGTAGGCCAACAGGGAGTGACTTAGTAGTCTATTTGTTCCCGTAGACTATAGTTAGGCACAAACAGGGAACAAAGGGAGAAATAAGGGTGAATAAGTGGCTAAACGATAAATTAAGCCAAAATGCATAGGAAAAGTCACTTAAGCTAAGCACCAGTGATGGTCAGGATAACATATGTGTTGGGATTGCTGGTGAGGATGCAGTTGAGCTAGAACCTATGTACGAGGAGGAGCCATATCCAGTCCCTGCTTATGATTCCTACTATGAGGATGAGGGGAGCACTCTTACATATGACAACTCAGGCCAGTTAGACGTGGTAGGGCAGAGGCCTTTCACACTGTATGATTTGGAGGATCGTTTGTTGGTGATCGAGGATCAGGTTACATAGGTGTTGACCATAACCAATGGAGCCCGTAGGTTCATTGAGGAGCTTGTGTGGAGAGCCTAGATGGAGGAACAAAACACTAAGATAGTAGGTGGAGTCACTAGGGCCCAGTTGCACATCATCATGGAGGCACTAGAACAACTGAAGTCAGATTACTTGCAGTTGTTTATGGATAGGGACCTTGCTCTCAAGTTTGCGGAGGACAAGGACCGAGAGGTTGAGGAGCTACATTATTAGTTGAGCGTGGCACGCTCTTCATCACTTATAGTAGGGACTCCATCATCTTTAGCAACAGTGACACAGGAGGGCATGTGTGCCACACATATTGAGAGGGAGGAGCATTTCGAGTTACAAGTACTCGAAGAGAGTTTGGATTGCGCTCTGAGTTGGCATTGCAGGGATCATGGGACCTTTCTTTTGGAGAGCTCATTAGAGGTTCCGAGCTTAGTTGCGGTGGAGTTAGCTGAGCACATTCCTTGTGGACCAGGCCGCTAGGAGATATACCCATACTTGGATTGGGTGGACAGATACATGATATATATGGATAGGTTGATGCAGGAGGACACGGTGGTGTGCAACAATATATAGGAGTCCTTGTTGACACATGGTGGTGTACGGTGGTGCTTCGAGGCGTTTCCTCTAGGGAGACCTCCTGACAAAGTCCTTATTTTTATCATTGGGATCGAGGACAACTGTGGATTGATGGACGTTGAGATGCCTTGGTTGTGTAGGGTCCATGATAGGGAGTTCCAGGAGTGGAGAGTGCAGTCGAAGTGTGATGAGCAGATGATTATGATCAGAGTAGTGCAGTGTCAGTAGGGTGGCATCTCTTTGAGATTGGTATGGGACCCTGGTATCGTAGTTGTTGACAGCTTGACAACCGACACCGATGGGATTGTTGGTTTACGTAGGTTTGGTTATTGGGAGGAGTGGTCTTCCGAGGAGTTGATCGAGTTCATACAACTGTTTGCTTAGTTGATCAGGAACAATGAGGCAGGATCTTGTGATAGTACCTCCCAGGTTCGTGCTATGAGCGAAGGATACACATTTTCCAGCAAGGTTTGTGACCCATGTATCACTTTGAGACATGCTCAGTTGATGGAGCATCAGATTATGATAGCATTGCTTGAGGACAAGCAATATTGGGGCAGGAGGATTTGTAATGTCCCATTTTTGGTGAGCTTAGAAAAATTAGATATTTAATTAATTGTTTTATTATGTTGTCTAAAGTCAAATTGGGCAACTAATATTTAATTAATTGTTATTTAATTTTTTAAGTGACTTAATCAAAATATCATTATAAAGTCACTTTATTAGATAAAGTGCTCTTCTAGGAGCTTTGAGAAGGGTGAGTTGGATCTCTCTAGAAGGATCTGTTGCCGTCTTTATACACACTTGCAAACGTGGACTAAGTCCAATCCACTTAGTGTGTCCTTGGAGGCACAATGCCTAAGTTCAAGCCCACTGTCACCTCGAATTGAACTTCTTCTGTCTAGGCTTACTCCTAGGGAAGCCAAGGGGGGTAGACCGTAGTTACTATATGAGTTTAAAGATTAATTCTAGGAGTTAATTTTAATTAGTTAAAGGTTGGGGGCAATCTAGCCTATATGAGAGGCAAACAATGCAAGTGCAACTCTTTCAATGCAAAGGCAAGCCCTTTCCCCAAGTCAACTAAGACTAGTGCCTAAGGTTGGGCAAAGGGGTCAACTAAAGTTACAAAGTTTATAAAGAATAACTTTACAAAACTTACAATTAGATAGAAAATAATTCCTTTACACAACTTACAATTGAATTAGATACAAGTGAATGAAACAACTATCTATACAAAAGAATACAAAGAATACTAAAGATACAACAAGATACAATTATTAACAAAGAAAGGAAACAAGGCTATAAGCACTAACTAAACTTACGTGATTTGATTTTGCAGGGAAAGAAAAGACTGCTCAAGCAAAGATTACCAAAACAAAACAAGCCAACAAACCCAAACAATGAAGTGCCTCCAAAAGATGCGCAACTTCAAGGGGCTGTTTGAATGGCATCAACACAAATACACAACAATCAAACCCAAACAATGAAGTTGCCTTCACAATGTTGAGTTTTGTACCTTGGGAGGTGTTCCCCATGTGCTTATGACCTCCTTAGCACATGAGGGAAGGACATTACACTTTGTACCTTGTACTTTTGTCTAATTTCACTTTGACTTTGGTTAAAGTGCAATTTAGTCACTTTTGGCCTAAAAGTGATTATTAATTTAAAGGGGTGAATTAGAGACATAAGTTGACTTAGGAAACTTAACCCAAAGTGGGTTTGTGATTTAGATATTCATGGGAGATCTCAACCATCGATTAGATGGGAGATGAGATGATCTCCACCCTTGAATATCTAGGTTTCCTTTTGCTAGTCAAAGAGGGGCGCAAAGGGTGAAGGAGGGGCGCATTCTTTATTTGGTCTTTTGCTTGTTGAGAGAGGACCTCTTGGAGGATGGAGATGAGGTCAGTTTTGTGAGGATGCTTGAGGGAGGTCGCTTGCTTTCATTGATGGAGGCTTGGAGCTACTTGCCTTGATTATTTATTAGAGCTATTCTACTTTTGAGAGGGGCGCATTAGCTGTGGAGGTTGATTCGTACCTGGTAGGATATCTAGCCATCATATTGCAGTGAGATCAGTTTCAGAGGGAGGCCATCTACTAGAGCTTCATTCCTGTGGAAGGGTTTTTAGATCTGAGCTCACAGTTGGCAGTTGGAGCAGATTCAGTGGTTTTGGCAGTTTGCATGAGGGGCGCATCTGTTGATTTAGAGCTTGTATATCAGCTCAGTTGGAGTTACTATTGTATCAGGTTCTTTCATATATTGTGTTTACTGTAACCCTTCTTCTGCTTTCCTTGTATATACACAGATATTCCAAACTGGTTTTCCCCGGGGGGGTTTTATCCAGGGTCATGTTGACCAAAAATACCTGTGTCTACAAATGCATGATTTAGTTTCTTAGATCTGTTCATATTCAATCGTAAACAATGTTTAGGTGTGTTATGTTTATTTTGAGATGCATGTACTAATTTCTGGTGACAAAAACGACATGCTAGAGCACCCAAAATTGAGAACATTGTTGCCGCCTTATACACACCTTTGGGAGACGTGGAAGAAATCTTCAATCCACTCGGTGTGTCCTTGGGGGCAAGTGAGAGTTAANCACTTATTACAACAGTGGAAATACGGAAAAAGGGGCCTTCTCAGGCCCTGCTGAATCACTGAATTCTGCATGTATGAGCACTGCTTGCTCATTCTTTGGCGGCTCTTCAGGAAATCCAGCTTGTGCAACCTGGTGGATAACAAACATAACCGTAACAAATCAGCAAATACTTTTGGACTGTTGGCTGTTATAAAACAACAAAAAATAAATTAACTTACAGTTGAAACTTAGAGCCTTTCTTTGGTCAAAGACAGACCAAGAAGGCACGCTGATAGGACCTGGAATTTTCACACACAAGATGCACAACTTCAAGGGGTTAAGCCTATGATTTAATGCACAACTCAAAAACAGTTAAAAGTTACCAAGAGGAAGCCTCCAAGGGCAAGTGCGCAACTTTAGATGAGCAAGATAAAGCAAGTAAGCCTCCACGGGCAAGCAATGCGCAAATTCAAATGAACTACCTAATTATCCACAAAAGCTTAATAAAATTGCATGTAAAATAACTTAACTGAAAATGCTTGCAAGATTATAAAGCATGAACCATGAAAGATAATGAAATTGAAACAAGGTTGAGGTAGATAAGTTTTAGGATTGATTAAGTTGATTAAGTGAAGGTGTGAATCCTGAAACTATGTGACTTCCCTAGAACTCTCCCCGCTTATACCAAAAGGACTGCTGGGTTTTCAATAAGTGAGGCAAACAAGGCCCCACCCTAGCTCCACAGGTCAATCCGGGGAACAAAAGTACTCAAACAAGGGGGACACCTAGTGCCGTGAGACTATCCCTGATCTAGCACCCCAAGCTCTTTCCTTAAGTCCCTTTTTTGATAGCAAAGTTGGGACAGTTAGAGGTGCTCTAATTAAACTAGTTTGATTAAAAGCCTAGAGATCTAAGGATAAATTGAATTTTAAGTTGATTGAGTTAAGTTAAGTTAAATGATTGCAATGTAGAGTGTGTTGACCACCTATTTCAACTAAGGGGTCAACTCCATGTACCATGAAGATATGCACCATCAGGTGCTACCAAGTCAGAGACTTATTGGTTCTACAAGGCAGTTTTGGCCTTCAACACTTTTTTTTGTAATGGAATTTCCGCTCCCCTGCGTGGGATTATAATGTAATGGGTCTGCATGGATCATAGTTAGGTCAGTTGCCTTAGGAATTCATCATTAGAGGAGTCCCTTTCATTGAGTGTTTTTTTTCCTCAGGTTATTAATTTGTCTTAACCAGCCTTATTAATTTCCCTTGAGTTTTTCACTCCCATAAATAATTCTTCCAAAGTGGTGAAAGGCGTTATAATGGTCTAACCCTCTGGTAGCTAGTGTCTAGGAATGTTGTAAATGACCATGCGATACATCTCCTAAAGTTTTGTGGAATTCCGTCGAGTCTAGATAGTTTTTTTTAATTTATTAAAATTGCCTAAGTATTGGTAATTTTAATTAATTTTTGATAAAAAAAATGTAAAAACTAGGTCCTTGGGCTTTTGATAGGGGTATTTGTGCTCAAAAGAAATGCAATGAGACCCCCTACACCCTTGGACCAAGTTTCAGCTCAATTGGACAAGTTTTGCTAGGTGTTTGTCCATGAGAAGTCTTAGTCAGTCCAAAACAACAATTTAATTGCTATTATTGACATAGTCAGAATGTCAATTTTTGTAATTTTGAGCTAAATGGTTAGAGAAAAGGTGGGAGATGATGTTTAAACCTTAGATTATACTATTCTAACCCTTTTCTCACCCTCACAAACCCCTCTTACCTAGCCACCACTTCATGTTGTTATTCCCCCTAGGGAAGTTGCGCCCCCCTCCTTGAGCAAACTTTAGAAAGTCAAAAATTAAAGAAGAGTGGGCCCTCTCTCCCCTAGTGCACCCTCCTAGACCCTTCACCTCCCCCTTTGACTTGGAAAATGCTTGCCAAGTCATGCCAACTCACTCAACCAAAACCCTAACCCTAAAAGTGCGCCCCCCTCTTAGAGATTCTCAATGATGCTTCTGATGTGACACTTGGAGGAGATCCAAGAGGGGTAACTCTTGCTTCCCAAGTATAAATACAACCCCTCCCCTCCTCATTCTTCACCAATTCTTTTGCTACTGTTACTCTACCCAAATTTCTCCTCAACTCTCCCATCTTTCTCTCTTCTATTTTTTGCTCACATCTTTTGGAGAGGATCTTGTTGCAAGTATTTGCAACAACCTCCTACTTGATTAATACAAAGGCTTTGGAGGATATGATGCTTTGAGAGTCTTCTTGGTGCATCCATTATTTGGGAGGTGACTTGTTTCATTTTTGTATTGCATTCTATTTGGTTAGAGTAGAGATCCCAAGCAAAGTTTTTTGCTTGGGTTGGTTATCAATAGTTTTATTGCTAATCTAGGTTGAGTATCTTGTTTTCTTGCAGAGTATTTTGTAGGTTTAACATATATGCTCATATCTCTCTCTTTCTTGTAGTTTGCTAACATTTTGTAGGTCATTTTCTAGTGTTGGGAAGGTATTTTCAGATCTGGAAAATACCATTTTCCAACCATTTTCACCTCTAGAACTTTGCTGCCATTTATTTCTCTCATTTCCATTCAGTGTTTTGGGTATTCTAACACTTAAAATAGGTCATATAATCATTATACATTGCTGTAATTTTCTGTAGAAAATTTCTGTGTAAAAAACATAAGTTTTCTTAACATTGTTGTCACTTTTGCAGCATTTCCAACAAGCTTTTGCTTGCTGGTTTTTTGCAGGTTAGTGACTAAGGAGGTGTCCAAGAGGCCATTTGGGGCCATACAAAGCTCAAGTACAACCTCCCAAAGTTGGGTAACATAATACCCCTTCTTCTTTTTCATTCTAATCATTATAAGCAAGCCCAAAGGGCTTGCATTTCTCTTGTATTTAAATTTCTGCATTTTTATTTAATTGTTTGCCTACATCTTGGTGAGTGTTTGGCCCAACCAACCCCCAAAATTTTAAAGCTAGGAAATATAGTTTATTTTTTGCAATTTACTTTGATTTGTTTGCCCCACTTGTCATTAGGACAAGGTTGAGAGGCTAGGCTTTACTTCAAGTTTTTCTTTTCAAGTTCTTGCACCCACTTGTGCACAAAACCGAAAGGCTTTGTCCTCCACCTTGTGCACTTGTTGAGGTTGTGTAGTTTAGTTTCTTTTCAAGTTTTTACTTTCATCATTGTTTGCCTACACCTTGGAGTGTGCTTGACCTTGCCAACCCCCAAAATCGTAAGGCTAGATTAGTGCATGCTTTGCTTTCTTTCACATGCTTAATAATCTAAACTAAATCTAAAGTCTAAGAAGTAATCATGTGCTAATTTATGCCCATGGAGGCATAATGGTTTAATTTGCTCATCTTGCTTTCCATTATTCATTGCTAGCTATCTTTAATTTGGGCATTTTAGTTTCAAGCACATTTCATTTCTTGCAATTTACCTTTCCAAGCATTTTACTTTCTTGCAAGTCTTTTAATTTTCAAGTACATTGCTTAATGGTTTAAATTTCACAAGTACTTTTACTTTTATGTCTTGCAATCTCATGAGCTTTGTGTAATCTCATGGTTTGTTTCAAGCACTTAAGTTCTCTTGCAATTTACTTCTAGTACTTTACTTTTCAAGTGCATCTTTCAAGTACTTTGTTTATTCTGCAAGCACTCCTTACACAAACACTACATTTGCAATCACCTTAACATAATCTAATCTAACTTAAACTAATTCAATTTAGCTTAGTCTCATAGGGCCTAAAATCAACTTAGCTTAATAGATCACCTTTTAGTGTTCCAACTTTTCCATCAAAAAGGGAATTTAAGGAAGAAGCGGGGGGTGCTAGATCAGGGACGATCTCACGACGCTTGGCGTCCTCCCTGTGGAGTACTTCTATTCCCGAGTTGACTTGTGGATCTAGGATGTGGCCTTGTTTGTCTCACTTATTGAGCACCCAACAACTCTTTTGGTACAAGCGGGGGGAGTTCTTGGGTTGTCACTTAGTCTAGGATTCACTTCTAACTTAATAACTCAACTAATCCTAAAATCAATCCACTTAACCTTGGGCATTGTTATCGCTCAGTTTGTAGTCTAGGTTAGGTAGCTTGTGTAGAATTTTCCAGGTCCTATCAGCTGTCTTCTTGGT
>SNQJ01S0006917.1:0-12869 GCA_010110895.2 Picea sitchensis | reverse complement strand
GGACTAGGGGAATGGGATAGATGTGTGGGAGATAAGATGTAAAATGATAGAATGGTGGGAGCGGACGATGGCTCTGCAAATCCCTTTTGGTGGCTAACCAAAACCCATGAATACAAGCTTGCTAAGTCACCCCATCAATTACCCCAACAATGGTCAAGTGGATTAGTGTAAGATCCAAGCAGTTATCAGAAATGACAGGAACCTAATGCATATACAAGAAGGTTATAACGATCAAACATGACACATACCATGATACCTTGGACCAATTACCTCATGGAGCAAGAGTCCTCTCCGATGCAAGTCCAAGCCGATGGTGATGGAAGCTGCTGCTGCTGACAGGACAAATCTGGCGAAGAAGAAGAGGGATGGGCCCTCCAGGGCCATGCTCAGGTCAATCCTGCTCTCGACACTTCATGTCTAGGACCTGTGGGCCTCGAGACATGATCTCCTAGTTATCCCTAGATATCGGGGATAACATGCATCTATTTGGGTACATCTTATGTAGTTCAGGCTTTAGTACACATTTGCAAGCAATTTAAATTTACATCTTTTATGCAAGTTACTTCAAGCATTTGTGGATTGGACTAAGTGGTTTAGAAGTTGCGCTTTAGCCATTGGAGGCCTCTTTTTCATGCTTTATATCGAGTTAAGTTTAATCTTTATGTGATTGGTCTCCTTCCTTGAAGTTGCACATCCTTTGGAGGCTTTTTCATTGCTTGGAGCTTGTGGTTGTGTTTGCCATTGAAGACTTCCCCTTGAGTTGCGCATCCCTTGGAGGCACTCTTGTTTGGGATAGTTGGCTTATGTGTTGTGGTTGTATCTTCTTGTGAGCAACACCTCTTTTTACCTGCACATTCAAGTCATTTACAAGTTAGTTGCTTTGTTAGTTACTTTGCTTGTATAACTTGTATATGTTGTATCTTCATTGTTGTATCACTTAGTTTAGTTGTAACTTTGTAGATAGTTAGTTCTTTCATTTATTTGTATCTAGCTTTCCTTTGTAACTCTTGTATTTAGTATTATTTTGTAATCTTTGTAAAATGAAACTCCCTTTAACATAGTTGACCCCTTGCCCAATCTTAGGCGCTAGTCTTAGTAGACTTAGGGAAAGGACTTTTTTTGCATTGAAAGAGTTGCACTTTGCATCGTTGCTTTTGCATATAGGCTAGATCCCCCAAACCTTTAATTAACTAAAATCAACTCCTAGAAATTAACTTTTAACTTCATCTAGTAACTAGGGTCTACCCCCCTTTGGCTTCCCTAGGAGTAAGCCTAGACGGAAGAGGTTCAAGTCGAGGTAACAGTGGACTTTGAACCTAGGCATTGTGCCTCCAAGGACACACTAAGTGAGTTGGACTTAGCTCACGTTTGCAAGTGCGTATAAGGATGACAATAGAGTGTTTGAAAGTAAAGTCCTTGCAAATGAAATGAAAGTACTTGACAAAAGTAAATTGCAAGAGACTAAAGTACTTGAAAGTAAAATGGCTTGAAAGAGCAAAGTACTTAAAATGAAATAGCTTGCAATGACTTGAAAGTAGAAATAGAATGGACAAGTAAACAAATAAATGATTATGCCTCCACAGGCTTAAGCAAACATTATATGATTAGCTTCTAAGATCTAAAGATTTAAACCATAAAGCATGAACACATAGAAGCAATAACCATTTAACATCTACCTAGCCTTACGATTTAGGATGGTTGGATTGGCCAAACACTATCCTAGGTGTAGGCAAACAAATAATGAATGAAATGACTTGAAAGAAATCTAAACTATGCAACCACAAGAAGTGCACAAGATGGAGGGCAAAGCCTTCCAGTTTTGTGCACAAGTGGGTAAATAAATAAATAACTTGAAATCAAACTTATCCTAGCCACACAACCTTGTCCTAATGACAAGTGGGGAAATAAAGTAAAATAAACAAATGCTGAAATTAAATCTACAATCTAGCCTTACGTTTTAGGATGGTTGGCTTAGCCAAACTCTTTCCTAGGTGTAGGCAAACTAAGAAAAGAAAAATGCAGAAATTTACAAGACTTTGAGAAATGCAAACCCTTGGGACTCCCTTGGGCTTGCTTACAATGAGAAATAGAGAAAGAAAGAAGTGGGTTTTTGTTACCCCAACTTAGGAGGTGTTTGTTTGACTTTAAATGGCCCCAAGTGGGCTGTTCCTCCCCGTTTCTGTCACAAACTTGCAAAAAACCAACAAGTAAAACTTGCAGGAAAATCTGCAGAATTGACAAAAAATCTGTAAAAAAATTCTGTTAGTGAAAACCAGAAATTTGTAGCACAAAACCAACATTATATATATTCGATTTTGGTCTATTTCAGAACTTAAAACTACCCAAATATAAATGGAGATGAACAAAAAACCAGAACAGAAAGTATTAGAGGTTGCTAGTGGATGATGAGGAAGATTTCCAGATCTGAAATCTATCTTCAAAACCCTTAGGTGGCCTGCAAATTCCTTGAAATAATGCTACATAAAAGAGAAAGGGGTGAGCATATTCAAGTGATAAACAAAATACTTTGTTAAATCTAAAACAGATACTCACTAGATCTATGATAATACTACCAAAAGATCTACCCAAGCAAAATACTTTGCTTGGGATCCCTACTCAAGATCTACAACAAATGAAAACAAGAAATAAAACTAGAACACAATTACCTCATTAAGCAAGATGGCACCAAGAAGACTCTCAACACCATGTATCCTCCAAAGATTCCTTGTATTAGAAGCAAGCTTGAGCAAATACTTGCCACAAGCTTGAGAAAAGAATGAGAGAGCAAGAAATAATGAGAGAAAAGAGTGGGAGAGAATGGAGAGGAGAGGAGAAATTTGGGTAGAGTAACCTTGCACTGAGAATACCTGTCAAAAGAGGGAGGGGGAGGCCTTTATTTATACTTGGGAGGCAAGAGTGACCCATCTTGGGTAAGCTCCAAGTGTCACTCTCATACCAAAACTGTCAATCTCAAGGGGGGTGCACTTTCAGGGTTTTGGAGAGGTGAGGGGTGCGAGGGATGAGTGAGGGGGGATAGGAATACCCTTTTAGATCACCCAATAGTCTAAGCTAGACATTAGGAGGGTGCACTATAGCTTAGGGGGGTTATTTCCCATTAATTTATGAGTGTGGTTAAGTTGCTCACCAAGGGTGGCGCAACTCACTAGGGAGGATGTGTGGTTTAGGTGGTAGCTAAGTGAGGGGGGTGTAAAAAGGTTAGGAAAGGGGTTTGGGTAGCACAGGAATAGGTTTAGATAACTTCTCCCACTCTTTCTCTAATCAATTTGCTCTTTTTACAAAAAATTGACATTTTGACTATGTCAATTTTAATAGTTAAATTGTTGTCTTAGACTGACTTGGACTCTTCAAGGAAAAACACCTAGCAAAACTTGTCCAATTGAGCTGAAACTTGGGCCAAGGGTGTAGGGGGTCTCATTCCATTTCTTTTGAGCACAAATACCCCTATCAAAATCCCAAGGACCTAGTTTTTACATTTTTTTATCAAAAATTAATTAAAATTACCATTAATTAGGTAATTTTAAAAAATTAAAAAATACTTTAGACTCGACGAAATTCCGCAAGACTCTAGGAGATGTCTAGCATGATCATTTACAATATTCCTAGACACAAGTCACCATAGGGCTCGACCATTAGAATGCCTTTCATCACTTTGGAGGATTATTGTGGGAGTGAAAAACTCAAGGGAAATTAATAAGGCTGGTTAGGCCAAATTAATAACTTGAGGAAAAAAACACTCGATGAAAGGACTTCCCTAATGATAAAGTCCTAGGCAACTAACCTACAAGTATGATCCATGCAGACTGTAATGTCCCATTCTCCCTAGGCAATCAAAATACCGTGGTGGTTTACACAGTTTCCCGTAAACCATTAGATGGATGAGTTAGGGAAATGATATTGGTAAAGTCACTTTCGAATTATAAAGTGAAAACTTAGGAAAATTGAGTTTATTAATATTAAACCCCTCTTTGAGGGTATTTCTCTCCAATTATTAATTAAATGAATATTTTAATGGAGAAAAAGAAAAGTGAAAGAATAAAAGGACGGTTGAAGGTGGAAAAGGTATTATTGACTATTCATTTTGGGAAATTGAGTTTGGAGAAGAGCTCGGTGAGCAAACGAGGGTTTCAACTGGAAACCCATTTCGACACTCGGATTCCGCAGTGAAACCATCTGTCCTAGCCGGGAGATTGGAGAAGCCATTAGGGCTTTTCATTTGCAAGTATTGACATTGTGTTTTTGTGGAGATTCATTAGAGAAGACTTCCTTTTCAGATCTGAGAAGAGAGGAGGCATTTTCTCTTTGGCACGTGGGAGGTATTGGGCGTCTTCTTCTTGTGCTGGACGCGTCCTCCATTTCCAGCTGCGTGTGGTCTATTGGATGCTGCGTTTTGACACATTTCCAAGTCGTGGGGACCTTGGCTGGGCGCACCCCCTTGCTGATCATATTTCTGGAGCTGCATATTTAATTGGCTGGCCGTTTTCCTCATTTCCAGAGGCCGTGAGTCTCTCCTGGAGCTGCGTGGAAGGGATAAGGGGAGGTTGCTGCTGGTTGCTATCCATTGGCTGACTGTATCTTGTGTGGAGAGTGGCATCTTGCTGAGTTTGGAGCTGCTGGATCATTCCAATCAGAGGTCGCTGCAATAATCACCTGGGCCGTCCCCCTTACCAGCACGTGTGGACAGTTTTGGGCTTTATTCTCATGGCTGTATGTGATCTGAGGTTCCTAGTCTCATTTCTCAATCGTTCTCTTCAATTTTGAGAGGTATTTCTACCTCATTTTTACTGTTATTGGTACAACATTGATATTAAATAAAGAACAACCATTGTTTAGTGAATTGGTTCCTCTAAATGTGAATGTTTTTCATCATAATTTTATGGGTTTTGTCCAAACATAAAAAATTGCACTTGACACTTCATTGGGGAGGTATAAGGGGTTAGAAAACTAACATATCAGCAAACAAAACAAAGAGACAGCCTGCTGTCCATTCAAATTTCACCTACAGCCGTAAATACAAAAGCATGCAAAGTGTTTGACGAAAGTCCAACACCAAAACTAGAAGGTTTTTCCCAACTTTTGCAACATAGAATATTTCATAGACCCATTACATTATAATCCCATGCAGGGGAGAGGAAATTCCAATTACAAAAACACGCGCTGAAGCCAAAAATGCCTTGTAGAACCAGAAAGTCTTCAACTTGGTAGGACCATTAGGTGCATATATTCATGGTACATGGAGTTGACCCCCTTGTTGAAATAGGTGGTCAACATGATCCACGGGGCCTTTAAAAGGAGAGGAGAGCAAGTCAGTTGGCATGTCATATTTTGGGATCATATTCTTGTGGAGTGCTCGGTGAGCCAGGGTTTTTGTTAGGGTTTTGGCAAAACCCTTTCATTGGAGTTTGGCTTTGGTGGTGAGACTATCCACCCTGGTTAAACAAAGAGGGAAATACATCCAGGGTTTCCATTGGAGCTTCTATCCAGTTTCATATTTGGTGTTCTGTTTGGAGAGATCGAGCATTGTTCCAGGTTATGTTTGTTATTATTGATGTATTGTGGCTACTATAGTAGCCATTTCTGCTTAGAAAGTTGTATTCAATGATTCCGTAATAATAAAATGCCCTGTTATCTCTTCCATTTGTGTGTACTTTGTTGTGTATATGATATGTTTGAAGAAATTACAAGGGTTTGTAGCAAAGTTAATGCCCTAATTTTATTTACAACCTAAAACCCTAGTTTTCGTATAAGCGGGATCTTACAAATGATAATAGAAAAGGACTGGTTGACATACCAAATAGGGAATAAACAAAGTTTTCAAAAATCCCAAGATCACCCGAGACAACAACTTAGCCATGAAATACCTTAAGAGATCCTTAAGATCAAATCACTGCGTAGAGGGGTTCCCTTGTCCCACAAACAAGGGGGTCTCATACGTCAATTTGGCATTTGACTAGGCTGCGACCTTAAGTTAGATTATTATTATATAGGTTTTTATTTATTTTTATATGTCGTTTCTTGGGCATAATGTATCTAAACTTTTCAAAAACATCCGGCAGATTTGGACCTGGATCCACGCAATTTAGTTTTCTATTCATGCTTTTTCTTTTTGTGATAACTTTCATTGTTTAGTTTTGTAAATGGAAAATATAGAAGCAGTACTATAGGAGTCTTGTTATCAAGGGTAAGACTTAGCAGTATTATTTATTTCTAGAACAATATTTTTGTTGAGTCCCAATTGTACATGAGCTGCATAGTGTAGGATGGTAGTTGGATATTAGATAATTTGGAACATAATATAATACTAGTACATAAATTTGGCATTCATCATTCGTTGCTTTGGAAAAAAATGATTATTCTTATATTCGATCTTTTCATGTAGGTAGTGCAAGAGGATTTCACAAGATGTCATATAGAGCCTCAAATCCTGTCATTTTCAGCCTCAATTGCACCTGGTTCAAACTATGGACAAATGGCAAAGGTGAGAGCTTAGAAGTTTGTAGTTCTAAAATAACTGGAATATTTTCATTTCTGTTTTGAGTCTTAACTACTAAATGTTGCAACCCCCTTGATAGATCATTGTGTTGTCGCCTGAAATGTTCTGGGCAAGATTCCTTTGTGTTTTCCTTAGTCTACTGTGCGAACATATTTCAATCCTCTACTGCTGTGGTGAATCTATATGTGTTTGTTGTTATGTTTTTTGCTTTTTCTTTACGACAACCGTTCATGGCACAAATAATAGGATAACATGAATGCGTAACAATAATCAGCAATGCTGGAACTGATAAGTACAAAAGCAAAGATAGTGTTTAGAGTGAACCTGGTTGCTCTTTATTGCATTGATGAGGAACTGATATACCAATACATGATTCCACATTGGGTCTTCAACATTGACAAGAGCAATCTGTGATATTCTCTAACCTGATTACAGAGTGTAAGAGGCTGAAAATGGAGGATAATTACAGCAATAACATATACCCTCTACGCAGGCCTGTACATAGGTGAGCGTGCTGCTGTAGCGTAATAGATAGAGTGGCTAAAGAGCGCTGTTGTAATACCCTTCCAAGTTACCAGCATTTCCCATATGCAAGTAAACCAATTCCACAAATAGTGTGAGTCTGTTCAGGAGAAATCACCCTCTATGGATTAAAAACGACCCTTGTGCTCAACAAAGACAGTCCACAAATCTGATTTTGTTCCAGCTTCGATAATATGCCCATAATTGATCAAATCGACCCCTAGTGCTGAAGAGTTGATGCCCACTGAATATGGCACAATTTATCACCAGGAAACTTGGCCTCAAGAATGATAAGCGACCCACAGGTGTGTGTTGCCGTCCTAATACACACTTGCTAACGTGAGCTAAGTCCTGCTCACTTAGTGTGTCCTTGGAGGCACAATGCCTAGGTTCTTAGTCCACACTGTCACCTTGACTAGAACCTCTTCCTTCTAGGCTTACTCCTAGAGAAGCCAAGGGGGTTGTCCTAATTACTAGATTGATTTTTGGGAGTTGGAAGTTTCTGCGTGCAGGAGTTAGTTTTAATTCGTTAGGCTAAAGGGGAAAAAGCCTGGATGATCAAGCTGACAAAATGTAAGTGCAAATTAACTATATAAATCCAACCCCTTCCCCTAAGTCAATTATGACTAGTGCATAAGGTTGGGTAATGGAGTCAACTAAGTTTGAGAGTGGTTTATTGCAAAAGGTTTACAAAGTGAACAAGTTAAACTACCCCAAATGGCTTGCAATTAGTTATAAAAGAATTCTAAGTGTTGCAAATGATTACACCATTTACAAATTAGATACAAAGATACATAAACTAGATTACAAAGATATGCAATGAGGATACAAAGATGTAAAGTGATTCACATAAGCCAAACATGCCCCAATGGCACTTACTCTATTGGATGCTTCATGGCAACAATCACACAAAGCACTCAGGATCAAAGCAAGTGATGCCTCCACAAGTGGGATGCTCAATCCTTACTTGATCCCACACCACAATAAGCAAATAGATAAGATATTCAACAAATACTTAATTGCTCATGTAAACATAAAGGACATAAACATATAGTTGCACTAGAGATAGATAAACAATGAAAAGATCCACAGAGTTATGTGTTTGCCTATGCATGCATCTAATACCCCCAAACATATACCGAGTGATCTATGCAGCTAAGTGTTATGGTGTTAAAAGATTTTACAAATTTTAATTTCCCTTCCCTAACTAGGTGTGCTTCCAAGCACTTCCTCCTCCTTGGCCAAATGGCCCTTGTGCTCAAGATGAAGTAAGGCTAGCAGGAATGTACCTAGCTTCAAAGGTCAGCCACGACTAGTAAGAGGTAGTCAGTCAAGAGGATCTCCCAACAGGAATCCTGGAGACAGTCCCCATGCTTCCCCCACTGGACTGTCCTCAAACCCGTTTAGATGGTGGAAGCTGATAGATGAGGCCCCTAAATGTTGCTAAAAGTTATTAGGACCCTGGTGGGTCTTTAGGTGTGTGGGTAAACTTTTAAACAAGTTTTAGACTTTACAAATTTTACTTTTTAGCGTATGGTCGAAAATGAAATGTGTATGTCGATGCTTACTTGATGTCAATTAACCATCAATGACATAGCATAATGTAAAGAAATATTGCACAATATTATACGTCCAATATACTATCACATGAAAGGAACGTTGCAGATGTTAGACCATTAATCCTGCATGAACCATTCACATGTAAGCTGGAAATTAAAGATATGAAGCATAGGCACATTGCACGATATAAAAAACTGAAAACATGAATGTCTTAGCCCATAAACATAAGATAAACCGACTTTAGTGCAGAGATATCAAACCATAAGCGTGAGTGCTTAAACCATGTGGAGCATTAAAAAGCTGATAAGCATGGAGATCTAAAAACTAACCATTCATCCACATATGTTTGTTAAGCTTATGAAAAATGAACTTGCTTGAAATGGAAAACTTAGCAGAAACAAATGGAAGGCTTAGACCATATTCATATCACATTCACATAAGATTTGTAAATAGCATAATGAGAAGACGAGCTATGGCATCTAAGATTGCATCTAGATCATTAAATACATTCACCATGAAAACATAAGCATATGAAAATGAAAGAAGAAAAGATGAACTAACAATCATGTGGACAAGTAAAAAAACTAAGCTAAAGATGGAAATAGACTACTCTAAGTAAGATCAAGATTTAGGCCTAATAGAGATGAGAGAAGAAGCAGAGAACCTAGAAATTTGAAGGAAAAAAGGAGAAAAGTGTTACCCAACCAAGAGAAGTGTGTTGGGAAGCATCCTAGGTGTTTCTTTGGTGACCAAATACCCTTGGATCTGTCACTAACCTGCAAAAATCAGCAAACCAAAACTTGCTGGAAATCTTTTCAAACACACATAACTTGTAAAAAAATTTCTGTTTTTTTACACTGAAGGTACAGCATACAAAATCTGAAAATGAAAACTTATTTTGACCTTTCTAAGGAAGTAAAAGCTGAAATAGTTATGGAAATGAATGCAATGAAGTAAATGGATAAGAAAGGCAATGAAGTGTAGGAAGGGCTCAAGGAGTAAGGCTCCTCTTGATGCTATCCCAATGTATCCTTTGAGATGACAAAGCAATATATGTGAAGCATGGAATAGATGGTTATCTTGAAATAGAGCTTATGAATGAAATACTTACAAACCCTATTATCCAACATAAGCATAGAACAACAAGAATACTCTTTGCTACCTTGCCCAAGCAAAATATTTCAACTCAAGATCTATCACCAACAACACATAAAACACTAATCAACAATATCACCTCATGTGTATGCAACAGCAGAATATACTCTTAGATGCTCAATGATCCTCCAAAGCGTTTCTCTTATTTATCCAATGGAAGAGGTTGTGACAATTGATTTCCACAAGCCCTTCAAGAACAAAAAACAGTGAAGAAATGCGATGTAATAATGAAAGATGAGAGAAACACAGTGAAAAACTAGTATAACATTACAAGAATGAAAGGTGTAAAAAATTGTGAGTGGAGAGGTCTCTTAAATAGCTTGAGAAGCTAAAGAAGCCCTCTTGGATCTTCAACAAGTGTCAAAGATCAAAGGAAGGTTTCTAACTCATGGAGAAAATCAGCCAATGAGGTGAGAAGCTTTTAGGTTGAGTGAAAAAGTAAGGATGAGGAGAAGCAATAAAAAGAAACAATGGCAAGAGGACCCGTCAATTTAAAAAAGTATGCTTTTATGTTGGATGTTTCCAACATCCTAGCTAACAAACTACAAAAGGAAGAGGCTGTGAACTTGAGGGAGGCGTGTAGTAAGTGTAGTGGAACACACTCAATAATGCTTGCAGTGGTGGTGGAAAGAAACACAAATTAGTAAAGCAAGCTTCCAAATTAAAACCAGGGAAACTTCCATGTGAATGTGAGGGTAGGCCGTGAGGTATGGGAAGGAGGACCCACGACTTAATTAAAAGGAAATTCCAAATCAAAACGTGGAGTGGGGACGTGAGGTTGGAGAGGGATGGCCGTGTGGGAAAGGGAGGGCCCATTATCAATAAATGTAATTATAAAACACTATATATGCTTTATATAGTGAAATAATAAAACATCATATTTCTAGAGTAATATTACGTTGAAATTAATTAAACTTATTTAATTAAATGTGGAGTTTATGAAGATGAAATTAATTAAAAATTAATTTTAATTAATAATGGGGAGGTTTAAAGAGGGGTAGGTAAAGGTTAGGGATAGTTTAGGTGGGGTATCTCATTATTCTGCCTCTTACTTCTTGATTTATTACATTATTACATCAATTACATTTCCCATGTTCTGGGTCTGGCAATTAAAACCGCAACTTTATGAAAAACTCCTAAAGTGGACAAAAAACCTATCAAAGCATCCCATTGTAGAGTTGAAACTTAGTCCCCTGTGATGCCGAAGGTTTCATTAGCTTTCTTTTGATGCAAATACCCTATATCCCTTGGAATCAGGGACCTAAGTTTTATTAAATACCAATTAATTGATTAATTAATCAAAATTGAGTGAAATTGAACAACAAAAACTAGCTATACTGAAGGAATTCCATGAAATTTCGGCGTCTTGTCTTACATAGTGTTTACAACGTTTCCTATTACTAGCTACACAGGAATAACTTCATTAGAACTCCTTTAGCCACTTTGGAGGATTTATTGGGTGAGTAAGAAAAGCTCAGGAGATTAACCCATTTGGTTAGGCCACAGTAACCCGGGAAGAAAAAACACTCTGTGAAAGGGACTCTCCTAATGAGGAAACCCTAAGGCAATTGACCTAACCTGATCCATGTAGACTTATTACAATATTATTAACCCTTGATGCAGTAATCCCGCTTACAAAAGTTTGTGTCTTTGGAGCATCAAATGCCAAGTAGAAGACCATGCATTAAACTTGACATACTTGCATCTGATGATGCATATCTACATGGCAAAACTGTCTTCGACATACTTGCATCTGATGATGCATATCTTCATGGCACATGAGTTGACCCCTAGTTGAATAGGCGGTCAACAGTGTGAAAGATTTAGACCAACGAATATTTATGACAGCTACAACACTAAACTCAGCCCCCTTTCTTACCAGCAAGCAACCTCTAAACAATATGTTCCCTCTTGAGCAGGAGTGTAGCCTTTCCAATGTCTTCGACCTTCTCTTTAGCAGAAATCGACCCCTTCACCAATCCGAGTTTAACCCACTGAAATGTGTTGGGTTTCTCCTAAAGGATTCACCCCCTTCCAATGAGTTTATTCCTGTAAAAGAAAAAGCCAGCCACCAATCTAGAATTTCGTCCTCCAACAAGTCACCTCAGTCTTCACAAGGAAAATTGATCTCTGAAAACCCCAAATTGATTTTGCAAGAAGCCCACATAGTAGATCTTGATGATCTACTCCATGAATTGAATAGGATGGATAAGTTTCACCATCAAATCCAATGTTTGTCGAGGGTTTCCATCCTCAATGCCAAAAAAGCCACGAGAGCTCTCAATTCCAATTCCAAGAAATAACAATCATCAATAATGAGGAGAATTGCTCTTTTCCTCCTTTACATTTTTCCAAGTGTCACCACCAAAACCAATCAAACAAGGGTTTCCTCCAAACCCTCAAAGGCTCCAAGATCTCTCCAAACCAATGGTAAAATGATCATCAACATACTGAGAGAATATGAGCCCCTATCTCTCTTTTATATCCCCTTTCACCTTTTTTCCCTTTAGTGACCTTTAATTAATCTTTAATATTTTCTCATAAAATTACTTTATTAATAATTAATTCACCTTTTTAACTCCAGAAAGTGATTAATTCGCCTTTATGACTTCTTCAACCACTAAAATTCACTTTTCATCATCCCATCCTGTAGATATTTTCGTCTCGGTTCCAACAAACAATTACACTAAGGTATTTCTCTAAAAACAAACTCCAAATAGTACCTGTTATCCCCCATTTTAGGGATAACTAAGGAGATTATGTGTCGAGGCCCACAGGTCCTAGACATGGAGTACCGAGAGCCAGATCGACTTGAGCATGGCCCTGGAGGGCCCATCTTTGCTTTTCTTCAGCACCTCCACCTTGTCAGCAACTGCAGCGTCCATCACCTCGGCCTAGTCCTGTAGCAGAAATGGGTCTTGCTCCATGAGGTAATGAGTCCGAGTATCATGGTATGTGTCACTCTGATCCTCAAAACCTTTGAATATGTGCATTTATTTCTTTTTGTTTCTAACGGGTGCTTGGATCTTATACTTATCCACTTGACTAAGTCTGGGGGGAATGACAAGATGCCCTAGTAAGCTTGTGCCCATAGGTTTTGAGTTGCCACTGGGGGGGTTTT